>OX328098.1:24115951-24715951 GCA_946811185.2 Hippopus hippopus | reverse complement strand
ATTCTTAAGAGCATTTCTAGGCTTATTCTCTTAAGATTTCTAAATTTGAAAGTAACAAAACTCCTGATCGGCTAAACAACTTGGTGTAGACAAACAGAAGTTGTGTTACTTTCTAAATATAGAATATGACTGAGCATGAAAATAAGAATAGTTGGTGAATACAGGCCCAGAGCGCACGTTCTACAAAGTCTTATTTAGATCTAAGCAGTGTGCCAAAATCCAACGATTTCGTCTATGGTGCCGAAAGGTCTAACATAATCCACTCTTAATCAGTTTACCCAATTAAAGAAAAAAACAACGAATAATTATGAAAAAAAAAAAAAAATGATGGAAAAATCCTAATTCTAGGCTAATGGTCAAAGTGATCAAACAAATGAAATCGGTAATCATTCATTAATTTATGTAAAATGGTTATAAATCGTCCATTTGTATCAAAGGTCAATGTCAAGGTCATTGTCACAGGTCCGCAGCCTGCGCACGACTGGTACATCCAATAGCCCGAAATATATTTGTTTGATTTCTTATTATACGATTAGTATACTTGTTGAATCGTGAAACGCCATTACCCTTTGAAGAAATAAACAATACGAGCTTATTTTAGTAACCACCTCTAAATTTCACGTATGTTATCGTAAATAGCTTTTGAAACTTGTTGCAAATAAACAAATTTATCGATGCGCAAATATAATAAATTTCGACTTAATTTGATATTGCACCATAAAGAATTATTTTGTTGTCGAAGTAAGACGGCTTGTGATCAAATAATGTAGAAATTCGCTCAAACCAGCATGTTATACAGATTTTCGAGGGAATAAGAAACAAGAAAGCTCGAAAATTTAAAAATGATTAAATATGAAAATGGCGATTATTTCTATACTACATTGATAGCCCTCATACACGCCAGAACGGTTTCTTTCGTAGAAAAATGTTTCGCTTTAGTTCCTGGTTGGATATCGGTTACAGTTTTTGTTCTGTTCTGGTCCAGGATAAATTAACATCAAACCATATCATCTTCTAACGAACGTATTCTGTTGTATTCAATACTATGTGTCGAGTTTACAGACGTCTATTTTCGCAGTTTTCCAAACTTTCCAATGGTCACAGAAGACATTCACTTACAACCCAAATTCATTGCCAAAGAAGTATAGAAATTGTTTTGCATATTATAGCAAAGTATTTTATGACAAAAACGAATATAAATCAGCCCGAATAGCTCACGACTTGTAAGTGACAAATGTTGGGCTAAATGAGGGCGTGGGTTCGATTCCTACGACTGGACAAATAAAATTACTAATAACCTTCAGGACGAGACCAGTATAGGTATGGCAATTTAAAGATTGAATAGTGAAAATATTAGTCAGATTCTTTGTAAACTTGTATGTACTTTTTTGTCTCTTGTTTGGCCCAGGTTGTTGTTCGATGTCAAACTATGTATAATGTGATGATAATCTGCTTAGGTTAAATCAACAATTTAAATCTGCTCTATTATTTGGGAAATATTTCACACCCCGGCTCAATGTTTTTGTACAATCATCAAGACCTCGCATACCACAGCTTTTGTTCTGTTCGTGACATTGTTTTCTAATCCAGAATGACGCGAGAGAAAAAGTCTTAAATGCAAAATCTGTGTACGGTGTTTTAGAGATTTGCCTTTATTCTCCTTTTGATACTGGTCTTTTGCTCTTTGTATTGAATGAAAGTTTGTTGTTACAATTGTTGTTTATTATAAGTGTTGTAAAGATATCGCAGCTACTGTTTCACGCTTAACTCTATCTCGGACGACAGTAGTTAAGACTTTTTCAAAATCAAGGCATTTAAAGACGTCATATCAAATGTGGCTTAAACCAAGGGGTTTGTCTGAGACAAGTTGGAAAATATTGTGGGAAAAGGAGCAAATGCTGGTAACCAGCATTTTGTCCTTTTCCCACAATGTTTTCCGAAGTCTTACTGCACGCCACGGCTAAAACGCATGATTGTTTGTTGAAGGATTAATCCTTGGTGATAATGCTTTGGCTGTAGGAGATCTAGGTACCCATTCATTGACATTTCAAAATATTGTTTCGGCTTTAAGTTTCCACAACGAGCCATCTCATTGGTCGACACGTTCTATCGCGACCAGTCAGATGGTTTGTCTCTGGGAATTTAGAATTAGAATGAAATTTAGATAGGTTGTTGTATGCAGACATCGGATTCGATGCAAGACGTTCAATCTAGTGGTTGTCTTTGGTACTTTGGAGCTGGAATTATATTTTAAAAGGTTAGTGAATACATTTTTAGACTTCAATGCAAGACCTGTGTCAAGGTCAAGAGTCAATCAAATGGTTTGTCTTAGGAAATTTAAAACTTAAAAAGGCTAGTAAATGCACACCCAGATTTTGATGCAAGAGATTTTTTCTCGGTCAATCAAGAGGTTTGTCTTACGAAATGTATAGCCGGAATTAAACTTTAAAAGATTGGTGAATATACACCAAGGCTGATGCAAGAGATTGCTTCCAGGTCAATCAAGTGGTTAGTCTTCGGAAATTAACAACTGAAATTAATTCTAGAATTGTTCGTAAAAATAATACTTGATTTTGATTAGGCATGTTTTGTCACAGTCAATCAGATGGTTTGTGGAAATTCAGAATCAAACTTGACTTTAGAATCGTTCGTAAATACATGTACAGATATTAACTTTCAGCAGACCCCCAGCGCTTTGTATAGGTAAATCAGATGATTGGCTTGTGGAAATTTGAACGACAATTGACTTGATGGTTGTTATATGCATACATTGACGTTGATCAACCTGTTTTGGCTAGGTAAATCGATGGTTTGTCCCTGAAAATTTGAAATTAGAATTGATTTTAAAAATTGTTGGTGACTAGGGACATTGACTTTTATTTGATTACGTTTCGGAGTTTGACTGGATTGTTAACCATCTTCATTCATTGGGAACACTACCCCCTAATGACTGAAGCAAGGGGTTTTTTAAAAATTTATTCTTATAGGATTGCTGATAAGCTGGCTTAAAACATGCTACTTGCTTTATAGGGTAGGCCATAAAGACAGGTTTTACTTTGTATTGTATTTTGTTTTCTGTCGTTACCCAGTTGAGCACGAAATAACACAATAATATGATCCGCCACGAAAAGTAACTTTTTTACTTAAATAAAGTTTTTCTTCTTGTTATGAAAGATTAGTCTTAATTTCAAATTTACGTACTTATTTGTATCAGTAATGAAACGTAAAAGTTTACGCATGAACTTAATTTAGAATACTGTTATAGACTCGGGTTTTATAACCACAAGGAAATTAATGGTTGAGTCCGGGAGTGCAGTCGGTTGTGTACAGGACTTGAGACCAGAAAATTCTTGAAGATAAGACTAAGATTTTTTTTAATGAAAAATGGTGAATACAGACTTATCATTGTGGGAAAGGTGAAAATACTGGTAACACGCGTGTTCTCCTTTTTCCATATTTTATTTGCTATAAGAAATGAATGACACAGTTTAGCTGCGTTTGTTATGTCGCCTGCAAAGTCATTTAACCTTTGGGCTGCTTATGCGCTACTCAGTGACTTTCAGCGGACAGTGTAGATCATGATCAGACTGCACATAATTTGCAGTCTGATCTGGAATCTACATTGTCCGATTGACAGTTAAGTCTAGAATTTGTTTGTCAGGGAAAGAGTTAACCCTTAGGCTGCTGAGCGCGACTCACTGACCATTTGCGGACAGTGTAGATCAAGATCAGACTGCACAGAACGTGCAGTCTGATCTCTGATCTACACTGTCCGATACGGAGAAATTTCACCCCAAAAAATAACTGAAATAGCAACCCTTGGGTTTTTACTATCGACTTGAAGGTATCATTTAATTTACTCAGCAGGATAAGGGTTAAGGCAAATATCCATATCCAAAGGGGGCGTAAATAGGTAACAGATTGGAGGCGTGTCTAGATCTCGAACCCTTATCTATGAGATCCGTTTACATTAACCCTTTATCAAACGATTCCGTGCTTTAACGATCCTGAAGATGAAAGCCTTTGAAAAGATTGTGGGAAAAATGAAATCCTGATATCCACTATATTTTCCCTTTATAAACAATGTTATACATCCTTTCCTAAACAATCCCTGTACTTTTTAAATGTGTCTGCAAATGCTTTTGACATGGGAAAGTAAGAGAGAATGTCGAGTATCTCAACTCCTTTGGCTCAGTGGTAAGTGTAGGATTCGTAACATGGATGTACAGATTCGAGTCGCACTAGAAGCACTGGGTTTTTCGTGGGGGTAGTCATTTGCAAGACACTTCTGAGCCATAGCCTTGTACTGGTGAAACTCAGACACATGAATTTGTTAACCGTCTCTGTTTTATAAATCAGATAATGTTTGCTGTGGCGTAAAACACCATTCAATCAATAAATTACGGTCTCTGGGAAAGCTCTGTTCCGAATGACAGAATTTTTGACATGTCCAAATTGAAAGTATTTATAGACAACAAATTAACTGTGACTCAAATGATAATACGTGCCTTTGAAAGGGTAGAGATCATTGTGTGAAAAGGAGAAAATGCTCGTCACCAGCATTCTCCTTATCCCACAATGGTTTCATAATACCGCAGGGTCATTAAAATCGAAATCGTTTGGTAATATGTTTAAATTTGTGATTGCATTTGCAGAGAACAAATAACATGTGACTCAAATGACGTAAATGCTTTTGAAAATGTATGAAAGATTGTGTAACAATGAGAAAACGCTTGTCATCAGCATATTCTCCATTACCCACAATGATTTCAAAAGCTCCTTTCTTCGGAGTCGTTAAAACTCGGAGTTGTTGAGTAATTTTTTAAAACTCTTAAAACCCAGGGTTGGTTAGTAATGTATTGAAATACGTGACAAACACCCCCTACAGCTATCTGTACACGGGGGAGGGGTTGTCACGTATTTTTTTTCCCATATAACAGATTGTTAACTCGGAGATCCGTGTATATTTGAATTGTATATTAGAGTCATACTCTGTGAAACAGTGGTTTAAGGCATGAGCAAAAATATCAACCCAGGCTTACTTGGGTCGAAACTATTGTCTGAATGTCAAAGGACCAGTTTACCTTATGACTTAGTTGTTAGCCTGTCGATCTTCGTGTCTATCGAACAGTCAACTCTTTCATTACCGAAAAAATAAATCGCATGTTCTCAAAGGCTACAAACACAGTTTCGCTGAAAGATCAAGAGACAGTTTGGTTATAATCTAAAATACAGCAGTGGACAGCATAGATCATAGATCAGACTGCACGTTCTGTGCAGTCTGATCTTGATCTACACTGTTCACAAAAGCTTCTGGTGTCGTCTACGGTATGGAAAGAGTTAAGGAAGATAAAACGGGCAACGGTTAACCATAATGCTGTTGGCTATGTATGAGCCATGCTCTGTCAAAAGGGTGTTTAATGCATCTCCGTGTTCGTTATGTTATGGGAGATAGGGCAAGATAAGGGACTGATGCCATCCTCAGTTACGTGGTTCTTTAACGTGCTCGGTGTATAGCAACGTCACACAGGACGTATGTTTAACGTCTCATCCGAAAGACTGTAAGTACATTTTTATGGTTGGCCAGTCAATGGGCTCGAACCAACATCTTCGAGTGTCTCAAGAATTTGTCGCTTACAAGTCGCACGGCCTACCACTTAAGCTATTTCGACTGACAGTCTAATTTTTGTTATCCTATTATAGACAAAGGAAGATATGAGTCATGCTCCGTCAAAAGGGGGCTTAATGCATCTGCGTGATCCTTGGTACCAAGCAAGCCATAACATGCTTGTGGATCTATCATATCCACTGTCTTAACAGCCAACTAAATCATGAGATAGAATGGTGTTTGGACATACAGAAAATTGACCAAAAGCGAAAAGTTTCGACCCAGGTAAGCCTGTGCGGACTGCGCAGGCTGACCTGGGTCAATACTTTTCTCAGATGCATTAAGCCCCCTTTTCACAAGGCATGGCTCATATATTTAGGTGAAATTACTATGTAAGGCATTCGTTTTTTAAATTCAATCAACTGATGAATGATGAAGCTTATAAATAGCTGCTGAAATTGTCAAGATGCCTCCAAGATGCCCCTGATATTCCTGAAAAACACCGTAAGTCTACATGTCTAATTTTTACATTCGCGTTTCTTTTTTATCTAGTAGGCAACCGTATGTTTCGTACTGCCAAGCAAAAGTTAACTTTTAGGCTGCTAAGTGTGAATCAGTGACCTTTTGCGGACAGTGTAGACAAAGATCAGACTGCACAGAACGTGCAGTCTGATCTTGGATCTACACTGGCCGATCAGGAGATATTTTCCCCCAAAGATAAAAAAAAAATCGGCTTGTACTATCGGCTTGAGTTATTTCACTTATTTAGCGGGATAAGGGTTAAGTATATTTACAAGTCCCCATGATGCGAATTAAGTTTCAGAGGGTATTGAGCTAGAGCTAATTGGGTTTAATTTAAGCTACAAAATCAGGACATATGTTTAATAAACTCCTGTAATGGGGTTTTAATTTATGTAAAATATTTATGTGAACACTCTTGCGTGTCAAAGGTCAATGCCAAGGACGTGGAGCAGTGTCCATGCCTGATACACGGGTTGAGATTAAATTAGTGATACGGAACATGACATAAATTTAACTTACTTAAGTCTAAATCTGTAGATTCTTCCAAGCTGAAGGTTTTAAATCCTTCTGCTAAGTAAATAAAATGAAACTTCCAAGCCGATAGTAAAAACCCGATTGATTATATTTCAAATTTATCTTTTTGGAGGAAAATATCTCCTGATCGGACAGTGTAGAAACAAGATCAGACTGCACGTTCTGTGCAGTCTGATCTTGTATCTACGCTGTCCGCAAAAGGTCAGTTTTTCGCGCTCAGCAGCCTAAGTGTTAATAAAGGCAAATTAAGTATTCTTTAGAAGGATAGAAAACATTGTTGGAAAAGGGGAAAATCCCGGTAACCAGCATTTTTTTCTTTTCCCACATTGATTTTTAACAGGCATTCGTCTTCAGGGTCATAAAACCACATGTTTTGCGAATGTTTATCATTGGTTAGGGGCAACTAGCATTACATCCTTCATGATTTTCATGGGAGCTAACCTTCACATCATTGTGACAAGAGGAAAAATTGTTGACAATGACCAATCTCTTCTTTTTCCACATTGTATTCACATTTATTATTATATTCAAGCACTATCTAGATAACTTTTCTTGTATATAAGTGAATACCTTGGGTCGTCAGTTCTAACAAAGATGTTAATGTAAGAAAGCAGCCAGTGGTTTGGAAAGAATGTTGCTAGAAGAACTGGTGAAAAAGACTATGGATAAGCCTGGATAGGTGCACTGGGTCGCCGCGATATAACTGAAATAGAGTTGCAAAGGGCATTAAACCCCATACAAACAAACACACCTAGATATGTGAATGAAGTATCTCATCCAAATATCGGAATTCTCCGTCGCACAAAAAAAAAAAGCCACCCCGCAGAAAAAAAATACAACAACAGAGACCTTCGACATCCTGGTAGCGTAAAACTGACACTTTGGGTATTTTCTTTTTTTCGTCACAAACGATTTGTGGTTTCATACCTACAGCCTACCCTATATTGTGAGTTCACGGTCAATTTAGCACGATGTTTCTCCATAAACACCATAACTACATGTACACGTTGTAGTAATAATTTACATTTTTTCTGTATCTGTACCTAGTGAACTTTTACCTGTAGTTTTTTCGGGACCCTTAGAAAGACGGCCTTTGAAAATACTTTTTTAGAGAAGGGGAAAAAAAATTGCTCTGACAATGTGTTATGTTTTCTACCCTTTTACAGACCATTTCATAATTTGTGCAACATTTTATTTATCGTCTGCAAATGTTTTCAATTTGGACCAGCCTAAAATTTTGTCGCTTGGTAGAGAAAGAAGACTGGGCTTAGTCTTTTAAGGGACCTGAGAAAGAAGGCCTTTAAAAACATTTTGAGAAAAGGAGACAATGCTAGTATCCAGCATTTTCTCCTTTTCCCAAAATGTTTTCTACCCTTTCAAAGACAGATCCAATAATTTGAGTCCTATTTTGTTTCGTTATCTTCAAATGCTTTCAACTTAGAAAATTGTAAAATTTTGTTTTCTGGTAGGGACTTTAAGCATCAATCATTTTGTTACCTTGTACAAAGTAAGACTGTGCAGGAAGTGCTGTCAGTTCTTTGATCTACCCTTTTTGATCTTTCTGAGGGGCATTCTGACCTATACAACGCTGAAACTGAAATAATTATGTCGTCTTCTCTCTTTCTAAATGTTGCACGTTAGAAAAAAAAAATCATGTTAGCATACATTGATATCTCTGGTTGCAAGGGGGAGGGTGTGAATTTCATGAGCACTTTGACATAAGGCCAAGAGCTCATGAATCTTAGAGAGAGAGAGAGAGAGAGAGAGATTGAGATTTGAACATTTTGAGAGAGACATATTTTTTTAGATATAGTGTAGGACTGTGTATGTATTGGCGTAAGTCGTACATGTTAGCTGTTCATCCATCCACAAAACATGGCCTATCGTATGACATAAAAACGATATGTTGACAACAGAAATCATTTTGACAGTTTTGTTTCGCGGAAGTTTGAATCATACTACCACCCGAAATGTGTCCGATATCTTAATCTCTGAAGCTTGTCTGTGATTGGCTAGAATTAAATACGTCATGAAACTGAAAGAGGATGGTATATTCAATTAATCGGTGATCTCACCCGTAATCTCGTTTAGATATCGCTGATAAAATTTGAACCAAGAACCCGCAGGCTCATTGCAGATTCATCGGCGATAAAGTCGGTGTGAATGTCTACATCGCCATGAAGTCGATTAAAGTGTCTGTCCCTCATTTAGTTTTTGTGTATGAAGACTGTCGTAGACGCTACCTAGTGGAATAATCCAGGAGATATCATTAACTAGTTTTGTTTAAGCATTGTTTGAAAAAAAAAACACACACACACAAAATGGGGTAAATGTTTCCATGCCATTGTTTAAAGCATAAAGAGAAAACATTGTCGTAAAAAGAAGCATTTCGCTTTCGTCAAACTTGCTTATACACACCGTTTCGTTTTTTGTTTTGATAATTTAAATGATAGGGAGTGCACCTAACTTTGGGATACGTTTTGCATTTAAATGCAATTAATGCATGTAGTTTCAAGATATGCATGCAAGTAAATTTAGATCATCACTATCAAGATGTATAAGTAAATACAGTTTTATGCATTTAATGTTTTGCTATGTAGAAAACATTGTGGAAAAAAAGAAAATGTTTGTTACCAGTATTTCTCCTTTTCCTGCAAACGTTTTCCAAAGTCTTCTTCTCTTAGATCGTTAAAATGTTAATTGGTTAATATCTGTAACAGTTTAAGCTACGCCTTCTATGTTTGTATTTTGTCAAACTTGCTTTACATACTGATACATGTATATTCTTGACTTTCATTATTTACGTGATAGAGAGTTCAGCCAGTTTTGGAATTCGCTTTTGCAAATATATTTAGCTTACAATGCATATAATTGTTACAGTGTAGTACAATCAACGCATGCAGTTTTAGGATGCGCACTTACTCATAGGATGCGTATGCTAATGCATTTAGCGCATAGTTATTGAAGATATGAATCTAAATACATTTAGCGCATCTAAATTCAGAACGTGCCGGCAAATACATTTATCGCATATAGAGGTAGAATGCGAGTCTGAATGCATGATGCGCATCACGAGAGAGGGTGCGCAAGCACATGTATACATTTAGTGCAAATAGGTTTAGGACATGCATACAAAATGCAAAACGATATGCGCATGTAAATGGATATATGCATACACATGCCTTTAAAGTAAATTGACATACAAAAACAATTTAGCTCATTCGGCAAATTCTGTGTAGTCTGTCCATGCTATCGTCAAAATTTCGATATTTTCGCCATGCAGTCTAAAGATAAATTACGCCTTTATGACATGGTCCAGTGTTGTAACGACCCTGAGATAATATTGTTGAAAAAAAGCAGAAAATGCTGTCAACCAGCATTTCTTTTCTTTTCCAACAATGTTTTGCACCCTTTCATATAGATGAATCCCGTTTTGAAATCTACATCAACATCTCTCGTCTACAAATCAGCCATACTTTGTCAAAAGGGGGTTTAATGCCACTCCTTGATGCATGATAGCAATCAAGTCATCACATATTAATGGATCAACAAAATCCACTTTATATAACATTCGACTGAATCACGAGGTACACTGGCCCTTCGACAAGCAGAAAATTGACCAATAGCAAAAAGTTTCGACCGAGGTCAGCCTGCGCGGACTGCGCAGGCTGACCTGGGTCGATACTTTTTGCAGATACATTTATTACAGACGCATGACTCAATTGCTTTCAGTCTGGAGAAGTCTAAACGCAGTGAGGCAACTGGTTAAAGGCTAAACAGATAAAGGGGTGAATCTGCCCACGACTTAACGCAATAATTAATTTTGTGAGGCCCTTTCAAAAATCATAAAGGAAGCTATTATAATGGTTTCCATCACAACATTAAAAAAGGTCTATATTTACGTTTTTGAAAGAGACAGCTTTCAAAAATATCGAGAGAAAATGAGATAGTGCTATTCACGATGAAAAATGACACTGCATGCATTTCCTCCATTAGAGTTGTGTTCTGTGTGCTCTGTGAAAAGGGTGTTTAATGCATATTTTGCGAAAAAACTTTCAATTCATGTCAGCCTGCGCAGGCTGGCATGGATCGAAAACTTTTTGATATTTATCAGTTTTATTCTTGTCAAAGGATCTGTCTCCTGATTCAGTCGGTTGTTACAAAAAACTGTACTTTATAGATCCGTAATTTGTGATGACTTGCTTGGTATCTTGCATAGCAGAGATGCATTATACCCCTTTTTGCTCATATATTTAGTGTTAAATGACTTGACACAACAGACGATATTTTATTAGACGACATCTATAGTTTATCTTGTCTTGGAAAACTATTTTACATTTTTTTTTTTCAAAGAAAAGGCGATTTGTAATCAGGAAATTCCCTGCTGGTTATTTTAGTCACGTTTGAGACTGTGCCCAAGGCTATGTAAAACACCAGTCTTATCTACATGTCGTTAACGACAACAACAACAACAACAACAATAATATGAAATTATTTTGAAAGTGGCGTACAATAACATTTCTTACTAACCAAATAATGTCAAGTTTTTCACTACATTGAGGAAGAAGGTGTTTCAAAACCTTGCAGGAAAAGGAGAAAAATGCTGGCATCCAGCATTTTTCTCTTTTTCCCTCAAGGTTTCCTACCCTTTTTGATACAAATCCTTTCATCAGAATTACATCTGTAATTATCATCTGCACACGTTTTCAGATTGGACAAGTCTAAAATTTTGTCTTTTGATTAAAAAGTTAAAGATTTCAAATCAGCACTTTAATGGGGTAGGACAAACGGGCATGCGTTACTTCACGTTGATACCCCAGTTTGGTGTAGAAAATAGAAAATAAACGACACTCGTCATGTAGACTTTCACCTGAAATGCAACGGAGCAAAACTTGTTCTAGATTTAAACGATTTGAAAGTCTCAGGTAACCGGACCTTGAGCAGAAATTAGAAATTGAAGTATTTACTTTTCAGTCACGCAAAACTATACCTGCCAACCCACAAGAAAAGGGGACTTTTTTCTTCATTATTAGTATTGATCCGCAGATATACTTTTGCGATGTTAGCCAATGATTAAACTTTTACTTTTTATCTGCGGACAAAAATTTTGGGGTCGCCAACATTGAAAGCATTTGCAGACGGCAAACTAAACGTGGCTCGAATGATTGGATTTGTCTCTGTAAGGGTAGAAAACATTAAGGGAAAAGTAGAAAATGCTGGTAAACAGAATTTTCTACTTCCCCCACAATGCTCTCCTATTCCGGATCGTTAACGCTTTCAGCGCCAAATAAGTAAACTCGACCTCTATCGACAACTCTAAATACAATCTATTGAAACTTACAAAGATTTTGATTGTAGGGGCTTGACTATACAAGCGGACGGTATAGATCAAAGATCAGACTGCACGTTCTGTGCAGTCTGATCTTGATGTATGCCGTCCGCAAAAGTCTCTGATTTCGCCTGTGGCTCCGAAAGGGTTAAAACTTGGGATTGTAAGGTAAGAGGTTACACGGTATTTGTCAACAGAGTATCTTATGAATTTGGTAGTTGTAAATGAGCCATGCTCTGTGAGTGCATCTGCAAGCAGTATCGACACAAGGTCAGCCAGCTCGACACTTTTTTATTGGTCAGTTTTCTAAATGTCCAACGACTATTCTACATCATGATTCAGTCAGTTTTTAGACAAAATGAATGTTATAAAAAATGGATCCATAATTATATGATGACTTGCATCGCAGAGATACATTAAACCACCCTTTGCCAGAGTGCGGCTCAAATCTGACAACAGGTTATTGTCTGAGCTGTGGTCTTCCCCAAATGTCAGCCACTTGGTTGTTAAAATCCCACTTACAAGGCAAGACTTCAAGTGTACGTTCTATCATCCGTGTACACCGACACCAAACTGCACATAATGTGTGGTGTCTGTGGTTTTGAGGTAGAGCGTCGGCCTCATAACCATGAGGTTCCGAGTTCGATACCCGGGAGCGGGTGCCAACTTTGGGATTTTTCATTGGCCCACACATTCGGCGCGAGTACTGGTGCAGTTCCCAGGAAGCAGAATCGGGAGAGATTAGTATAAGTTGTAAGAACTTGATTCTCAATCGATGTAAAATAAATATGTTGAAACTAAACTGCACATATTTTTAGGTATTGATAATATCACCACGAAGTGCTTCCGGGTCATTGTAATAAAAAATAGTACCATTTGAAAAGATGACACAAAGCACTTCTGCGGTACTATTTTATCAGAGAAAATGGTAGGGCATATTTAAATAGCTTGTCTTATGTTGATTTGATGATTTTTGTGGACACTAAGTGCAACTTTGTTATTTCTTTGGGGAACTATTTTGTGCCCGTGACAACATACAGCTGACAATGTCTACAACCTGCAAAGGCCTTATTTCTCTATGACTATTCAAGAGAAGATATATTTGAAATTGCGGTAGAATAACATATCAGTTGAGGTTCCAATCTAAAAAAAAAAGATCTTGTGCAGGATCTGCTATCAAAGAAAGTGATTTTAACTTTATTTTTAATCTATTTTCAAGAGAAGGTACACGTGTTTATGCGATAGAATGACACAAACTGCAATCAGTCGAGATGCCAATCTAAAAGTAGAATCTTGTGCAGGGTATACGGCCAAAGAATGCGATTTTAATTTTGTTTTAGAGAAGAAAAAAGGTAGTGGTATGACATCATTACCAGACGACAATATGAAATCGAGGCTTAAATTGGAAACATTTTCAGACGACAATGCAAATGTCGGTCAAATGAATATACCTTTCTTTTGATAGGATAGAAAGTATTGCGGGTAATGGAGAGAATGCTGATTTCCAGCAGTTTCCCTTTTTGTAACAGCGTTTTCAAAAGCCGTTCCTCTAAGAATAAGGCCATGCTGTGTGAAAAGCGGCTTAATGAATTTGCGAAAAGTATCGACCCATGTCAGCCTGTGCAGTCAGCGCAGGCTAACATGGAAAGAATTTTTTCGTTATCTTGAAATTTTCTGCATGTCAAAACATCATTCTACCTCATAAATTTGTCTATTATTTAAAAAAATATATTTCATGGGTCCATAACTATTTGATGACTTGCTTGGTATCATGCATTACGGACATGCATTAAGCCTCCTTATTACAGAGCATTGCTCATTTGATTAAAAGATGGAATATTGTGGTAAAGGGTTAAATATAGCAAGAAGCTATATCGTTGAACGTTTAACGTTACTGACGCAAACAAACAGTACACCTGAAAAACTTACATTACTTGTAATGGATACGTTACTTCTGTAGCCATAATTTTCGGTTGCCATGCCAACTAAATAAATAGATCTTAGATGTATCTTAAAAACGTTTTTCTAAGTACTGAAAATAAAAACGTTCGAAACCTGTGGTTTCAATTGACATGTATATCAATTAACTACCCTTTGTTTCTCTATCTAAGGGCAAATAAATCCAAATGTTTTAAGGATAGGGCACCCTAATGGGATTCATGTAACATCGCCTTTCATCGTTAAAGCCATGGTCACATTTACGGTCATGCACGTAGTTGACTGTAGCTCATTTCAAACGTAGTCTGCCGCAGTGTTAATACGGTCAACTAGATTGAAGTAAGTTTGAAGTAGGTTCAAAATTGGCAAAAAGAGGAAATATAGAAAGTCTAAGTAGGTTGAACTACACTTAAGTTCGGTTAACTACATTCAACTGCAAGCAAAGTGGCTAGGGTTAAATAGGATATCACTACGTCTAACTACGATTAACTACGTTACAGTACGTATAAACTACGTCCTAAGTACGCATAATTACGGCAAAATAAGGTCAACTGCAGTCATTGTACTTTAACAGCGGTCACACGTAACTTAGTTGGCCGTAGTTGAACGTATTAGACACACTACGGTTATGTACGATCAATTACGGTCAACTACGGTCTACTACGTTTAAACTACGGTCACAGTAGGGTCACAAAATCGTAGTTGACCGTTACAAATTTTTGAACATGTTCAAAAATTATGCGCTTACTACGGGCAAATCATAAGTTAAAACTACGTCATTGCTACGGCTATCTACGTGTAACTACGATCAACGCGTTCAACTACAGCCATCTACGGTTATTCCTCACTACGGTCAACTGTGTAAGGTGTGTCCACGGCTGAAGACTCGAGTAATCCGTAATCGATCGGCCGATAGACGCTGATTTCCCCCCCCCCCCCCCCCCCCCGATTACGGATCACCCGAGGTTTAGCCGAATCCGTACGATTTTGGCGATGAAAGGCGATTTACACGAATCCCATTAGGGTGCCCTATCCTTAAAGAATTTAGTATAATAACTATAGAATTTCGAGTTATATTAAAAGCTTAACAACAAACAAGAAAATCTTTATTAAACTCTTGAGTTTTTCATCGATACATAACAATTTAAATAGAATTTATTTAGCATTAAAAAAGTTGAAGGGGCATATTTTTTTTTCCGTTTTTCAAAATTTGACTAGAACACTGATTTAAAAAATAAAGATGAAAATTAAACAAACACACCCAAAAAGATAAACAAAGTTAAAAACAAACAATATATATATATTTTGTTCTGCAAACGTAAAGAAACTGAATATTTACATGCAACAAAAAGGTACAACTTTGACATTTCAATAACGGGATGGTCGTTTCGGTATAGGTAACTCTGTCTATCTTTGTGAAATCAAATATGACGTCATCGTACTTATTTGAATCCGATCTCCCATAGTCGACCCGCCTTACTGATTATGTTACATAACCAGAAACATCTGTGACTATTTCTGACGCGAACTACATAAAGACCTAAAAAGCTGCGTACCCCATCAAGGAAATACCATCAAAGCGTTTTTCTTTCACTTCACTCTATTTTTAATTGATGGTTAGCTAGCTACTGCCTTACTAAATTCAATGATGATTTTTTTTCTTTTTTCAAGTTTTAAATGTTAATGATAAGAAATATGGAAAACCTTTATAATGAGCCATACTCTGGCAAAAAGGGGTTTAATGCATCTCTGTGATGCACTTTACCAGGCAAGTCATCACATAGCTATGGATGCATAAAATTCATTTATTTTGTTTGTCAACGACTAAATAATGAGGTAGACTGGCTCTTTGACATGCAGAAAATTGACCAATAACAAAAAGTATTGGCCCAGGTCAGCCTGCGCGGACTGCGCAGGATGACCTGGGTCGATACATTTTACAAATGCAATAAACCCTCTGTTTTACAGAGCTTGGCTGAAATGTGAATTTACACAGCTGTTATAAGTAACTTACTTCGCCACTGCGATTACATCTCCAGTAATTCCTGAAACAAATGTGCTGCAGACAGATGTGAAACTTTCATCGTTAAATACGGATCATCGTCATCATCAATTTTAACTTTTATATATCGCGTTTCAACTGGATCTTTAAGAATTCCTTTGAAAATATTATAGAAAAAAAGAGAAAATGCTAATACATCACCAATTTCTCCTTTTCCCATCCATGCTTTCTATCCTTTCAACGACAAATTCCAACTTTTGAGCCACACGCATACTGTCATCTGCAAAAGCTTTCAAATTTGATTAGAGTAAAATTTTGCCACCTTTAAAGGAGCTAATATTTGTGAAAGAGTTCAAGCAAAAGGATAGCTTTCTCGTATGAAAAATAACTTTTTTTGCGACATTGTTTTCCAAAGTCGATTGTCTGAGTCAATATGTTAAATTGCGATTGGTTCGAGCCCCGAATGTGATGGATAAAATGAAAATGCGTAAATGTCACAGACGGGTGATTAAAGAATATAGCAGTAAATTTATAATTATATTTATATAAGTGTACTTGTGTATTTTCAGATATAAGCCCGTATCCGGATAGCAAAGGGTATCCAGTGATAGAAATAAACACACAGGAGAAAGAACCGAGGATAACCGGATCTAACGAAAGTGACGAAACAACACTTCCGGTTGGTGGAGACGTACGTCACAACCACGTGACTGATTTGGCCAATAATACCAACGAGTGCGCAGTACAGTACTTGTCTAGAAATGGTTTTCGTGTGAAACGGTATCTACCCAGACTTAGTGAACCAGATTTATCATTTGTTTATGCTAAAGAACCTGGAATTGTAAACTCTCAATCGCTAGAAGGATATCTTTATAACAGAATCAGGTAGGTTCTTCGATTTTTAAAACCTATAGAAACTAAAAGGAATGAAATCATTAGCCGCAAGATATTTAGTGTCTGTCATAAGTTAGCATTTGAGATAAAACTTTACCAAACGAGTCCAGAGAAGTTGTTATTACACGAGCAGTTTTTAGTGGAGTTTATTGAAATATCACCTCAAAAGTAAACGAACGCAATTTTTCCTCCATAATTATAGCTCAAGAATAATAGTTTATTATATGCAAAAGCAAAGGCCTGGGTGTATATGTTCATGTTTATTTAAACTTATATGATTGAGAAGTAATAACGTCACTGACGGACGGAAAATAGTTCCACAGGAGCTTAAGTATGATGACTTGCATGTTATCATTTTTGACATTTAAAATACCAGTAAAATCCATGTCAGCAATGTTTTGGAAATAAGGCGTACGATTTCAGAGCTTTGACGAATGACTGCATTACTAGCTTATCTCAAACTTGTGTAAGATTTTAAAAATTCGTAATGGCCATATGACGCTGAAAACAAGGGATTTGTTATGTGATAACGAACAAATCAATTTTCCTAATTCTAAAAGTATCGCACGTGTACTACCGCAAATGAAGTAATTTTTCTTATGATATTTTAGCAGCAGGAGGCGAACGGTGTAGACCCAAAATCAGACATCACTTTCTTCGCAGCCTGAATATGATACACACAATCCGTAAGAAAACCGCTTGAGTCGCAATTATGTAGCAGTGAAAGAGTTGTAAGAATGTTTTCATCCCTTTGGAAAATTTCAAATAGTTGCGAGCTGAATGTTGCTTTTGCCAGATCAAATCACAAAATATGATAGAATAATTACCTCCCTTTCAATGAATGCAATCATATAGGCTAGACGAAAGAGGTTAGGTGCTTTTGTAGGTATATAGTCTCTGACTGAAATGGAACTATTGATTTTTTTTTTAATGTTTGGTACCTAAAATTGTTTGTCTGTATTGAGTGTCCCTTGTCTGGGCGCATACTCCGTTGCTTTGACTCTTTTCGCTGAATTGTGATACAATGAACGTAACGTTTCACAGAAACAAAGTAAGCCCACACGTCATGGTGCATGAGCATGATGTACATTGTTTGTGAAACCAAAATTAAATAAAAATACGATCCACGTCTGTATGAAACGTCAGCTCTCTAAGTCAGTTTGTCTGTATTGAGTTTTCCAGCTACGTACCATCACCGTATTTGGCTGGTTAGTCTTATTCGTGCATTATAGCGGTATGCTTTTCGTAATATATGAACCATGCTCTGTGAAATGGGAGGTAAATGCATCTGAATAAAGTATCGACCCAGGTCAGCCTGTGCAGTCCGTGGAGGCTGACCTTGGTCGAAACTTTCTGCCATAGTTGAATTTTCTGCATGGCACATGACCAAAATATCTCCAGACTTCACCTCCAACCTCACTCGGTTGTCAGACAAAATAGATTTCATGGATCCATAAGTATGTAATGACTTGCTTGGTACAGTGCATCACGGAGATACATTAAACCCCCTTTTGCCAGAGCATGGCTCATATCATAGATACAAAGTTAAACTACAAATTATTGTGCATTATCTAAGTTTGTATTGTCTGCGAAGTAAGAATAGGTAAGGCTGTATTATTTTATGTTTCTGAATAAGATAAGCAGAGTTGTCTCTCTAAACCTCAAAGTCAAACATTTATTTAGAGTTATTTGATGGAATTTAAATTCAATACAAACACAGACATATTATGTATACCGTATTTAAAACGATTTACCGTCATTGTATTTCATTTTTAGCCGCCACCCTAAATAATATGACGTATTCAGATCATGTCTTTATAAACGACAAAATTTTGCACTTGTCCACAGACACCCAAAGTAATAGCAGACGAAAATTTTAACATGGCTTAAATGGTGCAAACTGTCTTTGGAAGGGTTCAAGACATTGTGATAAAAGGAGAAGAATATTGGTTACCAGCATTTTCTCCTTTTCCCACAATGTTTTCAAAGCCTTTTTTCTCGAGGTTGTTAAAACTCATGTTCATTTGGTAAAGAGTTAAAGTCTTTCACTGCGACCGGCGCCTAAGGTTGCTTTTACGGACGGCGTAGATCAAGATCAGACTGCAAAGAAAGTGGAGTCAGACCTTAGGTCTCCAACGTCAGCAACCTCGTAATCTTTAATTATAGACGAAGTCTACTTTTAAACATAGGTACAGAGTCTATGTTACTCATTTGGTATCGAAGGAGGTTTAAAACAAAAATATCAAACCCATAAGTAATTTATCACTTTTAGGTAACAGGATAATATTGAAAACGGCATTAAAACCAGGTATGCAAACAGGAACATGTAAAAGGTGACAAAGAAAAGCACTGAACCTATCAAATAGAGGTGATCTAATTGACCATTTTCAATGCTTATAAAACATTTCTCATGCTCAATTAAACTCTGCACTAAATTTCAAAGTTATATAAATGCAATTTGATACACCTCATTCACTAAATTCTTGATTTTAGGAAGCTCTTCTTTTTTTTTTAAAAAAAGAAAACTTTTTAATTTTCAATTTTAATTTTGAATTTATGCTGTGGCGTAGGTTTAGAGGGTCGGCCCTGGCTTCAGAGATTAGAAGTTCGAATCTCGTAATTAGCTAGATAAACCTATTAAAAAATCTAAATTTGAGCAGCTGTTTTTCGCTAACCATTAACTCTATGGCTGCTAAGCGCGAGTCACTTACCTTTTGCGGACAGTGTAGATCAAAATCAGACTACACAGAACGTGCAGTCTGATCTTGGATCTACACTCTCCGATAAGGAGATATTTTTCTCCAAAACATAAGTCTGAAATATCATTATTCTGGGGTTTTACTATGGGCTTGAAAGGTTCATTTAACTTGTTTAGTAAGATAAGGGTTTAAATTTGATTTTTGCTTTAGTGGGAGACTGTTGCGTAGGCGTAGGGGGTCGGCCTATTGCATCAGATGTTCTGGGTTCGAATCCCGTTATTAGCGGAGCCAACCCTTGGAACTACTCACAATTACGATGTGCGTACTGATATAGTTTCCAGAAAGCAGTTATCGAAATTGAGTTTCTGGTACAAACCATGTGAAATGTAAAAGTTCAATTTTATTTGAAAATAGACCCCATATTATTTTATTATTCATTACTGTTTAAAATGATAACGAAATTTAAAGTTAAGCGTAATTGAACACAATTTATATAATCAAAAGCTTTATTGTAAACATATGGGCCTTTCTCTGGGAATAGAGAGTTATTGCATCTTCGTGATGCATTACACTGTGCAAGTCATCACATAATTATGGATCCATAACATCCGTTTTGTCGAACAACGGTATGAATCACGAGGTAGAATGATCCTTGAATATGCTGAAAATTTACAATGAACAAGAAGTTTTGACCCAAATCAGCCTTCGCTGACTGCCTAGGCTGACAGGAGTCAGTACTTTTTGCATTGGATCCCATTTTCACAGAGCACAGCTCATATTGTTTATTTTAAATCGACTGTGAAGCATGTCTCCGGGTTTTAAGTAAGTTTTAGAATTACTGACATGTTCGATAAATACTATCATAATATTTGAGCCACGCTCTAGCAAAAGGGGGCTTAATGCATCTCCGTGATACATGATACCAGCCCAAGTCATCACATAAATATGGATCCATAAGAACCACTTTCTTAAATAATCGACTTAATCATGAGGTAGACTGGTCCTTTGACAAACAGAAGATTGACCAATGGCGTAAAGTTTCGGTTCAGGTCAGCCTGCGCGGACTGCGCGGACTGCGCAGGCTGACCTAGGTCGATACTTTTCGCAGATGCATTAAACCCCCTTTTCACAGAGCATGGCTCATTTATTTTAATCTTAATTCGAAAACTTCTTTCTTTAAGTAGTGCACTTTATTCAGACATGAATTATGACAAAAGAAAACACTTCAACTAAACCCCCTTTGTGCAAAGATCAGGATTTAAACATTCGTGTTAAACAGATAGTATATAAGGGCATGTTACATTGTACAGCTTTAAAAGACCTTTAGCTGTAGATGTAAAGCATGGAAATTGATTGATTAAATCTATGGTGTTGAACGCCGTTTTCAACATTATTTCAGTTATCTAGAGGCGGTCTGTACACCCATCCATGCTTCCCTGGAGTTTCTTTCACCAGTACTTCGCACATTATTCTTCCTAAGCCACTGGCTGCTTTTCCACATAATCATGGTCGAAACAATGATCATCGGTGAGATAAGAACGAATTCCCTTGCAATTACTATCGTCAATCCTGAGAAATGGCAGAGGTGGGGATTCGAACCAGCGACCCCCTGTGCTTGTTTGCACGACCGACTGCGTTTCCCAGCTAGAGGTAAACAGTAACGTCCTTATGGTTTTGCCTTAAAGGATATCATTTTTTTTTCCCGCAAAAAATTGAGATTTGAAAAAAGCTATTTAATACCCCTCTAAAATTTGTATTTGGGGAGGGAAAAAACCCGATCCAAAAGTCCGAGACGGATTGCAGGTATCCTTACTAATTAAAAATAGAATTCGGTACACCTGAAGAACATGATATATTTGTACTTTGGATTTACATGAATTACTGGTCAAATATTGAGTTCTTCGTCTTTAATTAGTATTCGAAATGAGAGGAAACCGTAATGTGGAACTACTTTTTTTTAAACTCAGATTAGCTTAGCAGTCTATCATAGTGTCGTTGACGTTTTAATTCCCGATGACGACTTAAGTTGCTTTTTTTGAGAGTGGGTAGATCAAGATCAGACTTCACAGTTGGCAAACTGCGACCTAATTCATCCTCAATGGCGATGGAAGTCTTCGTTAAAACCGCGAAAAAAACATCGAATTTCATGAGACTATAGTGAAAGACTTGAATTTTCTTTTTGTGTGATTGGACTTTGCCCAGATATCTTTTGTCTGTGTAACCGTTTCTGTTTTTAATTTCGATGAAGACAATAAGAATCTGTCCATATGATACTTGTGTTGGTTACACTTGGCGGTAGAGTATTGTCCACTGGTTTGCTATTCATTTGAATATTTACCAGTGTGATTTTTTTTTATAAAAACTTGTATTACTTTTTAAAAAGTGCATAGACAAAATTCTAAATCATGGATATAACTGGAAGTTCAAACTGGATGCTGCGGTAAGCCATCTGTATTCTCTTTAAATAGCTCTGTCTATGTTGCTTAATTCTTTACCATACGAAAACGTGATTTAGACTTTTTCACATTGAATAGCATTCACACACGACAAATAAGATATGGCTCAAACGTTATATTTTTTTCCTAAATAGGTACCAGCATTTTCTCCTTTTTTCACAATCCTTTCAAAAGCCGTTTTCTTAGGGTCGTGAAAATACGAGCTTAATCGTTGAAGGTTTAATTACATGATAGCATACGACATTAAAAAAAAAACAACAACCCACATTATAAGAAAAAAACCAATAAAACAATTTCCTCGAACTAAGGTATAACACAAACATGTGAGTCATGCTTTATGAAAAGGGGGTTTAATGCATCTGCGAAAAGTATCGACCAAGGTCAGCCTGCACGGACAGTGCAGGCTGACCTGGGTCGATACTTTTCGCTATTGGTAAACTTTCTATTTGTCAAAAGATCAGACTATCTCATGATTCAGTTGGTTATTAAACAAAAGTGACTGTCATGTATCCATAATAATGTGATGGCTTGCTTGGTATAATGCATCTCGAAGCAGCATTGAGCCCCCTATCGCTAAAGGCTAATATGCACGAGAAAATATTGTGGCTAAAGCGAAAAATAATAGATGCCAGCAACTTCTCCTTTCTACATGTTTTCGGAAGTGGTTCGCTGCCAGAAGAAAAAAATCGCCTGACAGAGTGCGAGTGTTAACTCTTTACAGAACGATGAAATTTAAGCTTGTCTAAATTGAAAGCATTTTCAGATGACAATATCAAATATTGTGCAAGTGATCAGGTCCTCTTGAAAGTGGTAGAAAGTTGTTTTCCCCCCCTTTTGGAAAGGGAGATAATGCTGATGAGAATGGGAACTTAAATAGTTACATTGTAAATTCAAAACGGTCATGAGCTAAAATCTAGTACAGTTATCTCAACCAATTAGATTAAGACGTCGGCATCAGCTGACTGCACTTTAATCTTTTATAGCAGCATTTGTGAAATCAGTGGCATTTTCTTCCAGACAGCATAGATCAAGATCAGAAAGCGCAGAACGTACAATCTCATCTTCAATCTATACCTTCCGCTTGTTTGTTTAAGCCTATCAGATAAATGTCTTTCTGAGATTCAGTGGGTTGTATTTTCAGCCATCGAAAGGAGTTGATAATTGACCTGCAACACGCTAAAAGGGGCATTCGGACATTTGCGTAAAGTGTCGTCCCGGATCAGCCTGCGCAGTCCGCGCAGGCTGATCCGAGACGACACTTTCCGATCGTGTGTGATTTTCTGTTTCATGCAAGTCTACTGTAGGACAAAATATGATATGGACGTAAAGTGTCGTCTCGGATTAGCCTGCGCGGACTGCGCAGGCTGATTCGAGACGACACTTTACGCAAATGTCCGAATGCCCCTTTTCGCGTGTTGCAAGCCATTTAATTTATTATATACGTTTTTTTGTTCTCACACAGTTAGTTCTTACAGCACGACAACAGGTCGGATTTGGCTTAAATTATGGGTTGTGTCAGGGATCTTATATATACGATCCCTGATTGTGTAGAACAAATTGTGAGGCAAGGAGCGTCTCCTTTTCCCATAATGGTTTGGAGAGCCACCTTCCCTTAGGTTGTTTAAAACCAGGATTGTTTAATCAAGGGTTAAAGTGCAGAAACGTATCGTTAAAATTAAGTGAAGTATAATCCATGCATTGACAGATTTATATCTTCATTTCAGACAGTCTAGAGCACCTGCTATATACGAACTACCCGACCCCACAGTTGACTCAACCAATCAAATTAAGACGTCGCTGTCAGCTGACCACGGTTTACGGAACAGAAGCGAAATCATTATGTCCAATACCGACGAATCTCTTGGAGTAACAAACCCTGTATTTGTTGACGATACGCAAGATGAGGGTGAGACGAACAAGACCACACAAGGTGAGACGGAAAAGAAAGACGGAGAACACAAAAACGGAGACGTTGTCGTTGATATTGACACGAGGATAGTCAGGAATGGAAGTCTGAAGAAATCTAAAAACGTTGATGAAAAACAACTTACCAAACTTGAAGAGGTGACGATTAAAGTAGGAGCTTCCGACAGCGAAACTATAGTGGTATGTATATTGATGCCTTAGAATACGTGTCTTGCCTGTTCGAACAGCTTCCGGTCATAGTGGTAAAAAAAGTAGTCCCGTTTGAAAAAATTGACAGCAAGAGCTTCTTGTGTATTGTTTTATCACAGAAAATGAAAGGGTAGGTCTAGGATGTGTTTCCGTGTTGATTTGGTGATTCCGGTGGAAGTTTGTTATTTATTGGGGAACTATTACTGGCCACCGACCATAAAGGAACGTGGTCTGGCATCAGGAAGGGCCCTTATTACCGTGATTTTTCAATAGTAGTTGTGTTTTACGTGGAAAAGCAAAAAGACGCAATCTGTTTAGGTCAAAGGTTCTTGTGTAGACCGCTGTACATATATTTTATAAAAACAAACACCAAGGCTAAGGTTTTGCTATTAAAAGTACATCTAGGGATAAAAGATGGTGATTTTCATTCTATTTTCAATGTATCAAAAAATAAGTGGTGAGACAGCAATAAAAAGACCGAAAGGGTACGAGGGCGGTTCGGAAATTCCGTAGACACGGCTCGTTCTTTCAATGATTTCCATTTTGTAATATATTTCAAATTATTTCTGCACATTACATAATTGTAATCATCAAAGTGAATGATTTATAAAACGGCTATGGTCTGTGAAATAAGTAATCAAAATTATGTTGCTATGACAACTTATGGAAGCCGTAGCCGGTAGCAGGAGTGTGTTAAAAAGGACACCTTGGGCTTGAAAAGACAGAAAGAAATATTTTAAATAAACATTGATATCAGTAAATGTGTGTTTTGGTTTGCCTTTTGATGTAATGCGTGACATGTCATGTAATAGAATTTGATGCTGTTCTTGCCATGTAAAGTAATATAGAATTGTTTCAATAACATAGAAATCAAAACACTTTGTTATTTAAATTCATGTATTACTGAAACCATTCTATAATTATTATAGTCTGCATTTTGTATTCCATTTTTGATTTCAAAGATTTCAAAACCTATAAACGGCGGATTGGGCTCTTCCGGAAAAGATGTAATTAAAGGGAGCTTTGACAAGGTGATTAGAGGAAACAGTGAAGAAAAAATGTAAGTTATTTTTAACTATATCATTCTTTTACCAAACAATATCGTGGTTTAACGCATACCAAACAATCTCGAGTTTTAACAACCCTGAAAGAGATGGCTTTTGAAAACATTGTGGGAAAAGGAGAAAATGCTGGTAACCAGCATTTTTTCCTTTTCCCACAATGTTTTCTACCTAATTAAAGACAGAAATCATCAATTGAGTTGCATCTCATTTGTCATCTGCAAAAGCTTTCAACTTGCTCATTCCATTTTCAAGGCTGTATTGTTAGACTAATGTTATGTTGTAAAATATCGGAGAATGTAAATCCAAGAATGTGAAGGCTGGGTCCGCATTCAAATCTAGAAAATTCTTCAAAAGAAGCCTGAGATAATTCTTAAGAATGGCTGGTGAATATGTACTCTGATCTTGATCTACACTGTAAACAAGCGCAGCTTAGATAGTCAGATAGAATATCGTTTTTTTGAAAAATCTTTTTTTTAAACTATAACTATTGGCTGTAGATATTTAATCAAATTCCAAATGCGCATTACTTTGATATTTATCCTGGACTATTGGACAAAGAATTTTATTAATGATTTTCAATCAGGACACCCATCCGAAATATTGTCATTTCATGGTTGTTCTGGTCAGAATATGTAACGAAGTAGCGGACAGTGTATATCAAAGATCAGACTGCACAGGATGTGCATTCTGATCTTTGATGTACACTGTCCGCAAAAACAACTAAATTCGGTTTCAGCGCTTACTTGGTTTAGGCGGTATATGCCCAATTGTCTTTTCATAATGTTAGCATCATTTTTTAAGCCACGATAAATTGATAAACAAATTTAAAAGTAAAGTTTGAAATACATCTATATCGAAAGGGATTCGAAATTTGATGATATATGTATGGTCGCTAATTGTAGATCTAAAACGAAAAAAATTAAGCCGTGCTCTGTGAAAAGGGGTTCAATGCATCTGCAAAAAATATCGAACGAGGTCAGCCTGCGCAATCTGCGTAGCCTGATCTTGGACAAAAAATTTTGCTGTTGGTCAAAGACCAGTGTACCTAATAATTCAGTCGGTTGTTATACAAAGCGAGTTTTATGGATTCCTAATTATGGGATAACGTACTTGGCATAATGGGGGCACCGAGATGCGTTAAAATCCCTTTTGCATGGCTTATTTGATGTTGTTGTCTCCATTTTTTTAAACTTTTCCCACTTGTTTTGCACGGACCTTAAAAGCCCATTTGCTCAGGAACAAGGATTTTAAAGCTTTTCATGAGCCATATAATGAACAGCTGTTATGGATGGTACAGATCAAGATCATTTGGCATAACACGTGATCCGCTTTCACCAGGGCGATGAAAATGCACACCCATCCAAACAGAAGGCAAATGCAGACAAAGTTCGATGCTCCCCATTATGTAGAAAGCTTCTTCCTTTGTCTTCTTAGCAAATGGGCTTACAAGTGTGTTTAAATATAGGTCTTTTATTACAGAGATTCTTTTTCATTGTTTATCAACTTTGCCATGCTCTTTCAAAAGCGAGTTTGATACATTTCCGTGATCCATTACACCGAGAAAGTCATCACATAATTGAGGATACATAAAATCCATATTTGTCTATCATTTGACTAAATTTGAAGTCCGAATGGTCCAATGATATATGCACATATGTACATGAAATTAACAAATAGCAAAAAGTTTTGCTCCATGTCAGTCTGCGCGGACCGCGTAGGCTGACATGGGTCGATACTTTTTGCCGATTCATTAAGCCCCCTTTTCACAGAGTATGGTTCAGTTTAATTCCCTGTTCGAACTTGTGACTGTCGTATACTGGTTGTTTTTTTTTTCTGTGACCACTAGTATAGTGAATTCAAATCTCCAATCGTATTTGTGTGTAGCCAAACTGCTCTGTATTGTTTCCCAAGGGCGAGTATTTCAGGCTTTGTCAGGCTATTTTTTACAGGAATCCTGCGAATCATTGCAATAAGATTTAATTGTCAGTTATCACCGGACATGATTTCAACTCGACTGATTTCGGAAAGCAGCCAGTAGCTCAGACGGTGTATTCTGAGTTTCAAAATATTACATTTAAAAGGAACTCTATGATGGGTGCACTGGCCGCCATAATAAGGCTGAAATATATTGATATCGTTCACAATCTTGGTAGCAGAAAATTGAGGTTGCGATACGCAAGATGAAGTGAACTAAAAAACCGTCATAAATCAAGGAACGTTATAGCCGAAGGAACGGCATAAGTGTCATCACTTTATAACAGAAACGTTTTAGCGAAAGTATTTCGTATATCATGATGTCTTTAAATTACACTTCTCGATTTAGTCATACAGAGACCGAAAGAAAAGGAAGACAACTTATGTACATGAAAAAGGGACAATACGAGTATGAGCACAATTTCTGCATGTGAAATTTTAGTAATAATTACGGTGGGCTCAGATGTTCAATCCACTGTTATGAATGAAAGAACTAAGGAAAGCAATGTCTAATGATAAAAACTTGCAATAATTAGGATATTTACAAATCGCGACATTTTGGACATGCAAAATCTCATTCAACCACATATTAAAAAGATATTTCTTAGTGAAGATATAGATAATTTATTGGTTACTTCGCCGGTTTCTTATAGTCCAAGAAATCGAATTTTTTTCCTCTGTAATTACTTGTGGATTGGACAACTGACAACGAACTAATTTTGCGCACTCTCTGTATATACAAAAGCAGTTCAGTTAGTTTTAGACGGGAAATCAATACTTTCGCACATAAATATGACAGTTCTTCCACAGCACATTTATATTAACAATTGTATCCCCACACATAACATACCACAATGTTTGAGAATTTCACTTTATATTATGATAATATAGACAGTCATAATCTTATTTTCAGCATAATTATGCAGGCGTTTTTAAACATTGGCAAATCCTGTTAGTGTAATAGGCGAAAGCAGGAGCTTTTGCGGACGGCATAGATCAAGATCAGACTGCACTAAACGTGCAGTCTGATCTTGTATCTATGCTGTCCGCTTATTTAGGTAAGCCTATTTGATAAAATGTTTTAGTGGATTGTGTTTTCAGCCGTCGAAAAGGTCGAGTTTATAATTGGCTTGCAACACGCGAAAAGGGGCATTCGGACATTTGCGTAAAGTGTCGTCTCGGATCAGCCTGCGCAGTCCGCGCAGGCTAATCCGAGACGGCACTTTACGACTAGATTAGATTTTGTTCTTCATTAAACTTGCGCAAAACAGAAAATTACATAAAAACGGAAAGTGTCGTTTCGGATTAGCCTGCGCGGAGTGCGCAGGCTGATCCGAGAGGACACTTTACGCAAATGTCCGAATTCCCCTTTTCGCGTGTTGCAGGCCATATCTTGGGTGCTAGAAAAGTTGGAAACACCTTTTCATTTTCGGAGATACTATGGTCATCAGTTCTGAGGACTTATACGAGCACTAACTCTTTACCACACAACTAAATTTAGACTGGTTCAAATGTAAAGCATTTACATATGACGAATTAAATATCGCTGAAATGGTGGGATTTTTCTTTGAAAAGGTAGAAAAAATTGTGGGGAAAGGAGAAAATTCTGGTTACCAGTATTTTCTCCTTTTCCCACAATGCTTCAAAAGCATTTTCTGTCAGGGTCGTTGAATCTTGGCACTGTGTGGTAAAGGGTTAAACCTGTATTTCCTATTGCCGACTTTTAACAAGACGAGAAGGAAAACTTTTGAAGAAAATGCTAGGAACCAGTATTTTCTCCTTTTCGCGTTATGTTTTCAAAATTTATAGAGACAAATCCAATCATACGAGGTGTAATTATCTGAAAATGCTTTCAATTTAGAAAAAGAATAGAATTAAGTCGTCCGGAGTAAGGGGTTCAGAACTGACCCTTCACAATTTTGTATTTTAATCTTAATCCTCATCCTGCTTAATAAGTGAAATGAAACTTTCAAGCCGATAGTAAAAACACTGGTTACCAGCATTTTCTCCTTTCCCATAACGTTTTCGAAAGGCTTCTTCCCCAGGATCGTTAAAATCCGGGACTGTTTGGTGAAGGGTTGAAAAATGTCAGTATCGCATTTGTTGACTCTGACGTCATAGACTTCTGAAGGACTCAGCTATACAGTGTTATCAATAGCAAAGCGCTTTTAAATAGTTTTGTGGAATAAAAACGTACCGATAATAAAAAAGAGTGCAGTTCCGTTTGATTATGTAAATAGATCTTTTTAAAACAGTTTTGACATCGGAATTTGTCGTAATATTTTTTTATCAAGATATTAATGATACGGCGTTATCGATGGCAAAGAGCTGGGACTACTTCTTATGTGATGTATCAAAGAAATCGCGGCTTAATATACTTCTAAGGAGTAATTTGATTATGAAAGTAATACAGAAATGTCATCACATGAAGAGCAACACGTGGAGTATTCCATATTTATTTCTGCCAAAAACATAAAGTAATAAACTATACATCAGATATTTTTTCCAACTTTTTCATTGAAAATCACTACGTTTCGTTTTGACGTATTTGGTTTTGCAGATGAATATATATCACAAAAAGGCCACGATATTAAATTTGCCATCTATTTTACAGTGTCTTTTCATCTGAATTTTTTGGCACACATTATTCATTGATCTTCCAAGGAAGGCATTTTAGAATTTGATGATTTTATAATTACCTACAGTATTTTCTAGAATGCAATGAGTTTTAACTCCTTACCGGACAAAAAGAAATTAGATTTGTTGAAATTGAAAGCATTTTTCAGACAACAGATTAAAGGTGAAACAAATGATGGAATTTGTCGTTAAAAGAGTAGAAAACATGGTGGGAAAAGGAGAAAATGCTGGTTAGAAGCAGCTTTTCCTTTTCCCACATTATTATCAAAAGCCGCCTCCTACTGGTTCGTATAAAGTGAAGAGGGTAGTGGCTTGAGTATTTCAAATAAGTTCGAACGGTGTAGATCGAGGATTCGACGGCACATTAAGCGCAGTCTGGTTTTGATCTACAATGCTTTGAAAAAGCAGTCTTAGTTGTTCTTAAAACGGTAAAAGTGAGGGAAAACGTAAATATTTAAATGATAGCTCAAGGACATTTGTGAATGTGCACAAAAAACTGTTGTATCCGGGTGTCTTTAATGACATAATTTTATACACTGGCTGAATACTGACGGCCTAGATTTTATTTAGTTGCCATGAGAATTCCAAAAATAAACGCAAGGGTATCAAGGAGTCAAGAAAGTAATAAAATATAAGCATTAGTAGATAGCGGGGGTGGAGATGGGGGACGGAGAAACAGAATCCAGGCCAGTCCAATAACTTTGATGGAGGACGTGTATTTTTTATGGCGGGGGAGGGGTAAAGCGAAGCCTTTCCACCTTCGCAAATAATGCAAATTAACATATCAGTAACAATTTGAAGTAGTTATTAAAGATCAAGACAGAGACATAAGAAAATGCCAAAGTGTTCGAACAATGACGTACCGTATACCCAGACCGAGACAACGACAAAGGCATCGATAATGTATGGACGTTTTCTATGAAAACAGCCGAGATAAAATAATGCTAAAACTGATGTTATCGTGTAATTTCTGGCATTACTGTCTCCGGAGAAAGGTAAGTAAACAAATCTGGAAGTTCTATCATACAGCTGTAGATTTGAAGAACACTCAGGCCATACTCTTACGATTTATCAAAAGGTACATGCTGCATAATATGTATCTTGACATTCAGGGGATGGGGAAGAAAACCCAGACAGGTATTTTGATATCAAACATCTTTGAAAGTTATGTCATAGACATCTTTTACCTGGAGAAACTGTATAAATTCAGTCGATGAATAAAAAGAAGATGGATTACATGATAGCAAACAGCTTACAAAGGTAAAAGAAGGTCTGCTGCATGACGGAAAGAATGTTCTGCAGGAGAAAATGTGTTGAATTAGAAATGGGACTGAATATTCGAATATTCGAATCGCGGAGAAACGAACAAATATTCGAATATAAGATTCGTAGAGCAAACCAATATGGCCTGCAACACGCAAAAAGGGGCATTCGGACATTTGCGTAAAGTGTCGTCCCGGATCAGCCTGCGCAGTACGCGCAGGCTGATCCGAAGACGACACTTTCCATCGTGTGTGATTTTCTGGTTCACGCAAGTCTACTATAGTACACAATCTAATGTTAACGGAAAGTGCCGTCTCGGATTAGCCTGCGCGGACTGCGCAGGCTGATCCGGAACGACACTTTACGCAAATGTCCGAATGCCCCTTTTCGCATGTTGCAGACCATATACAGTTCATCAACTACTTTATTATACATTATCAGCCCCACGACACCAACGTCCCCGGGCTCAACGCACGCGGTATTTGGAGCAATGAAATGGACGTAGGTTACTTGTTTTGTGTACCCCGTGTGTTCGACAAGGAAACCATAATATTTTTTTTAGATTCTGTATCTAGAAATGTCTATCAGATTTACTACAATCCACGGAATCTTGATACTGACATTAAGTTTACGACATGAACACATTGCTGGAATATAAACTTGGGATCCTTGCTCTAACTTTATGTGCTGTAATATTATCTACAGTGGTAAATATACATGTATGAACGGCGCTGTGGATAAAATGGGTTTAATGAATCTTTGTGACATAATTGTCTTAGTTATTTTGCCTAACAACCATCTAAATCATGGGAAAGAATCGTCCATTGACAGGGCAGGAACTTTACAAATGACAGAAACTTTTGACTCATGTCGATACTTCTTGGCAAAGGGTTTGCAGATGCATTAAACCACCCTTTCACAGAGAAAGACTCATATACATATATGGCCTGCAACACGCGAAAAAGGGAATTCGGACATTTGCGTAAACTGTCGTCTCGGATCAGCCTGCGCAGTCCGCGCAGACTAATCCGAAACGACACTTTCCGTTTTTATGTAATTTTCTGTTTGCGCAAGTCTACTGCAGCGCAAAATCTAATGTAGTCGTAAAGTGCCGTCTCGGATTAGTCTGCGCGGACTGCGCAGGCTGATGCGATACGACACTGTACGCAAATGTCCGAATGCCCCTTTTCGCGTGTTGCAAGCCATATTGATGTCTTCTACACGCCGAACAACGTTGCACGCTATAATTTATTCCTCATTTGATTCTATTCTTTATACTTTGCGTTCATTTCGCAGTAAATCTTGAGATTTCCATACATGTGTGAGGCCAGCTGACATCAATGGTCCGATCAACGTTGAAATTCTTACAGCACTTAAATCTGAGTTTAGAAGCTCAAGTTAAAGTTTTGACGTTGTGTGTGTCTTGAAACAAGGATTGCATCAGGAGGGCGAACCATTGCGATGATAACCTAATCCTGTTCTTTTTATATTTCCAATACACTTTTTTTCGTAAAAGTATTGATAACAAACTCGCTTATATGATATAATTTTCTGCCATTAAAAAGTCAACTTGAGGAACACAAGAAAATTAAAGTTGGTTTCCTTATCGAAAACGGGTACTATTTGCTGGAGCTACATGTATATCTGTTTATTTATTTGTTTGTGTTTTCTGAACTTAATACTGTAAACTGAAGACTCTCCTTTCAACCGCTTTTGGCACATAGGCGTAACATGCTTCCAAAACGCTTCGTGTAACTGTTAAAAATTTGTATGCTATTTACGCTGCTCGCTTTTCTAAATGCTATGGAGAATTGAAAAATGGTTCAACTGTATCCATAAAAACTTAAGCAGGTATGGGCATAATATATAGCACAAATGGATCCAATTTATTATGCCTACCCTGATGATGTAAGAACCTTTCCGTTATCCTATATTACCCATGTAATCTGAGAAAGGAACAAGTTTTTACCCAGTGGAATGACTTGGTTCTAGCAAGAAAAAATATATTCTTCGCTGATGCTCAAAGTATATTTTGAGTTCTATGCGACTCTGGTATATTTCCAAAGTATGGCGTTTTGCTTTTCACGGCTATCGGTTGTTGCATAGCTTCTTTCCTTTTGCAAAGATAAGTTTCAGCTTCTTTCATTTTGAAACATACTCTGCGATTATGTACATGTATTTTACGTTTATGTACTACTTTATTTAGCGGTGCTCTGTAAAAGGGGGGTTTAATGCATCTACGTAATATATCATACCAAACAAGAAGTCATATAATATGGATCCATTTCGTCTAAAATCCGACTAAATCACGAGGTAGAACGGTCCTTTGGCACCCAAAAAATTTACCAATAGCAAAAAGGATTGGACCAAGGTCAGCCTGTGTTGACTGCACATGCTTACCTAGGGCGATACTTTTTGCAGATACATTAAACCTTTCCACACGACACGATTCAACTAAATCTATAAATAGTTTCTACAATAGTATATGAATTTAATAAAATTGGCGGATTATGTTGTTTTGGACGACTAATATAACAGTAACTGTGTGCTCATAGGTATGTGTCAGAGATATGCAAAGATCAGACGTAACTTTTATTTAAATCTGATTTAACCCCTACCCTGGCACATTTAAACTTTAGAATTTTACGAAAATATATTTCGTTAAGTTTGTTTTGAATTAGCTTCACATGACCGAAAGTACCTACAGTATGTCGGAGAGTGTAAATCAAGATCAGCCTGTACATACGTGCAATCTGATTTTTCGCTACACTCTCCGAAAAATACAGCAATGGTCGCATACGGCAGGAGAAATGTGAGAAAAGAAACTGTGGGTAAAGGAGTAAATTTTATGCATGTAACAAACAATTCTTCCTATTGCCACACCCTATTTCTTCTTCTGCAAACGGATGAAAAACCTTGTTTCCGAGGTACCTAGGCCATATTTATTTATTAAGTAAGTGTTAAGTATGTGTTATTTCTCCCTGTCAACTTAATAGATAACATAACACCCGCCCATCTCCGGGATGGTATTTACTGATAACGTTATGTTATACCTATGAACTATTAAACGCTTTTTACTATTTGTATGATACCACTGCCTCTTTGTTTGAAAATTACTTTTAAAAGAACCAGGTAGAAGTCAAGGTGATAATATTCTTATCGTCATGGCAACGTGCTTTGTTAAGCAAAGATAAAGTCTAATGTCCAATAATTTTTTATGGGTTCAGCATTTAGATTTAAATGACAACTCAAACATTTTTCTTTTATTTGTTTAATGTATGCTTTGATAAATTATGATCTGGAGGACGAAAGAGTCAAAAGAATGACCAGAAGAGAATTGGTTTGTTTTGTTTTTATGCCATTCAGGACGAGAAATAGTCTATGCTATTCTTAAATGATAACATACTGTGATAAAATTATGCCAAAGGAATTTAAGATTCTAATCAAAAGGTACGGTAAGTACATTTTTTTTTGTTTTTTGAAGCAAGCTTATATCTGTAACTCTCTAGAAACAACCTATTGACTGTTTTTTTCAAGATACATGTACGTATAGACCAAATTTAGACTGCACTGTCCTGCATTGACCCGATATTGTTCTGTTTTGGTATAACCCACACAGAAAAGAGCAGGTGCTGACGCTTGTGTAATCCATTGTCAGCTCAATTTTTAACATTAAAACTTAGTTGCAGAATTCATGCTGTCGATGCATTTTTTTCTTTAGATTTTTCTTAATAAGATATATAGTGAAAACATGAGACAGAAAGAAGAATTGAGCCATGCTCTGTGAAAAGGGGGCTCAATACATCTGCGAAAAATATCGACCCAGGTCAGCCTGCGCAGTCCGCGCAGGCTGACCTGGGCCGAAACTTTTCACAACTGGCCAATTTACTGCATGTCCAAGGACCACTTTACTTCATGGTTCTATTGGTTGTCAGACAAAATAAATTTTATGGATCTATAATTATGTGATGACTTGCTTGGTATAATGCATCACAACGATGCATGAAGCCCCCTTTTGCCAAAGTATGGCTCAATTATAATGATTTTAATCGATCAATTAAAATACGCCTACACAGTGAATGTTTTAGTAATTCACCCTCATTCACGAAGTAGGATAAAGATAATTATATCAAAACCCTTTACTATATAATCCTAAAATTTTACCGACCGTAAAAAGGGGGGACTGTAGAAAACATTGAGGAAAAAGGGGAAAATGCCGGTAATCAACATTTTACTTTTTTCCCATAATTTTGTTCTACCCGTCCAAAATCAAATTTCTGTCGTCTGCAAATGCTTTCAATGTGGACCAGTCTAAATTTTTGTCGTTTGGTAAAGCGTTTGATTGTTAACCCTTCGGCTGCTGAGCGCGACTAAGGAGCTTTTCCGGACAGTGTAGATCAAGATCAGACTGCACAGAACGTGCAGTCTGATCTTGGATCTCCACTGTCCGAAATGGAAATAACCCCCCCCCCCCCGCAAAAAAAAAAAAAAAAAATAAGAAATTTTTTTTTGAAATAGCAAAATGTTGGTTTTTCCTATTACCTTGAAAGTTTCTTTTCTCTTATTTAGCAGGTTAAGGGTTAATCTCAATTTAGGATTTTTCTTTTGCAACCTCTGGTGTTTTAGAAATTGTCCGCTGCAGTATGTCAACATTTTTTTTTTTTTTCTGGACAGCTAACTCTGTTTGTAATTTAATTTTATGAAAAGAAATTGTTAAAATCAGGTTAAAAATACTGACATGAGACACACACATAGTTTTGTATTTTATACACAATAAGGTCAATAAAATGAATACGGTGATAAATACTAGATCTTAGTGTGTATTAAATCAGTAAAACTTCATATCAGAATTTAACACAGAGGATTAATGATTTTATCTTTACCACTATGAAAGTTCAAAACCTTATTTGCCATGATGGCCATTTGTTATAAAATTTGTCTCATAGTCGTATTTTCCTAAAACTTAAAGTTCAATCCTTATTCTAAATTCCGTGACTGGCTATTTGATTGGCTGAAACAGAATTGCTAGGCTTGGAGTCCAGAAAAAAGACACGGATTTAGAATCCTTGGCGTGTAGGACTATCGCTTCATGTTTTAATGTTTTTTCTACATTGGCATATTTTCATTTATTTTTTTTTTGCACAACACGACCATTGATATTGACTTTAACAGCTTTGGAAAAAAAATCGTGCATGGTTATAGCCAAGTAGCTAAGTAATGCTCTATGATGTCCAATTAAAGCTTTCCCAATGTACGAAGAACGGAGAAGAAAACGATGATGAAAACAATAAATTTCAATTTAAAACAAAACGAAAACTTTGGAAATTGGGGAGTCAAATGACAATTTTTTCAGATAGTAAAAAATAGATCAAGCTCATCTGTTTTGTTACATTACGTGGCAGAGAGAGAGAGAGAGAGAGAGAGAGAGAGAGAGAGAGAGGGAGAGAGAGAGAGAGATTTAATAAAACTATATTTTCTTAAATTCTACTGATAAACTGAAGATTGACTGTACCTCGTTTTTGACAACAAAAAACATGCAGATGATCGCAACGACCAGTTCACTTCTTGTTGGTAATGACGATGATAAATCGTCACGAGACATATAGTTTGAGAGATGTTATTGTTTAGTTTTCTTGTATTTTAATTTGCCTATATTTTGTGTCACAGGAACAAGAACAGTGTTGCTGCATTTTTTTCTCGAACACATTGGACGTATGGATATTTCTTTTACAGTTTCACTAGTTTTCAAATTTCTGTGCAGAGGCGTTTGGAATCCAAATTTGTTTGCTTGTTATTACAGAGATAATTTTTATCGTCAGATTTCGTCAGTCTTGCAGATTATTTCCAGAATATCCCTTTTATTGCCTCTCTTGTCCGTCAAAGTAAATGAGAAAGTCTTTTGACGACAAGCGTACAAATGGATTTCAAAGGTCGTTCAACTTTATAGAGTTGTTCACCATTTTCTAATTTAGATTTTTAGTTCTAAGTGGCTTTCTGTTCCATTTTATAAACTTACTTCAACTAATAGTGCACAATCATATTGTCTGTGTCCATACTTTAACAGAGACAGACATTTAAAAAAAATCTTTTGATACTTTAATATTCGAGTGACCATGGACAAGGAACTGCAATACCCTGGTCTAGCAGTGGAGAAAACAAATGAGTGATTCGTTTCCATAATGTGGCTGTAAAACTGTTAAAAGCAGCTTAAAAACGTCAAATTAAATAAAATCTTCAAAACTTTTAAAACACCCCATTTACATTTACACCTGGAAATATTTATGATTGACTACTGCTTTCGATGGACCGAATTTTTTCTGCTCAAGGAAAATTGGACGGATTGCTGTGAACAGGAAAAAAAAAAAAATCGTCTTGTGTTTTGTACTACATGGGCAGGGCTCAATAGAATAATATACTAACAACAAAAACTGTTACGTTTGCAGCATTTTTGCGCGAAAGCACAGATGATCTATCATGCCTGTACAGGGCAACAATTCTAAAATGTTATCGTAATTGTAAAATGTATAAGTCTTTTAATAACATAGAATGTATTTTATATTTTATCCAAATCATAGTTTTGTAAAGTGTCTTTAGAAAGTGTTGTATAACGTCATAAACTGACACGACCTTAATTTTGTTTCTACTGTAACACTCTATAATGCTCTGACTGACGCTTTGTAAAAAGGGATCTTGATACATCTACTTGTCTAAAAACCGAGCGAATCTTCACCCTTTCGGCGCCATAGGCGAAAACAGTGACTTTTGCGGACGGCATAGATCAAGATCAGACTGCACAGAACGTGCAGTCTGAGCTTTGATCTATACCGTCCGCCTGTGTATCTTTGATCTATACCGTCCGCCTGTGTAGTCAAGCTTATACAATCAAAATCTTTGTAAGTTTCAATGGATTGTATTTAGAGCCGTCGAAAGAAGTTGATCTTATTTATTTGGTGCTGAAAGAGTTCAGGGAAAAGAGTGTTTTTGCAGAAAATATGACCATAACAAAAAGTTTCGACCTAGGTCAGCCGGGGCCTACTGTGCAGGCTGACATGGTTTGATCCTTTTGCGGCTGCATTTAACCACATTTCCTCAGAGCATGTTTCAAATGTTTGTGTTTTCAGACCATCTATATTTTTCTATCCATAACATAAATGACCATCAATTTGATTGTGCATACATTCATCATTTTCTTTGTATCACAAACATTTTAGGACAATACTATCGTTTTTCTGGTTTGATTTTTTCGTAATATTTTTATTTTTGGTATCAAGAATACCTCAACTTCATTTAATAAGCATTGACTATCTTATTTATGACGTAATAACTAACTTCCATGTGCGATTAATCATTCGTAATCTGCATATACTGTTACAATACCACTAACATGTTTTCTGTTACAATAATGCTATGTTTTGTTCTATGTTCATATAATATAGCATATTAATACTCTTTTGTTTCATACTACCAAGCTGAATTTAATATTTTACTTTCACAGATCAAATGTAGACTAGCAGCTGCTGAAACATTACTCTTTTCTTTTGAACAAGATTTTGATTGACAGACTCAATTTTCAGTTAATTGCAATTTTAAGTACGGTACTTAAAGCTTCCATCTTTCTTTAAGATACATATAATTCAGTCTAGAATCATTTGTTTAATTTTGCCTTAAAATATAACAGACCCATCAGGCGAACCCAGATGATAGTTTTGAATACAGAATTTGTACTAGTAAGGAAAATGGAATTCTTTATCATTTATGTATATTGTAACTGTCTTATTGTATGAACCATGTAAGAATGTTACAAATGAATATGTTTAAAAAGAAAATGAAATGTGAAAATGAACTAGACATGGATAACCACACCTTAAGTTTTTCCCCTATCACTACATTTCAATATAAAGTTTTTGTTATTTTTTTCTTCACTAAAAATATATGGCGATAGCAGCAATTGTTTGTTTACTGATTAGATAAAATTCACCGTTATTGAAACTCATCACGTATATGAATAACTTTGAAACCGTTCTTTGATAAGATTGATTGTCAACATTACTTAAAGACTGTCACAGAAATACAATGCACATGGAAACATTATTACAACAAGAGAAATTGTTTTCACAATAATTTTTATCCTTTTACCATAATATTTTTTAAAAAAAGGACTGCTACAAGACACCAAATATTGTTTGCAAGAGGTTTAGAATTTAAAATGTATTTTGATTTCATTGTTACGTATAGAGATGAAGACACTAAGTGGTTGGAATGGATCGAAAAGAAGTTCAAAGAGATCGCCGGGGCAGATGGACAGATTGACCTTGATGAATTCAAGAAAGCACTGGGTGTCAGGAGGGTAAAGTAGACGCCATTTTGTTGTATGATTACTATGTGGCTTATTTACAAAAAAAAAAAAACGTCTATCGCTATATAATGCATGTTATTGGGATTGACAACAGTGAAGATAATAGAAGTCACCAGTTTTGTTATCAAGTTAGTTGCCAAATTACACGTTTTTCTTTAGTAATTTGCACATACCAAGAGACCTTGACGGCGAAATAAATACATAAATTCCGGCAATCGGATTACGAAATTTCAATAGAAAAATCATTGTATTGTCAATTTTTCAATAGTTTCATGTTGCAACCATTTACTGTTATTTTTTTTTTGTTTTTTTACAGTCGTTCTTCGCCGAGAGATTTTTCGAGCTGTTTGATCAAGACCACAGTGGTACAATCGAACTCGGAGAACTAATGGACGGTCTGCGCATGCTCACAAAGGGAACACCTGCTCAAAAACTCCAGTTTCTGTTTGATGTTTACGATGCTGATGGTATGTAATTACAGTGCTAAAAATACCCCCTTTAGTGTTGGCCAAGCATTGACAGAGCTACTTGATGCCAAGAAAGTACATAAACAGGGCCTGTATTCACCAAACATTTCTTAAAAGCATCGCTCCTCTAATTTTCAGGAAGTGTCGAAATATTAAAAGTAGCACCGTTTCTGATTGGCTAAACCAAATGGTGTAGCCATTCAATAGCTGTGTTACTTTCTCTGAATGTATAATAAAATAAGTCGTTCATATGGCTCTTGACAAGAAAGATCTGAACGCAGTCTTGGGATATGTAGCAAGGCAGTTGACAGTAAACTTAATTTTGCAAATTAATTTTTTTTTTGGTCCATTACAGGGAGTGGTTGTATCGACAGAGATGAACTGAAAGAAGTGTTAAAAGCCTGTATGGAAGAAAGCTCTTTGTCTCTAACTGACGACAACATTGACGATTTAACTGACGTCCTTTTCGATGCCGCAGATGAAGATGAATCAGGGGAGATAACTTTTGACGAACTCCGTAAAGAGTTGGAGAAACACCCAGGAGTAATTGAGAATCTCACAATCAGGTAAAATGAGGATTATTTATTCATTTCTTGATGTTTACTTGCTCTCAATGTTAATAATACTAAGGATATGACGAAAAAAGTACTCGAGTTACAGCCATGTATCATTCTGTCAACACTTTGTCAAGCAATTCCGTGGTTTGACAATCCCAATGAAGACGGCTTTTGAAAACATTGTGGAAAAAGCACAAAACCTTGGTAACCAGAAACGTTTTGTGACCTATAACATTTCTAAATTCAGTTCCAGCCCTGGCCAAATTCTTTATTAACGATTGTCATTTGTGAAAACAATCCTCGTAGAAGTAGTTCCTCTCTAAATTTAGACATGGTTGCTATTAGATAGCAACCAGACAAATTTTAAATGGTACATTGGTATTGGTAAAGAGACACCCGAACGTATGGTTAAGTGACCACTGTTTTATGGTCGGAATGTATTAAAACATTGGCATTAGACACAAAAAACCAGGCCAATCTCTTCATATTTCATCTTTTACATTCCAGTGCTGCCCAATGGCTAAAACCGCCTGACAAAGGGAAGAACAAATACCTATCTCACCGGTATCTATCGGCTGAATATCATCGAAACAACCTGAGAAAAGTGATCTACCTTATCCTCTATATCCTTGTGAATGTCGCCTTGTTCATCATTGCTGTGTTCCAATACCGGGACTCTAACGAGTGGATACAGGTACTTTGTTACTGGATTGTTTTGCTTTTCTCCCGTTTATATTGGTAGTCGCACGTTGTCATCCTTTTCAATACTTTACAAAGTTAAGAATTTACAAGCAAAATTCATGTATTCATCTCATGACCTTTGGTGTAGATTGACCCTTAGAGCGCTGAATTACTGAAATGGACCTTTTGGATCAGGACAAACATCCAAAATATTGTTATATTTAGTTATTGTTTTGGCAGAATATGTGCCAAAGTAGCGGACAGTGTAGATTCAAGATCAGACTGCACGTTCTGTGCAGTCTGATCTTGATCTACATTGTCTGCATTAAAAAAAACTTCAGTCGGTTGCAGCACTTTATGGATTGATATCCAATAAAAAGATTGCGCTGTTGTGTTTGTTTGTTTGTATGCTGGTGAACATAGTGTATTACGCCTCATTCTGGCATATTGCGGCGACAAGTTTTTCCGTGATTTACCTATATATGGAAAGCTGCGGGGACATACCTGGTGCTTGAAGAAAAGAGAAGCCACCACTGAAAGAGGGGTGTGGGGGGGGGGGAAACCTTCTCAAAACGAGCATACTTAAATTTCATAAAATTACTCAGATCTACGCTTTGCCTTACTTATAAAATCTTCTGAAATCTTCTGTTATTCAAATTTAGTAAGACGGTAAAAGACGCACGAAAAATATGGGATTGTAAAAATGATTTCCCTCTATATATCGTTAGATAAATGAACCGCACATTAATCCGAACAAACTTTAACAGTTTAGAACATGTAGTCAAACATTCCATTTGATATGTATACACGTGTCGTAAAGGTTAAAACTAAAGTTCCTAATGACCTATCACTTAAAAACACCTAGTTCTAAAATTAGAATAACACCAGTGTTGGAATATAACGTATGGAAAATTTGCCGACATTACTAACCTTACAGACTGTTTCACGGAATCACGAGGAATGAATTGTGAATTTTATCTCCGTCTTATTTCGTTCCGAACCATGCTCACCTGAAATCAAAGATGAAATTTTAATTGTAACTGTTAAAAATTATATTCTTGTGTTATATCTGTTGATTTGAAATAAACAAAATGTTAAACTTGCTGAACTCAGTAATCTCCTTCATCATTTCTAGGCGGCAAGAGGCTGTGGACTGTGTTTGAATTTCAATTGCATGTGGGTACTTGTATTGATGTTGCGAAAATGTTTGACGTTCCTGCGTATGACAAAGCTGAATCACGTGCTTCCATTAGATCAACATATTATGTTCCATAAGCTGACTGGCTTCGCAATTGCTGGATTCAGTTTGGTACACTCTCTTGCTCACATTGGAAATGCAGGTAGGACCTTCATCTCAATTCTATTTGGCCTCAGTGTTGAGGAAAATTTTCTAAATCCAATAATTTGAGGAAATGTAGCAAAAAAATATAATCAAGTTCACGAAGCACTACATGGACTGATTAAAAAAAAAAACAAACACAGAAAAAAACTCAAGAGATGCTTCATATTTATGGTTGTAGACTCTTCGAAATTTCAGAGATGAACACTGAAACTGGAAGTTGAACTTGAACATCGACGGACTATATTGATCACTGAATGAATATTTGTTTTCCAGCCGTGGTGGGAGGAGATGGCGTTCTGGAGATGTGGGAGGTGTTATTTACGGTCAAAGCAGGAGTAGGTTTTGTTGGTGCCAGTGCCTTCATTACAGGCTGGTTATTGGATATTGTATTGGTCATCATGGTTATCTGCTCGCTGCCTTTCGTTAGACGTGGTGGACATTTCCAGGTGAGACATTTGGTTTTATGTTCTGTTAATCTTAAAGATGAAATAAATTGCTTAAACGTCTACATGTAGTCGTTGAACTCAACACTAGCTTAAACCTATCAAACGGATTGTGAAACAAAATCTCACAATTCAGATCAAGTACACTTTATCATTTCTTGTTCGAGATTAAACTAGTGCTCTCGCCATGAAATGGATTGTTCGAAAGGTTAGCTCCGCCTGTAAGAGGATTCGAATCCAAAACATCTGTTGTAAGATGCCGAGTCTTTACTCATACACTACTTTCTCCCACAGTAAATACTACAGAGCTATATTCTAGAAAAGTTAAATCAGAAAAAGTCAATTTCTCTTAACTTTATTTTAACATTACACAAAATACCATATAACTTCATATATCAGAAGTTGGTAGACCAATTTCTCTGGGTTCCAATTCTTTTATAATTTAGGAGCGTATTTTAAGTGATTGTTCAACTTCAAGAAAGTATTGTCCGAGAAGGTTTAATGAGAATATCTTTATACATGTAAGACATTAATACGTCTGTGACAAAATGAAAATTTCAATATAATGAGTAAGTGATGTGGGAAGGAAGCAAATTTCGTGTACCAAATCTATTTCCGACTACCCTGCAACCAAAGGAATGATAAATAGATAGGATCTATAAGGTCTGCTATGTCACCTATATCTTTACCTGATGACCAAATTGAAGTCGTGTCCAAATGGAAAGTATAGGCACACGATAAGTAAACTGTGGCTAAGATGACCTTGTATTTGATAAGGAAGAAAAATGTAGCATTTTCTGCTTTTCACATAAAGTTTTTACATACCTTCTTCTTCAGGACCGTTCAGAAACGGCAATGTTGCGTAAAGAGTTAACCCGTCTGATCAGGTTTTGTTAAATACAGTTCTCACTTTTATTTTAACAGCCGTTTTCCTCAGGATCTTTATATGGAATGACATTTTACGCAGCTACTGGTATAAAAGAAATTTTCAGTTAGATCATACCGGTAGCTTGCTTGTTCATAGGTTTCACCAGCGCTAGGTTGGGACTCCAGAGAGTCTTGCAAAAAGAACCTTCTACGATAATCCCAGTGCTTCGAGTGAGGATCGAACACGTGGCCTATAGGTTCTGAATCCTACAATGTTTTCTAACCAGTAACGGACTACTTGCATTTTTTGAGCAGCATCATCTGCATATGCTTTGTGTTTGGACGTGTCTAAAATTTTGTCGTTTGGTTCAGAGTTAAAAAATTTATCCTCTATGTTTGATTAGGTGTTCTACTGGACACACATGCTGTACGTGGTCTTCTGGATTTTACTTCTCTTGCACGGACCCCATTTCTGGAAATGGTTCGTAGGACCTGGAGCCATATTTATCCTGGAAAAAGTCTTCCGTTCAAAACTGATTAAAATGGCGAGATATGGAGACACTTACATCGAAGAGGTCAACCTGCTACCATCCAAGGTTTGTAAGATACATTATGTTGTACTTACTTCGTACAGAAATGAGACCTTATATTTGAAGCATTGAAAATTATATTTATAGTCTAATTCCAAACAATTTACTTATTTCAAAATAACACAATTTTGATATGTTAGATTAAATGGTTCTGTTACCACGGTTTTGGAAATCTTGTCAAATTACTCTATCACGGAGTTCATTGATATTGATATTTTGTGTGTATAATACTTGATCAAGCCTGATTGTATCCACTCACGTCATTTTGGCACGTGAAAAAGATTAATGAGCCATGCTCTGGCAAAAAGAGGCTTAATGTATCTCCGTGATGCATCATAGCAACCAACGCATCACAGTATTATAAACAAACTGAATCGTGAGGTAGAATGGTTCTTGACATACAGGAAATAGATGAATAGCGAGAAGTTTCGGCTCAGGTCAGCCTGCGCGGATTGCGTAGGCTGAGATGGGTCGATAATTTTCGCATATCCATTATGCCACCTTTTTACAGAGCGTGGCCCATTTTTTTCCTTTTTTTTTTATATGCTTATTATCTCCATAAAATTTTATTTTGTGTTTTTTATAAAATATAAAGTATTATGTGAAAAAAAAAACAGACATGAAACTTCAGGTAGAACAGATATACTCGTACCTCGTATTTGTTTCAGGTGACGCATTTAGTTATTTCCCGGCCGTTGAACTTCAAATATCAACCTGGAGACTACATCTTTATCCAAATTCCCGCCATTGCTCAACAGGAGTGGCATCCGTTTACTATAAGCTCCGCCCCGGAAATGGATGGTGATTACATGTTTATTTATAACAGAAGACTTCTTTTCAGACATGAATTTCACCTGAACGATGCCATAGTTTAACGCCATATTATTCAAATAGTCAGGAAAAATAACATTGCATAGATATATTAAACAATGGACTACTTTGCTGCACTTTTAATGATGATCTTTAACGTATATACATGTGTATTAAAGCACTGATAGCTATTGGTACTTTGTTTTACGATGCTCCAAAAACATTAGGCACGTTTTCACCTACCGTTCCTAATTAGATTCATGGTCTTATACTCAAAGATTTTTTTTTTAAATTTCAAAGTAACGCAATTTCTGATTGGGTAAACTAAATGGTTGCGCCAATCAGAAAAATCTGCTAAGATAAGACTGAAAATGGACTTAAAATGGTTTTCAAATACGGCCGCTGGAAATTTGCTTAGTGCTTGGTTACCGGCATTTTTTCCTTTTCCCACAGTTTTCAAATGCCGTCTTCTTCAGGGTTAGAATACAGCATTGTTGGGAAAAGTTTTAACCTTTTTCGGCTTTTATTTTGTTACACACAGTACAAAAATTCTCCCTATTGATATATTTTCGTTTCTAGGAAGTATTTGGCTACACGTGCGATCTGCTGGTCACTGGACAAACAAACTTTATGAATATTTTGACAATTTAGAGGTCAACGAAGATGAAAAGAATTTCGGTCAACATCGACGTAAGTGCCTCACTATCCCTACATCTACATTACATACAAGAAAATGTGTTCATGTTTAACGATGCCTTAGAATAAAAAGGAAATAAACGAAAAAAGTATTATTTTGACAAAACTTGGAAAAATATTATGTTAGGTTTGAACTTTGATCTGCTTTATCTAAACACCTGTAGAGGGTATTCATTTGCTTTAAGTGTTAATTAAATGTAGCTCTAGTTTTGCCTAATAAACAACTAACTCTTTGCTAGACGACAAGATTGTAGTCCTGTCCAAACTGAAAGCTTCTACAGACGACGAGTTACATGCTGCTCAAAGGTCTGGAATCATTTTGATACGATAGAAAAACATCGTCGGGAAAAGGAGAAAATGCTGGTTACCAGCATTTTCTCCTTTTTCCGACAATGTTTTCAAAACAGAGTCATCTTCAAGTACTTTAAACACGGGATTGTTTGGGAAAGCTTTGTGCGTCAGTTTATATTCAGGGTAACTTACTGTATAATGCCAGTATTTATTTTGTTGCCACCACCGTGATTAACTGATCTTCTTTTCAACTTTTAATTCTAGGAAGCACAAGGAAGAAGTTTGAGAACTTTGAGAGAGTAAGTACAGTACATTATCTAAACGCTTTTTCGGGACTTTTCTACATATTTTGGCGATGGGGGAAGCGAGAGCGGTGGGGTTTGTTCAGGACGATGTTGGAAAATTCCTGCCTGAAATACTTATAGCTTACTTTCACGTTTATACGTTTTTTTTTTTTCACTTTCCACGACTTACGGAAAACCATATTCAGTCTTACCTTGACTCATCAGGATTATTACTGATACTTAATATTCACGGGGGTAACATACCGAATCATACTCTATAGTTAAAAGAAAACAACAACAACAACAACAACAACAAAAACAACAACAGAAGTGCTTTGTTCAGGGTCGTTATTGACCGCATTTTTTTTAAGAGCACGGTCATTTCAGAACCCAGTTCAGGTTGCCCGTTTCGTGTTGTCTGATATTGATCTACAGTGTCCGTAGAAGCAAGCATAAATTTTCTTTCTTAAAACTCATAATTAATATTGATCAGCTAAATTACGTCGGCTTTAAACGAGTGTACCACTACCATTATAGATTGAAGTTATTTGTTGTTTGTGGAATCCCTCAGTCGCAATCTATTTTATTGACAGAAACATCTCGCTAAACATTTAGTTAGGCTCCTCGTTTCAACTCTGTGCACTGTACTCTCACTTTTAAGTCACCCGACAATTCAAAGCCGTAAAACGATGAACACTTACCTGCCAATCTACGAGCCCTTTGAGACAATAGCATGCAAGGCTTCCAGTTAATGTAAATATCGCACAAATGGTCGGTCTTTGATCATACATGTAAGACGTATATAACAGGGGAGGCAACCAATAAATAGATTACTATCTTCACTAGATAATCTGGGGCCGTTGAAATTATGTTCTATATCGTCCAACTCTAATGAGATATTATCGTGGTAGTTTGCCATTAGTCTCGTTGGTCCATGATGGAATATTTTAACGTCAGTTAAATGTCTTATTGAATTCTAAGAACACCTATATTATATCTTTCCCTTATTGAAAAATCAAAGTACTAAAAGGTGAGATCAGTAGCTCGATTTCACCAATCGTTATGCAGTTGGCAACCAAGGACGTATTTGTAGACAATGTAAGAGACGATGGGCCTGCACCTACCTTTTTTCTATATTTTCCCCAGCTCAATCGATACTCCGGTCATGCTATCCCCAGTAAATACCATGAGTATTTTTTGTAATCTTATGCGGTCAGATAAGGGGGATATATATTTTGTCGAAAAATTGATGGCGCCATAGGTTCCATAATTGTATTGTAAACAATATCTAAGATAATTCGTTTGGATTGACATACATCAAACAAAGTTTTACCATAAGTATGTAAGGACGCTAACCTTTTAGACGTTGATTGGTCGGTCTATTAATAAATAAATAACCTTATAATAGCTTGCAACACGCGAAAATGGGAATTCGGACATTTGCGGAAATTGTCGTCTATTTAGACGGCTCTTTACGACTACATTAGATTTTGTCCTACAGTAGACTTGCGCAAAACAAAAAATTACATAAAAACGGAAAGTGTCGTTTCGGACCAGTCTGCGCGGACTGCGCAGGCTGATCCGAGGCGACGCTTTACGCAAATGTCCGATTGCCCCTTTTCGCGTGTTGCAGACCATATAATATTTCGTTTAGAAACTGACTATATTATGACTTCGTCTTCTAACCAAATTTAGAGTTTCTAAATTTGCAATCCTTCCATCGCAGTTGAAGACAAAGTAAGCATTTGTAGATATTGTAGATATATATCAGTTTGCACCCGAATGTGCAGCCCAGTCATCAGATCATCATGGCCAGTTTAAAAACTAACTGCCTTATAAAAGAGTACGTTCTATTAACCCTTAGGCTGCTAAGCGCGACTCACTGACCTTTTCCGGACAGTGTAGATCAAGATCAGACTGCACAGAACTTGCAGTCTGATCTTGGATCTACAATGTCCGATACAGAGATATTTTTTCCTAGAATATATATTTGAAATAGTAACATTTGGGGTTTTACTATCAGCTTGAAAGTTTCATTTCATTTATTTAGCAGAATAAAGGTTAAAAATAGATTTCACAATTTTCGAAACGTCCATCAGAATTGGTATACAAATAAGCTTGAGCAAATGGTGTAAATAACGAGGTGCTTACCCTTTGCAGTCTGATCCTTGGATCTACATCAATTGGTTTTGTACTCGTAACTTTTGACCAAAATGTTCATTGCAGAAGAAATCTGTTTCCACATCCGGAAAGCAAGCTGGTTATTATTCTTTCTTTGGCAGCAAAAAGAGTCACACACTGAGTGAATTGATCTTTCTTCCAATAAGGAGATAACAAGAAGATAATCTAATCTAGTCAGTTTACAAATGCACTGTGCTATGTGAAAAAGGGTTTAATACACCACGGAGATGCATTTAACCTCGTTTCCCAGAGTATGGCTGAAATACATTGCTGAAAATTGCAGTATTGGTCACACTGCTGTTTATCCTGTACGTAAGCGAGAGTTAGATATGTTTTAGACGAAAAAAATAATAATACGAAATATTTTCTCAAGATACTCTTAAATGTACATTTTTTCATTGACACAGTTGTCACGAGAGAGAGAGAGAGAGAGAGAGAGAGAGAGAGAGAGAGAGCTGAAAGGTTGACACTAGAAATCGTTGTTATTATAGCTTTTGTATTTTCAACTTTATCTATTAGCCTTTCACAAATCTGGATTTTGAAGAGGTTTTATAACAATTAGCAACCCCAAAGACACTCCCCCCCCCGTACCTAGTTTGTGTTTTCTATGTGATTTTCTGTTTATCTATTCCATCATTATCTGTAGAAATAGCTTTAGATGTATCTGTGACTTCCTCAGGAAATAAATCAATGAATTAACCCTCTGCCAAACACTTCAAATGACTTTAAATGACCCTTAGTATGAAGACTTTTGGAAACATTCTAGGAAAAGAATTGTGGTAACCAGCATTTTCTCCTACTCCCACAATGTTTTCTACTTTTCCAAAGACAATTTTCATGATCTTAACACTATTTTTTTTATCGTCTTCTGGGGCTTAAGCTATTTAATAATCTAGAATTTTGTTCTTTGGTAAAGAGTTAAGTTACTATGATTTTTTTTTTCATTTTGGGTACTGCCTTTTTTAAAAATGATTTAAAACAAACTCTTTACCTGTCGAAATTGAAAGCATTCGCAGGGGACAAATGGCTTGCAACACGCGAAAAGTGGGATTCGGACATTTGCGTAAAGTGTAGTCTCGGATCTGCCTGCGCAGTCCGCGCAGACTAATCCGAAACGACACTTTCCGTTTTTATGTAATTTTCTGTTTTGCGCAAGTCTACTATAGCACAAAATCTGATGTAGTCGTAAAGTGCCGTCTCGGATTAGCCTGCGCGGACTGCGCAGGCTGATCCGAGACGACACTTTACGCGAATGTCCGAATGCCCCTTTTCGCGTGTTTTAAGCCAGTATTATGTCTCAAAAGATGGGAATTATGGGAGAAAATGCTGGTTACTTGCTGGTAATAATATTGAGAGCAGCGTAAAACACAATTATATCAATCAATGTTTATTATGAAAATACTGAAAAAAAATATTGTCAATTGGGAAATAAGGTTAAACGAATTAGACATGCTCTAGCGATAGGGGGTTTAATGCAACACCGCAATGCATTGTACCAAGCAAGACATCACATAACTGTAGATCCATGAAATTCATTTTGTCTGAAAACCGACAAAATCATGAAGTAGACTGGTTCTTGGACTTGCAGAAAATTTACCAATAGCAGCGAACTATGCATGATGATATTGGTCGATACTTTTTGCAGATGCATTTAGTTCCCCTTTCATAGAGCATTACTAAAAAAAACTGGACGAAGTAGAATGGTCCTTTGACGTGCAAAAATTATGGATAGCAAAACCTTTCGACCCAGGCAAGTTTGCGCGAATTGCGCAGACTGACATGGTCTATACTTTTTGAAGATGTATTTCAGTCTTTATCAAACGACTAAATTTTATACTATGCAAATTGAAGCATTTGCATAGGATAAAATTAATGTGACTAAAACTTAAATTTTTTGGGGGGAAGGGAAGAAAAAATTGTATGAAAAGAAAAAAATACTGGTTAGCAGCATTTTCTTTTTTCTCAAAGTTTTTCAAAAGGCGTCTTTCTCGGGTTCGTTAAAAGTCGGAATTGTGTAGTCAGAGGTTAAACCCCCATTTCATAGAGCATGACTCATTGTATATTTTTTACCGTTTCAGTGTTACTGTAGCATCTATTCATTTTTTATTCAAAATTCTTCTTTATTGTGGTTTTGACAATTTCGTTAATTAGTATAGCTGTGTAGAATTCAGTCTAGATAGTTAGTTAGCCTTTAAAGCGTTAAGCATATTTTATTTTTGTTGTAATTCAAGATCGGACTAAAACGGATGATACTAACCCTCTCAGCGTTATAAGCAAAACGACGGCTTCTATGGACAGCGTAGATCAAGATCAGAATGTACAGAACGTGCAGTATGATCTATGATCTTCACTGTCTGCTTTATATTTGGGAACAAAAAGAGCAAAAAAATAAAATATTTAGACGTACCTTCTTATGACTTAGCGCTTGAAAGATTAGAGTAGTAACTCTGTTTCTTTTTCTTATTATTGTTTGTTAGAGTGTTAACTGTAAAACGTGGATCAATATTTATCAACCATTTTAATTACATTATTATACCCCCGCAAAACGAATGTTTTCGGGGGTATACTGGAATCAGCCTGTCTGTCCGTCCGTCCGTGTGTCTGTCCGTGTGTCCGTGTGTCCGTCTGTGTACAAAATACTAGTAATTTTGTGTCGCGAACTCCTCCTACAGTTTTGCTGCTATTGTATTGAAAGTTTGTTGATACATTGATCGTATACTGAAGTTGTGCACGACGCACTTTTCAATTATCTACTCCCAATGATTCAAGGGTAATCTCCCCTTGAACTTATAAAATTTCTTGTTAAATTGCCTGTTTCTGTCAAAGCGCTGGCGGGGGTATTAAGTCACATTCAGTGACAGCTCTAGTTATTATTATTATTATTATTATTATTATTATTATTATTATTATTCTATTTCTCAAGAAATTCATAACTTGCATAGTACTGAAATTTCTGAATTAACCCTTTGGCTGCTAATCGAGCCTAAAAGACCTTTTGCGTACAGTGTAGATCAAGATCAGACTGCACAGAACGTGCAGTCTGATCTTGAATCTACATTGTCCGATAAGGAGATATCTTTCCCTCAAAAATAATTTTGAAATAGCAATATTTGGATTTATTTACTATCGGTTTGAAGATTTCTTTATATTTATTGAGCAGGAGAAGGATTAAGAGTGAGACTAAAGTTCTTGGTAATATTGAATGGTTTGTGAATACAAATCCAGGGCTTAGACAATTGAGGAAATGTTTCCGTCTCTCCCCGCTGTTTTAGGATTATAATTCTTTAGCTACTCGTAGGAAAAAGAAAACACTTATGTAACACGATGACGTAAAGATAGCGATAACATTGTACATAAAGGGTGATTTAAGATAAAGATATTTACCCAAATGGTTGACTGTTGAATTACAAACTATAACTACTGTATAGCAATCTGTAATAGGCAAAATGCAGGCGTGAGAATATTGAAATACCCTTCTCTTTTTGCGAATAATGGCGATTTTTGTACCACTTTTAGCAACAAGAAACTGAAAAGATTCTTGACGGTCTCTCACACTCTCTCTCTGAAATAAAGAATATCAGCCAATTACAGACTTTTTCTGAGATTCTGCTTAAAGCGACTGTAGCAACGTAAGCTCTTTATCTAGTTTAACCCTTTACCAAACATATTTATATTTGAACCTTGCTCTGACATAAGGGGTATATGTATCACCGTGGCACATTATACAGAGCAAGTCAACAAAAATTATCGATGGATAAATTCCCCAACTTGTAAAACAAACTACTGAATCACGGAGTAGATCTTGTGCTTTGACATGCAAAAAAATTTTGACCAATATTAAAAAGTTCGACCCAGGGCAACCTATGCGGACTACGCAGGCTGACCTGAGTCGATACTTTTTGCAGATGCATGAAATCCTCTTTTCACAGATTATAGCTCATATTTTTTTCTGATTTCCTATAGGCTTACTCAAGACGACCAGCTTCCAGACGCACAACGAATTCTAAAAAAGGAGTAAAACCCAAACTGAAGCATAAGCACGTGAAAGTTAAGGTAGGAAATATACAAAGTTTGTCCAGTCTTTTGCCTCTGCAAACTGATTGGCCAGGTATTTTTGTTGCCGTTCTTTTTGGCCAATGAAATACAGCAAGAATTAGACAAAGATTTTCAGATGCTGTATTTATCTACCAATTATCTATTGATTCTGATTCTGAATTCCAAGACTAATCCATTGATTGGATGAGGCGTTCCGTCTCAACCAATCTGGTCTGTAGCGTTATCTCTGTTTAGAAATAATGGTGAGTAAAGATCCTAAAGATCGAATGATAGGTTAACAAGATTCTTGGTAAAAAGGACAGAATAAGGATGGTAATGTGCGAAATTCTTTTGAAAAAAATTACGCCTCTTTTTTCACTTAAAACACCTTGGTAATTGAAGACCAGTAATGTTGCAGTGACTTCACCAAGCAAAGGCGAAGACAAGTTCATGTAGAAATTTGTTCAAACTCAAAACTAGACCGAGTGGCTTAAACGGAGACAGTCTGAAATTTTGAAATACAAAGCGATGTACAAACTGTTGGCTTGTTCCACTTACGCATATTTGTGTATTATTACAGTGCTATATTGATGGACCATATGGAACCGGTACCAGAGAGGTGTTTAACGTACAACATGCTGTTTTGATTGGTGCAGGTATCGGCGTCACACCAATGGCCGCCATTTTACAGAGCGTGTGGTACAAATTCAATGAAACCAGAACAACATGTCCGAAGTGCAGCCATGTTTGGTACAACGAGGAAGAGACCGAAGACATGAAACTTAAAAAGGTAAATGTTATGCATCTACACACCATTTTCGTTTAATTAGTCGAGAATGAAGCATCTCAAATAGATTCCAGAAGCCTCGTTCTGTCGTATGAATTCAGCTTTTTTTCGAGGTATATTTCATCCATGTTTCTACCAACATATTCGATGTTTTTAGCAACACATTGTATAGTTGTGTATACCGACATATTGAATTACTGTTTTCAAACATATTTCATTGGTAATTAAACTGACTTATTCCATGAATATTTTTACCGACATAACTCTTGTGAGATTGCTCTGACATATTACATTTGCGCTTATACTTTATTAGTATCTATACTTCCATATTTTCTTGGCGTTGAAGCCGACATCGCTTATAGATTTTCACCCATGTTTTTACCAATACATTCATTGCAGGTCGACTTCATATGGATAAACCGTGATCAGAAGAGTTTTGAATGGTTTTTAACCCTACTGAACCAATTAGAGATAGAGCAGAGTTCACATCACGGTGCTCTAGAAAACTGTATACAGACACATTTATATATGACAGCAGCTCAGAAAAAGACAGACATGAAAGGAATTGGGCTACAGGTACGAAATCAAATCTTGGCTTTGGCAGGATCACAATTCTGCCTCCTTTGTATACAAAACTTTGTGGTGTTGTGGGTAGGTTAACCGGGCCTTAAAGTTGGATTAACTGAATGTAGTTTTACTGTTGCAGTGAAAAGTCTCTGTTATACTGTAGGCGTATTTGATTTTATGGGTCGACAATGGTGCGGGGGCGGGGCTAATGTCATGAGCAGATGACAAAATTTTACCTTATCCAGATAAGAGGCTTTTTGCAGACACAGTAAACGTAACACAAAAGCTGTGGGTTGTCTTTGAGGGACAGGAAACATAGTGGATAAAGGAGAAGATGTTGGTTACCAGCATTTTTCTGCAAATCAAATAACTATTACCGTCATCTTTGACGTAGTAAAGTCAAATTATGTAAAAGGAAAACAATGATCAGACTGAAACTTAGGCTTAAATGCTGTCGGACCAAAATGCTATTTCCTGGTCCTTTGCAACACAGTTCTAAGCTCATACAACACTAAGGAAGAAGGCTTTTGAAAACAATGTACCAAAAGGAGAAAATGCTGGTCACCAGCATTGTCTACTTTTTCTTCAATGTTTTCAACCTCTTTAAAGACACGTACCATCATTTAACGACGTTCGCGACAGTTTCCATTTTCACGCTTCGTGTAACTATTACGCTCACCTTTTACTCGAAAAACGGTGAGCACCTAACACAATTGATCTTACCACACTTGTTAATGTCTGCAGAATGGATAAACCAAGAACTAAAACGGGTCGTTTCAAGTCAGCAAAATGAAGAAAAAAGTATTTGAATCAAGCCAAATAATTAATTGCGAGGCAAGAATCCAAAATTACACTTTCAAAAGATCGGACTGAAAGTCAAAGTGAATCACCTAACTACGTCACCTAACAACGGAAATATGGACACAGATGCTACTACTAGCGCTCTATCTGGCAGACGTATCGTCGAGCTAAAACATCCTTTCAAATGCAGATGCTTTCAGTTTGGTCTAGTTCAAAATTATGTCACTTGGTAAAGACTTGCAGAAAACGAGGGGCTGTACATAACTCTCCTTTACCAGGTTGTCCCTTAGCTTGATGAGTCTGCAGCAGACAACATTAGAAAACATTGATGTCAAAAGGAGAAATTGCTCCTAACGATTGATTTCTCCTGTTCGCACAATGATTTCTGACCCATCAAAGAACTGTGATACATGAATACCAGGTTTTGGTTTAGCGTCTGCAAACACGTCAAATTTAGAAGAGTCTAAAATTAGTCGTTTGGAAATGGGTTAAATGCTAACATCAGTATTACATTTATTTGCTATGAATTGGTTTACTATGACCAACAAACTTGATTCTTATGAATATTGTTGTATTATTGAAAAAAATGAGATAATTTACTTCAATGTCTTTGACAAACCCTACATTTACTCATTATTTAGTGACCCACCCACAAACTTAAAATGTATTTTCTTAAAAAATAAGCCAGGTGACCTATTTGTTTTAAGCCTGATTCTTTTAGTTTAGTACCTGAATATTATTTATAGAAAAAATAAGAAAAATCTGAATGTTAGAACATTTAAAAAAATAATTTTAATAGATACTCTTTGGTTTTTTTGTTTTTTTCCAAAATGAAGGTGTTTTAGCCATAAGCTAAGGGTGTTTTTTTTTTTAAATATTAATACTCAGTATACTCTAAATTATTTTTTTCATTAAATTTGATGTTTCAGCAATACAATGACATAAAATTTGCTTATAATTGTTGTTATTTAAAAAAAATATACATAGACTTAGTTTTCATAGGTGAAATTTCATCCTGAACTGCCGCAATGCAGGGTGTACTAAAAAAATTTTCATAGAATTTTCCCAAAGCTGGTGACCCCGTCTTTTTATCTCCTATTTTTGTAGATCAGATAATAAACTATCACCAAACAAAGTTTCATGAAATTCTGAATGTTTTGAAAAAATGGTGAAAGTGTAGCTATCGTCTTTAAGCCACTCTGAATTTGTCATCTGCAAATACTTTCAATTTGGAGCAGTCTGAAGTGTTGTCGTTTGGTGAAGATTTAAATAGCTTTACTGATGACTATCAATCCGGTAACCTATACAAGAAAGTATGGTAACCATGAAATTTGTTGACACAGTTAGGCCCCCTTTTCGACTGAGAATTTCAACCAAAAAGAGCACGTGCAGCCGATTTTAGAAACGGCATGCCATGCAGTTATTTTGACAATGCAGGGTTTAAATCCGAAAGCTCTACAAAAAAGGCAATTATTTTCTCAACCAGAGAGAGAGAGAGAGAGAGAGAGAGAGAGAGAGAGAGAGAGAGAGAGAGAGAGAGAGAGCCAGAGCCCATCAAGAGTATTAATCATTGCAATTTAATTTCAAGAGTATTTTCCCCAACAACATTAAATGATATAGCGGACAGTGTAGATCAGAACTGTCCGCAAATAGCAGTCCGATCTTGATCATCATCGCCTATAAAAGCAAGTTAAGCTATGTTTACTGATCTAAGGGTTAACCCTTAGGCTGCTAAGCGCGACTCACTGACATTTTGCGGACAGTGTAGATCAAGATCATACTGCACAGAACGCGTAGTCTGATCTTGGATCTACACTGTCCGATAAGGATATATACGAGCGTATTCCTCAAAACATAACTAGATAAATAGCAATATTAGGGTTTTACTATCGAATTGAAAATTTTTTTTTAGTTATTTAGCAGGATAAGGGTTAAAAACTAGAACAATGTACAAGAGCAGATAAATGAGTTCAGGAGCCTTTGAGATATGAATACACTTAACAAAATTTGTAAATCGCCAATTTATATAGAAATGACTCCTTGGTATTTGCTCGAACAACATTTACCACGCCATACCACGGATTTATTAAATACGTATTTCTAAAACTCTAAAAAAGGTAATATAGTACAATGTGCTCATAACAGTTTGGTGATTTTGCGTATTGGTATTACCGTAATTTTTCAAAATTGGCGGTGTAGATTTGAAAATTTTGCTCAGTGTAATTGAGCGACAGGCCTTGAAATGAATATGACGTTTCTATTTATAGATCGCCTTGGATCTTATCTACGAGAAAAGCCAAGTGGATTTGATAACAGGTCTACGAACAAAAACAAATCCAGGGCGACCCGATTGGAACAAGGTAATTCCAACTTCTCTTTTCAATATGATTTGATCCTCATCTTGCGCCGCATGTTTGTGGGAGTGTCCTTTAGAAAGACATTGCATAAGCCAGGCCTAGTTTCTGTGAAACTCTAGATGGGTATGTGGATTTTACTTGAGATTTGACTGAAATATCTTGGATACGGTCGTTAAACACAATTCTATGCATATATCAATCTTTAACGCATGACCTCCTGCAATAATTTTGAAGTAGACTCCTTTGAAAGCCACCTGGTTAGATATATGAAACTATGGATTGACACTTTTGCCGCTGCAAAATAAACTGAAATAATATTGAGAACGGCTTTTGACATCAAACAAACAAAATTCAGAATTACAGTATTCGTTTAACTATTATTAACTGCTTTTTTTTCAGATTTTCACAACAATTAAAGGCGAAAATAAAGGCAAAGTCAAGGTGTTTTTCTGCGGAGCCCCAGCACTCGGCAAACAGATTAAGGCCGCAGCTGAGCGTCACAAGTTTGCCTTCTCAAAGGAGAACTTCTAGACTGAGCATTTCCATGAATGTAACATTATTCATGTTGAGTACCTGCGTGAGTGATAGAGAGATGTTTGGATTATTCGATGCTTAAGCTTTGTTCATGACCACACAATAGCGTGTTTAACCCCTTTCCACACAAACACGAGATTCAACGACCCTGGAAGAGATGCCTCTTGAAAACGTTATGGGAAAAGGAGAAAATGCTGGTTACCAGCATTTTCTCCTTTTCACACAATGTTTTCTTCTTTTTTAGAAGAAAGTTCCACCATCTAAGCAACATTTGATGTGTTATCTACGACTGCTTTCAACTTGCCAGACACCAGATGCTCTAATAAACAATTAGAAAGTAATGGTCGACATCAGATGCTCTAATTAATACTTAGAAAGTAATTACAGATACAAAACACTTTTATGAACAACTGGAAAGTAATGTCCGATACCAGATGCCCTCATGAATAATTACAAAGTAATACCCTACCCAAGATGTTCTCAAAAACAATTTTATTGAATGCCAGACACCAGATGCTCTCATTAACAATTAGAGAGTAATGGTCGACATCAGATGCCATAAGTAATACTTAGAAAGTAATTACAGATACAAAATACTTTTATGAACAATTGGAAAGTAATGTCCGATACCAGATGCTTTCGTGAACAATCGCAAAGTAATGCCCGCTACCAGATGCTCTCATTAATAATAAAAAGAAATGGCCGATGCCGGATGCTTTCATGAACAATCACAAAGTAATGCCCGATACCGGATCCTGTCATGAACAATTAGAAGTAATGGCCAATACCAGATGTTCTCATGAACAGTTAGAAAATAATGTCCGATACCAGATGCTCTCATGAACAATTAGAAAGTAATGCCCGATACCAGATGCCCTCATGAACAGTAAGAAAGTAATGCCCGATACCAGATGCTCTCATGAACAAGTAGGAAGTAATGCCCGATACCAGATGCCCTCATGAACAGTGAGAAAGTAATGCCTGATACCAGATGCTCTCATTAACAATTAGAAAGTTATACCCTATATCAGATGCTCTCATGAACAGTAAGAAAGTAAAGGCCGATTCCAGATACTCTCATGAACAATTAGAAATTGATGCATGACTAGATGTACCAATGGACCATGCAAAGTCATAGCATTCTTTCTCGTGTCTGACAAACATTTTCACACGAGTTCTAAAACAAAATGTAGTGACGTCGTCATTGATATCACTTATAAAACAAATCTTTGAGGTAGAGCATGATAATAATGATGATCACTATCGTTCATTGGAAAAGCTGATTTGCCGATATTTGATTTAGATTGCATGTCGTTTGAGTGATTGTCTTTGTCTTTAGCAATTTTAGATAGTGGAGATAATCACTAAAACTTTGGGCGTAACAGTTAAATTTTTACCGGGTTGATATCTCGTATATCGATTCTTTTTATCATTTTTGCCCTTGATTCCTTGATAAAATTACAAAATATTGATTTTGAGAGAGAGAGAGAGAGAGAGAGAGAGTTAAGGCACCGTTGCCTTGCTCACAGACCGTTGTAAATATGTGTACCATTACAATAATGATTTTAGAGAGGAGGGGGGGGAAGAAAAACATAAACCGAGAAAGAGAGAGACAGACAGAGAAATAGAGAGAGCGATACAGAGAGAGGGCGATACAGAGAGACAGAGAAACAGAGAGAGAATATGTAAATATGTGGCGAATAGCAATAACTTGCGGTTTGGCGTGTGTTTGTGTGTGGAGAGAGAGAGAGAGAGAGAGAGAGAGAGAGAGAGAGAGAGAGATTATGTATTAGTCAATCATTCCATGCTCATACGAATTTGTATATGTATATAAGTGGCCCTAAAAAATAACTTACCATGGTTTTTGTATGGACATTCCTGATGTTACATGACTTATGTATTTGAGCTATGCTCTGGCTAAAGGGGGTTGGATGCATCTTCGTGATACACTATAATTGGCTTGCAACACGCGAAAAGGGGCATTCGGACTTTTGCGTAAAGTGTCGTCTCGGATCAGCCTGCGCAGTCCGCGCAGGCTAATCCGAGACGGCACTTTACGACTTCATTAGATTTTGTGCTACAGTAGACTTGCGCAAAACAGAAAATTACATAAAAACGGAAAGTGTCGTCTTGGATTAGCCTGCGCGGACTGCGCAGGCTGATCCGAGACGACACTTTACGCAAATGTCTGAATGCCCCTTTTCGCGTGTTGCAGGCCATATCAAGCAAACCATCTCATAATTATGGATCCATAAAATACATTTTGTTTTACAACCAAATGAATCATGAGGTAGACTTGTCCTTCGACACACAGATAATTGACCGATAGCATAAAGTTTCTATTCAGGTCAGGCTGCGCGGTATGTACATGCTGAGCTGGGACGATACTCTTTGCAGATTCATTAAACCCCCTTTTCACAGAGCATGGCCCATTCATTTTGCAATAATCATCATGTATTTAATCAGATTTTAACCTTTCGTCTTACTGTTTATCACATCCAAATTGTTACAAATTTCTCTGAATTATTTTTACATGCATTTTTGATTTGTTATTACTAATAATAAAAACGTCATTGTTAAGAATATGTCATTGTTTCGTCCGTGTCTTTTCTGCAAGGTGACTACTGGATTTCATGACTGATTAGTGTTTTACGCAGCTTTCAAGTTTTATCACGACGACAGTTCACGTATTCGTGCATGTTCTGGGTTTCAAAAGTACTAGGTTAGGGCCTTGAAGTGTCTTGCCCAGATACACTCCCACTTGAAAACACAAATGCAATTGCTTCCAGTAAGCTCGAACCCGGGCCCTTCAGGTTACGAGTCCTACAGTTTACCACTGGGCCACGCAGGACCCCTTGCGAGTACTGGACATATGCACTAAGCTTGTAGGCCTTTCCAACACAAGAAACGAATTTTGGCCTCTCCTCTCACGGAGAAGGCTGTAGTAAACATGGCGGGAAAGAGAGTATATGCTGATGATTTTCCCCAAAATGCTTTTGATAAACGAATTGCATAATTTGCGCCAAGTTTTAATTGTCGTCTGTTTTTGCTTTGCATACACACATGTATATAACAGAACCACAATAGCTTGATCTTTTCCAGACGACAAAATTACATATAAGACTGATTGTATCCCAGCGACAACTACACCTACCTAACCTGTCCTGGAGTTCTTTTTATTGTCGTCTGTTTTTGCTTTGCATACACACATGTATATAACAGAACCACAATAGCTTGATCTTTTCCAGACGACAAAATTACATATAAGACTGATTGTATCCCAGCGACAACTACACCTACCTAACCTGTCCTGGAGTTCTTTTTACCAGTAACTTCACACAATATCCTTCCCAAGCCACTGGCTGCCTTCCCATATGAGCATGTGAGAAGCGACAAATGAAATACAGCTCAAAGATTAAATTTGTCTCTGAAATGGTCTACACACTGCGGTAGAAAGAGGAAATGACGGTAACAAACATTTTCTTCTTTTCCCATTAAGTTTCCAAAAGCCATCTTCATCACATTCGTTGAAATATTGGATTGTTTGGCATAGGCTTATATATGCTGATTATGAACATTTCACAGGAACAAAAATTATGTCTCGAAGTTACTTGAGGAAATTTTATTTAATAATAAGTGTTTAACACTTAGGCTACTAAGCGCGACTCACTGACCTTTTGCAGACAGTGTAGATCAAGATCAGACTGCCACGAACGTGCAGTCTGATCTTACATATACACTGTCTGAAACAGAGATAATTTTTATTCTCCGGAAACTAAGTTTGAATTAGCATTATACAGGTTTTTACTATCGGCTTGAACGTTTAATTTTACTTATGTAGCAGGATAAGGGTTAAAATAACGGGATAAAACCCTCCTGTTCGGTGCTTGGGAATTCTTTTTAATAAAACAACCATTCATACGAGTATAAAGTATTGTGTTTGTATAGGCCTCAAAATGGTTTTACCATTGCGTCGTATCTAAGACTGAAGTATTAATTTAAGATAACTTGAAATGATAAAGATACAACCTTGATAGGAGAAAATAGGCTAATGCGGACGGTGTAGATAAAGATCAGACGGCATATAACATGCAATCTGATGATGGATCTATACCGTCCGCTTGTTAAGTCGAGCGTTTAACATAACATTCTCTCTGAGTTTCATCGGATTTTATAGTCAGCCGTCGAAAAAGATCGAATTCATATCAAACATGCTCTGACAAAAGGGGTTTGATGTATCTTCGTGATGCATGATATAGTCATTGCTCTAATTAATAATAGTTAGTGCACTACACGTTTTCGGACACGCCCCTTTTACAACAATGATGTCTACTCTGAGAAATTCTGACATCGAGTTTATTGTGACAGTTTTTGCATTACAGTCTGACTGCCCCCAACCTCTGCTATTTTCATAAATTTCTTTCTAGATTGCAGCTTTAAGGTCCTAAGTATCTCCTAACATTGGGGCTGTGCACTTACTATTATGTACCTTTATAGTAAAAAGTCTCAAGGGTCAGTGTGTAACCATTCCTGAAAAAAATAAAGTTTTGCCAGGATGCTTTTGAAAGTCATTCAATAATGCTTCCGGCCATATGGCTCCTCCTTGCTAAGACCAAATGTATGTAATAGCACATGTGTCTTCAATGTTGATACCTTTTCCTTTTGGCATCGGAATGAAATTCTTCCTCAGAATGTTCAGATAGCCTTCCTTATTTACTGTGTCGGCATTGTCGTCGCCATCTGCGAAAAACATGGGAACCACAATACTGTCTGCGCTTAAAACAGCCTATGAGGAAATTCTCATTGTGTAGCAGTTTTTCATCATGAAAGCCCGATTTTTCTGTTGCTCCAAACCCATTTGGCAACTTATAAAACTACACTCTTTTAAGATAATTTTTAAACAAAGAGGTGACGTTATTCAAATTCCCAGAATAATGTTATGTAGAACACTTGTTGTGAAATGGACGTGTCATAAAAAATGTGGTCTATCAAAGAATGTTTAGGTAATGTCTGTATAATATATCAAATAAATTTTTATTGTGTCTCCAAAAAGTTGGTAGCTTTCCATATATTTCAAACTCACATGTGTAGACAGTATTCATTTTTAGATTAAGGACTGGTATTATGAAACATCCTGCGTAAGAACCGAAAGATCAATGAAGTTAAATGGTCCTTTGACATGCAGAAAATTGACCAATATATAGCAAAGAGTTTCGTTCCAGGTCAGCCTGCATAGACTGCACAGGCTGATATGGATCGATACTTTTTGTAGATGCATCAAAACCTCTTTTCACAGAGCACAGCTCAATTGCATTTGGCATTGAAAGAGTTTTTAGCTTTTTTTGCATTTTTTTTGTCACGTGATCTGTGTTGTACCTCGATTGCTAATTCCAATAACATGGACAGTTTCATTTTAATCAATTTGTTGTCTGCAAAAGCTTTCAGTTTCAAAGAGTCTAGCTTTTTCGTTTGGGAAAGAGTTAAGTTGAAGTCTGATCTTGATCTACACGGTCTGCAGGTAATTGGTGCTCTTCTTGTTAAAAAGTGTGGGAGGCTGTAGTATAAGGGTAGGGGTTCGGCTTTTCAAATGGAAGGTTCTGGTACCGAATCTCCTGAGGAGCGGGGTCAAACTTTGCAACCACAAACACCACGGCGCGAGCACTGGTGAAGTTGCAGGTAAAGTTCCTGGAAACAATCATCGTGAACAATTAATTTAAGTTGTAAGAACTTTCTCTCACATTCGATGTAAAATATATGGGCTTAGATTAAAGTGAATGCAAAAAAAAGTCAAGTTTTTCAAATATCATAGTTTTTCGTGTCGAATATTTACAAAACCAACGCAATGAAATCATCGAATGCTTTATGTAACATCTGATTGCAAATTTTTCGTATAAACGACGAGAAGGATTAAAGAAAAACAGATTGTGTAAAAGGAAATATAACAAAGATATGGTTCTAACCTTTTTTTGTGGTTCAATATAAAGAGAAATAATCAAAAGTAACTATGCCAGCAGTTGCGTCTTTTTCCTCATTATTTTGCATATTGTTGAAAAAACGACTTTCTCAATGAAATAACTTTTTTCAAAACTAGATTTTAATACAATCATCGTTGGAAAAGGAGCAGTTGCTTCTGAAAATGGTCTGTCTGAAAATACATGTAAACTGTACAGTAATGGATTATAGGGTGACACATATAGGAGTTGACATAATTTGGCATTTGAGAAGAAACTTGATTAAACAAGTCTAAAAAGTGTTAATTTTAAAAGGCAAGCCTCTAACGAGCTTGATGACTCTTTTTAAGATGGATTCCATGGAATTTTAACTCCAAAAGCCAACGAATGTTGGTTTTTCTTTTTTTCTTTTTAATCATATGCAGAAATATTTTTATTTTCTGTGTGTCATACAACCATTACGAATTTTCTTGTCTTACACATGTTTGAGGTGGGCAAATATCGTATTTGGTCAAAGCTCTGTAGTCATACCCGTCTTTTCTAAAACGTTGCGTCATTACAGTTAATTTCAATACACATATAAATGTAGGCCTATGTTTTAAGACATAACGAATTATTACACTTGAAATTTAACAAGGATCTGACATCTGTTGGCTTTTGAGATAAACTTCTATTAAGCTCTTATAATAAAACTTGTTCTGAAATACCATGCCTCATGTCATATCGTATACACCACATAACGACAACTCGTGAATTCATGGTCAGAATGTGCAAAGCATACAAGAACTAATGGTAATTTCCATGAATAAAACCGGATTCACTTCTCTGTAAAAAGTAGTTAAAAGTGATTAACCTACTGGTATGACGTCACAGAAGGCATATTTTTAAATGTGTATAGGATAACAAAAAATGAAAATTCATGGGCTACTAAAATTCCACTGGCCTATCACGGAACACCAAACTTTTTATTCGGCTCGATCAACGGACACCGTCAGGCGCACTAAAAAAGCAAGATGGCGCATCGCCTCTGTATCGTATATGACAACACAAGGTGTGCAACGAAATCGGATAATAATTGACCCACCCTGTCCACTTTAAAAGAGAATATTAAACCGAAAAATGAAAAGGAAAAAACCTGCTGGTCGGTGCAGATGGATTCATAAACGATTTTTTTTTCATGGCATTCGAAGATTTTGAACGACTCTTCCAACCAAGCATCAACTGACGCTGATCTCATGAATTAAAAAAAAAAAGAAAGCTTCTACATTTTCCGGATGCCATACGCTGACATTACATAAGTCAAAATCCAGCAGCAAATTATAATTTGAATATTTATTCTTAAACGAAGATTTCAATTTCTTTATTGCTGTTTGGATGAAATTTATTAAAGTACTATTTCGTCTTTTATATTCTTTTTCTTTATTCATCCAATCCAGAATCACGAATTTCATGTTTCATTTCTTATCTTTCCAAATGCATATTTACCGCTTATTGGTAAAAACTTTGATTCGTCTTTTGATAGTAAATTCACGTGAGTTATAATTTACTGTGGGATAATGAATTGTGTGGCCTCAGCACATAGATCTAATATAAAAGTATAAAAACGTTCACAAAAACTCAAGAGATCAGCGCCAGTGCATGCTTGCAAGAGTCGTTTGAAACCTTCGAATGTCAGGGAACAACAGAAAATTAATTTCTGAACCCATTTTCACTAATCAACAGGTTGTTTGTCCGTTTTCGGTTAGATATTCTCTTTTAAAATTTCGGTGTTTCGTACTGGACCAGTGCAGCTTGTGGTTTAAGTTTATCGAGAAATAATGGTGAAATATTTTTCAATATTTCATGGTTACGACCAGTGAAAAATGCCAATTCTATTTTTTAACTCTTCAACTGAAGACTGAAAGAGTAGTTCCCGCGCAATAGTTGCCTAGGTAAGAGTGGCGTGCCTCTCAACCAGATGGAAATATGACGTAATTTACCCTACATTTCTCGCGCTTTACGTAATATTGTAATGTGTTGTTATGCGGAGGGGGTACGCCACGGGAAATTACAGAAAAGAACTGTACTGTATTTTGATGTAGGTCCCCCCCCCTCCCGGGAAAAAAAAAAAAACAAGGGTTAGAAGCATGAAATAAATAGCATATTTGTTTTTTTTTTCGGTTGAAGATCGAAAGTTATTTCATTGAGTAAACATCATTGGTAATATTTCCACGAGTGGCGCAGCCGCGAGTGAAAATATTACCGATGATGTTCACGAGATGAAATAAATTTTCATCTGTCACCGAAAGAAAACACCAAATATCCTCTATATATTTTATCAAAACAAGGGAGGTTATGTGATAGAAATATTAAATTACTAACTAGTACAAGAAAGTACCTGCAGGGGCCCACAGCACAAACATGTAATATGTATATTACACTGAAAACAAGGGAGGTTATTTGATAGAAATATTACTAATTGGTACATAAAATGCCTACAGGTTTTCCCCGAGGTTTCCTATAATTAACCACATTCGACTATTATCCCTTTACCTGCTATATAACTAAAATGAAATTTTCAAGTCGATAGTAGAAACCCAAATATTGCTATTTCAAAGTTATTTTGAGGGGAAAGTATATCTCCTTATCTGACAGTGTAGATCCAAGATCTTGATCTACACTGCCCGCAAAAGGTCCTTGAATCGCGCTCAGCAGCCTAAGGGTTTAAACAGTCTGATGAAAAAAAAGTGATTAATCATCATGAGTAATTTCTTTTGTTACCACAATATTTTGAATTGCTCCGCAACAGCACCAATGTGCGTCATTACGTGTTATGAAGATTTGCCAACAGTCATAGCGGCAAGTGAACCTATCTAAGCTTTCTCGACAATTATATACAATAATAAGGCCTCACACGCTTTCGATCCTGCTAGCTGCAAAATACGAACGAAAGGTGAAATGTTTCTTCGTCTACAGAAATGTAACAGATGTGAGAAACGAATAATTTTTCTATCATTAAATATTATTTATTTTGTCGTCTTCAATGGTTTCCAATTTGTACCGGTCTAAATTTTGTCGCCTGGTAAAGAGTATAGTTAAAAATATGCTTGTTCGTACTTTAGATTTAAAGATTACACACACACACGCACATACACACACACACGTGCATTTTGTGACACAGCGTCTGATAATCACCCCTTCACTTAGGACAAGTCAATTAACGCTTAAAAAGTCATCCGCACCACAGTTTATCTATAACAGACTCATTTTTATCATGTAAACTTGTGCGAACAAGTCTTTAGATACAGATACAAGAAAGGACAGAATGTCGTTTATCAGTTAGTCACAACACTTTGATGTTTACTAAGAATTATTTGTTTGCTTTACAAGAAAAAAACACAGGAAAATACCGTGTTTTAACGACCCTGAAGAAGAAGGCCTTTTAAAAATATTTTTGGTAAAGGAGAAAGGACTGGTAAACAGCATTTCCTTCCACAATATCAAGTATTGTATAACGGAATTTAAGGTATTAGACCCCTAACGTTTCTAGTGCAACATGGAATAAAATTTCTTGTTAGTTGATAAATAAGGAATTATACTGATATAATACTTTTGAACATTTTTAACCGACCAGAAATTCCTTTGATGTCTATCTTGAAATTATTTGTTGATACTTTTGTTAGTTTCCTGAAAAGGGAGGTAATTATTATCTCCCTTGCAATGGGAATATAGTGGTTTTAGATTTATAAATGATAAATCTAAGAAGGAAAAACGGGAAAAAGTGGCTCGGTTAAAGTAATACTCATTTTTAATCATAGCAATTTTTTTAGGATAATATTATAGTGGAAATAGCTGTTTTCCATTAGGGGTCTAATACCTTAAGCTTATTTATACTAATTTCAAAGTTGTCGATTGCAGCTGATTTCAAATTTGGAAGAATCTAAATTTAGCATTAGGAAAAAGGTTAAAGCGACACGCAACCAGCTTTCTTCTCATAAGTATCTGAGAACTTACGACAACATAACTGAACATAGCATAGCATGGCATGGCATGACATGGCATAACACAACACAACACAACATAACATAACATAACAGCACAGCACAGCATGGCATAGTATGGCATGGCATGGCATAACATAACATAACAAAATTCGACTATTAAACCTTTAAGAGTCGGAAAAAATTGGACACCAAATAACTCTGATCATTATAGCTAAGATCAAAAAAAAAACTGGAAGTTTAGCAGAGTATGCTGCCCTGCAATTAGGATGAATCCGAAATTAATAATGTATTTATTAGGGAAAAAGCCTTACCTGACACGCATCGCGAACATAAAATCGTCACGCTAGCAATCACTCGTCACAACTCAACTGATTCCGTACCTCCATCTAACCTCGTCCCTATCATCGGGGGTTTCCATTTTGAAATACTGCCAGTCACATGATCTTTAACTTAGCGGCGCCCTGTAAATTGATTAGCAACGGCAAAAACAGCAACGGTGATAAGCAACCTATCGCTGAAAAATGCCAACGTAATTGATAGACCGAGTTAGAGAATAAATGTACAAACTGTTTGTCATGGGAAATGTTTAAGAAAGATTTCCACGGAAAATTGTGACTCGTCTTTGCTTTCTAAGCGTAGTGTTACGATTTTAATGACTGTGAAACAGTCACGTTACTTCCGGTGAAGAAATGTACCGTGTAAGAGCATATCAAGCGACGTGTTACAGCCGCGGGACTTGACCAAGGGATCACTCAAGGTTTGCCTATTAGCTGGCAATGTCACAAAGAATATAGCTTAAGGTGTCACACCTCTGCGAACGGCTCTCGCGTTGTAGTGGTAAAAAAAGTCCCGTTTAAAAGGTTGACAGCAATCACTTCTGCTGCATTGTTTTATCACAGAAATTGGATGGACAGGTGTGAAATTTGTTTCTGGTATTGACTTGATGATTTCTGTGCAAATTGAATGCAAGTTTGTTACTTCTTGTGGAACTATCTCCCTCTCTCTCTCCAATACTGGAAAGCAGAAACAACGTGAAGAAGCATTTCAATCTTATCAGACTGATTATCAGGTTGACACGGGCGTTTCGGTCCTCCATATTGTCACGTGGTATCGCTTTATCACTAAAAGAACTTGCGCAAATCACGCATTCAATAGATATCAGTTACCATCATACCTAACGGAAATACTGAAACAAAGGGGAAAAGTGATTGTGCCTTATAGCTTAAAAAGACGTTACATGTTTTATTAAAGCAGGTTTACTGTTGACGTTGATTGGCATTCTTTTGGATTAATTGTCGTCTGCAGCAAATAATTTTATACGTGAGATTGCTTCCGTTCAACAAATTTTGCTGACCTTGTCAGTAACAGATTAGGAACAACGCCTACAGGCGACAAACGCTCTGAACAAAATGGTTGTATGTAAAGAGGTGTCCAGTCTACTTATAATCGTCTGCTTTTTGGCATCAACTGGAGACTGCTATCAACCACAGCAGGAGGATCGTAGGTTTTTTAAAATTTTTTCCCCTTTTCTCCCTTTCTTTCTAGATTTTAACTCTTTAACAAGCAACAGAATTTTAGGTCAGTCTAATTTCAAGACAGTTGCAGATGACAATTTGGATGTGGTTCAGATCATGAAAATTGTGAGTAAAAGAAAGAAAATGTAAAAAAAAAAAAAGAGAAAATGCTGGTTACCAGCATTTTCTCCTTTTTCCACAATGTTTTCCAAAGCCTTTCCTGATAGGGTCGTCAAAACTCGAGGTTGTGTGGCACAGGGTTGAGTAAGCTTTCACCCAAAACATCGTGGAGAAAAATCCATTTTTTTTTTCAATTCCTTTACCAAGACCAAAGGAGCGACGGTTCGCAACAGATGTTCAAAGAGCGTTTTTGAACAATGTCAAACGGAGAACGGTGTAGATCGTGGGTTAACTCAACCAAATCCAAAGTATTTGCAGGGTGGATAAAAACGTTGAGGTCGTCTTTGAAAGGTTAGAAAACATTGTGGGAAATGAAAAAAAAAAAAAGACGATAACCATCATTTAAGACGATAACCAGCATTTTCTTTCCAACAATGTTTTGTGCCCTTTCGAAGACAATTTCCGCGATTTGAGCCAAAAAATGATTTGTTGTCTGCAAATTTAAAAAGAGTCCAAAAGTTTCTTGTTTGGTGAAGGGTTCAACAAGGAATAGAAGCGTAGCCAGGAATGGTATACATGTGATGCCCAATTGACTTATTTTTTCTCTTCGATTATCATTATTATTATTTTTTTAATATACTTACTTCCAAAAGAAACGGTACATACATTTGAAAGCAGAAAACTTTTTGTAAATGCAAGAGGGAAGCTTATTTGTTACATATCCTGAACCTGTAATAGTCTGTGGTAAACTTCATTAGCAATACGTCAAATTTTACTTGTACCGTCTGACGTTATACTGCTTGAAATCACGTAGGGGTCACAACACAAAGTTACACAGATTGTCTTTATGTTTTGTGGCCATTATTTGCATCTCTCACAACTGAAGAATAACGCGTCGTTTCCTGTGTAGGTGCCTGAACTTCATTCTAAGGGATTGGGGTCCATCCTGTTCCACAATGTGATCTAACTAGGCTAACATTGCTTACTGACGACGTCCCATCTATAGATGCTCTACACATGGGATCGAACGCGCAACAATGTTTGCTTACGCACGTGGCCGTGTAATGGAGACGGTGTCGCTATAAAATCGGGTTGTCAGTCCTTCAACCATCTTGCGATGGCTCACTATTGCACGACAAACCCCGACATTAGTGCGTTTTCGGGTAAATGTTCTTTTACCAGTTGATGTTCAGTTGATGAGCGCCATTTCACACCTAACGTCGTTCGATCATGTCATCTTCGGATGTCTCACGGTTCAAATTTGGGTAGAACTTCTCCAACAGCAGCAAACGAACGTACCTCTTTGTCGCACAGAATCATTGATTTAGCCGCAATATTTCTGCTTCGAATTTTTTCTTCACGTGTTTGTGTTTTTCTTTTTGTTTGGGTATGAACCCTGTAAAACACACTAAGCATTTTTCCTAAATATGCAGTCGGTCATGTTCAAGTCGGATTGCACGTCTAAACTTAAAAAAAATTACGTCACGGAGAAAAGGATCATCCGATATGAATTAAAATCAAGCGCAGTTATACGAGACGACGTACAGAACAATATTTGATCCGCTTTTAATCATTTGTAAACCCGTTTTGAAAATTTACAATTTTAAAGTATGTAGGCCTATCGTTTCTTTTGGAAGTAAGTACATAGTACTTAATATTTCCGCCGTTTATCGTACAGCAAAATTAGTGTTAACATTCACACGGGTAGGAAACTTCATATTCAGAGCCAATGGCTCCGACGAGAAAATGTTGTGTTGGTCTTCCGTTTCTGAAGATGTCGGCTGAAACACAACCGAAAAACGGGTAAGCTCGTCATTATTTGTAATCATGTGTTCTTATATCTTTGAACGTCCAAAAAAGGAGAATGTCATGCAATGCTCTGGTCTTTCAATGTGTTTTCTACGCTACGGAAAGTTGTAACAAGTGTACGATGTTGTCTGAATCATTTGTGGCGTGGGTTGACCTTAGCTAAAATAATACGTCACGGACCTAAATTCAGTCTATTATTGCCATATAATTGCCAATTAAAAGAGAGTTTTGCTGACCCAAAAGCGTGAATTAATGTCTTGAAATGTTACATTCACTGCTGGTAAAGAATTGAAAAGAAATAGCACAAAAATGATAAAAATAAAGAAGGGCTCCGATTATGTGAGCCGGCTCTGAATGTGTAAGTCGGCACCGATTGATGAGGGCTTCATTTCAAAACTTTAGTTTTTTAAAAAAAAAATACTTAGGAAGTAGGCTTTGTTTTTCCGTTAACACCTTTCAGTCCAAAATATAGCACTATTGTTTGATAAAACATGACCGAATTTATGAACATACAAAGGACTGGTATTGTCACGATTGAAAAAATCCTATCGAACATTAGTCTATCTAAATTTTGAAAATACTTTTATGTAGCTTTTGATTAATAGAATGGTCTATACAAGTATATAGTATTTGTCATGCTTTCGTCGCAAGTGCAGCCCACACGTAAGCAAAAATAATGAAAAAAAAAAATATTTGGCATCTTTGGAAGGCTCTTTGGTCTTAAAACGGTCATAAAAAGCTAGATGGAAAATGTACCGATCGTAGCAGAGATGATGAATAGAAAAAAAAAAAATTACAAAACGTGAGAAATACAATTGATCTATTCGCAATACACGCCTCACATATCAGTTATCTTTAAGCCGATGATAAACAAATATTCATCCAAACAAACAAACGATCACGTTTTGTACAGTCTAATATTGATCTATACTGGCTGCAGAACCAACTTAAGTTGTGACAGGCACTTTAAGGGTTCATAATGAATAGCTTTGAGTTATTTATTTTTCTTTTTCCGTCCTACATATTTGTATGAATGTCCTTAACATTGTCGTTTGCACTTGTTTCAGAAATCTCACACCAACCCCTCTCCATTTCTAATGTAATCATTAGAAACCATTCACTTTACGCTGTAATTAGATTGAGATTGCAGCTCCAATATCATGATTTACTGATGGTGTATGCAATTAGCTGTTTTGAGTCATTATTTAGGATATAAAGGCTTAGAAAATAACTAATATATGACATATTCTGCATTGAAAGATCTGAGTGAGTACAATCAAAATCAGGGATCTATGAACATTTTTGGTCTTGACGTGCTTGTGAAATTGAGTTTTTTTTTTTTTTGTTTAAGACTTGTATATACCCCACCCACCCGGCATACTGTTGTGTTGTGTTAGGTGTTGAGAAGAGTTAAGAGTGGTCACACATATACCCTAGGCGTGTAATGCGAATAGGTCAATTGTATTTCTCACGCTTTGTAAAAGTTTTTTTCTATTCATCATCTCTGCTACGGTCGGTACATTTTCCATCTAGCTTTTTAATGACTGTTTCAAGACCAGATAGTCTTCCGAAGATGCCAAATATATTTTTTTTTTTTTTTGCTTACACGTGGGCTGCACTTACGACGAAAGCATGACAAATGCTATATACATGTATAGACCATTCTGTTAATCAAAAGCTACATAAAAGTATTTTCAAAATTTAGATAGACGAATGTTCGACAGCATTTTTCAATCGTGACAATACCAGTCCTTTGTATGTTCATAAATTCGGTCATGTTCCATCCAACGAAAGTAATATATTTTGGACAAAGCCTACTTCCTGAGTAAATTTTTACAGAAAACTAAATTTCTGAAATGAAGCCCTCATCAATCGGTGTCGACTTACACATTCAGAGCCGGCTCACATAATCGGAGCCTTTCTTTATTTTCATCATTTTTGTGCTATTTCTTTTCAATTCTTTACCAGCAGTGAATGTAACATTTCAAGACATTAATTCACGCTTTTGAGACAGCAAAACTCTCTTTTAATTACCAATTATATAGCAATAATAGACTGAATTTAACTCCGTGACGTAATATTTTAGCTAAGGTCAACCCACGCCACAAATGATTCAGACAACATCGTACACTTGTTACAACTTTCCGTAGTGTAGAAAACACGTTGAAAGACCAGAGCATTGCATGACATTCTCCTTTTTTGGAATTTCAAAAGTATAAGAACACATGATTACAAATAATGACAAGCTTACCTGTTTTTTGGTTGTTTTTCAGCCGACATCTTCAGAAACGGAAGACCAACACAACATTTTCTCGTCGGAGCCATTGGCTCTGAATATGAAGTTTCCTACCCGTGATTTAGAGCGCCAAGCACAACTTTTGTCGTTTTCGTAGACAATGTCAATCAAAATTAAAACTCCACAGAATTTGCAGTTCGACCTATGATCTGCTTTGTGCGTTTTTTGTTTCTGTCTGCAAATTCTGATAAAACTGTTCTGGTAAAATGAAACTATTTGGTCTGTGTTCCTGTTGAAGAAAGTGTATTTCATTTTGAATAATTCTCTTCGAAAAGAGAGTTTGATCCTTAGGTTGCTAAGGGCGACTCATCAACGTTTAGCAGACAATGTAGATCAAGACCAGACTGCACAGAACGTGCAGTTTGATCTTGGATCTACTCTGTCCGATAAGGAGATATTATTCCCCAAGACATAACTTTGAAATATCAATATATTTTTACTATCGAATTAAAATTTTTATTTTAGTTACGTAGCAGGATAAGGGTTGATGGGTCTAAAAAGAGTACCGATCCATGCCAGCCTGCGCAATGCGCGCAGGGATAGAAATGTTTTGTTATCGGTCAATCTTCTGCATGTGTAAGGACTAGTCTACCGCATGATTCAGCCGCTTGTTAGACAAAATGGATTTTATGGATACAATGTACATAGAGAATAGATGGTTGGTGTCTTGGATGGGTTAAGTTTATCGGGCAAGGCGGAGGAATTTATCTGGTGAGCCGAAGGCGAACCGGATAAATTTCGGAGCCGAGCCCGATAAACTTAACCCATCCAAGACACCAACCATCTATTCTATTTATCCTGTCACTCACTGTAACGGAACAAAACAAAACAAAACAAACGAAAAAAAAAAACATTGATAAAGACCGTACCTTTAATGAATTTCCGGAGCCGAGCCTGATCGACTTTCCCAATCCAAGACACCAAACGTCTATTTTATTTATCCCTTTTCTCAATTACAATCCAAAATCCGACTAAATTAAACATTTCGTTTGAAATAAGGCACATATTGACATCTTTCTCACTAGATCTATGAGAAACTTTAAAAAATGAAGAACCGTGTTTACAAAACCCTCTGGATATGCAGCTGCAATAATGACGTCATGAATGATATTGGCTACGTCATAATTAGTAAACGTGACGTATATCCGCAGAAAAATATTGTGGCGAAGAAGACATGTTTTAACATAACAGACTATTAATTAAAAGAGCAAAAGTATTCGCTAGCGATTACTTCATTCATTACGGCAGTAAGACGCTTGGTTGAAAATAGTCCCAGTCAGCAAGTGCGCACTTAGCTGTCACGTGACCAACTGACGGATAACAAAAAAAAATATACGGCACCCTGTTATCCGTCAGGTAAACCCGGAAGTGACAGGATAAATGTACATAATTAGACAATGACTTGCTCGGTATAATTCATCGCGAAGAGCATCAACCCTTTCACTGCTAAGCGCGACTCAATGACCTTTTGCGGACAGCGCAGATCAAGATCAGACTGCACAGAACGTGCAGTCTGATCTTGGATCTACACTGTCCGATAAGGAGATACTTTTCGTCCAAAAATATCCTTGAAATAGAAAAAAATGGGGTTTTTATTATTGGCTAAAAAGTTTCATTTCACTTATTTAGCAGGGTACGGGTTAAGCACCCGTCTGCCAGAGCGCCGCTCATTTATTTTGCGCTTTAACTGTTGATATTCAAGCCCTATCTTCCTGACTTTCGCATGGCTTCCACCTGGGTACTCGCCTGACTTGCGTCTGGCTGAGCGCATGACTTGCACCTGAATACGCGCTAGCAGGCAGGACGACCCCGCTATTGCGATTTAGAATATGTTTTAGTTAGTGTCTTCAAATACATTCAACAACGTAGATCCATAATCAGACTACACATTCCAAACGGACCGATCCTTTCAGCTGTTTCATTCATTACGGACTTTGAACCCGTAACCACTGATGAGAGAGACCTACGTTTTGCAGACACATGTGTGCTGAGCATTTCACAGAGGAACATGTCGAACTTGATAGCTCAGTCGGTATAACTTTCGAAACTTTAGGGATCGCTCGGCCAACTCCTTTCCGATGATTTTTTTTTTCATTGCGGCCGGATACATTCCTCTCTCATCGCTGTTCATTGTTTAGACAATGGTCATGTGGGAAACAGTCAATGGCTTCGGAAGAAAAATGTGTAAAGTGATTTTAAAGAAACTCCGGGAAAGCATGCATAGGTGTATTGGCCGCCGTGATATAAAAATAATGGTAGAAAATGGCATTTAGACGCTATGAAATGCAGTTTAAAAAGGAATTCTTCTGATCTACATGTTTACTAATACAAAGATTTAAGAGCATTGGACTTCTGAATCATGACGGGCGTTTAACACTTACAGGTGGTATCGCAAATTCTGGGTTTTTACTGCTTTTAAAGATATTGCGGGCAAAGGAGAAAGTGCTGGTGACAAAATTGAGCTATTCTAAATTGTTGTCGTTTTGTAGGGAGTAAATGTCTTATTGCAGATAGCGGTAGACGCAGTCATTATTGATAATATTATCGCACTGAGATAAAGTAACATGCTCTAGGTAAACAAGGCCTTGGTATGAGCAAACTGATATTAAAACCTGGGCTTTTCAAAAACAAAGGTATATGGAAAAGGGTAGGAAACATTGTGGATACTGGAGGAAAATACTGGTTTCCAGTATTTTTTCCTCCCTCCTCTGTGTTTCGGAAAGCCGTCTTCTCCATGGTCGTCAAAGCTCAAAATTGTTCAATAAAATTCGGTGAAAATTTACAGCCGATAGTACAATAAAAATAAGACACTTGAAATATTGCAATTTTGAAGTACTTTTCCCTGGAAAAAATTCTCAGCGTATCGCACAGTGTAGATCTAAAATCAGACTGCACGTTCTGTGCAGTCTGATTTTGGATCTACACTGTCCACAAAAGCGCATTTATTCGCGCTCAGCAGGCTAGGGATTAATGTCAGTAGGTGTTCTAACTACAACTTGCGTTATTTGTGTGTGGGTATGTATGTGTGTGGGGGGTGTCAGTAATAGTTCTTCTTTATATCTCCTGTGTGGCGGAGCCTAGTGGCTCAGTCGGTAACATACAGAGCTTCTAACCAGGGGTCGTACGTACGATCTCCGAGTCAGCTAGAGTCTTGACGAACAATGATTATAGTAATTGAGACAGGACGCATTCATCTCTCGCCGCTGAAAATTATTTCCACGATGTAAATGTGGAAAATTAGCCGGTGGCTTAGGACGAAATTGTACAATGCACTGGTGACAGAAACTTCGGGAAAGCATATGTAGGCGAATTACCCACAGAGATATAACTTAACTATAATGTTGAAAAGGCGTTTAACTCCGTAGAGTACAAACCTCTGGTGTCTATGGACATAAGCCTCAACTGTAAACTTAAAGTAATAATAAAGGCCAAATGTAAACAAAGCGGGTGCTTAAATGCATTTGAATTTATATAATACCATTTAAAAGTATGGAAATTATTGTGAAGATGACAATCTGCCACTGTACGGTCGGCCCAAGTGGTAGTCACTGACAGAAAGATTAATTTCAAAACTAGGTTAAAACCTGCCAGGTAGCTGCGTCTTTTGTTTACTTTTTGCCTGATTTTAAAATTCTTTTTTTCTGCCAGCGACTAACATATGGCCCGACCACACGATAACAGACTGTGATCTCCACAATATGTTCCATACTTTTAAATGGTATGATTTAAATGTATTATGAGACCTGCTTTGATATTTTGGCCTTTACTGGGCCTTTAACTATGATCGTACGTTTAACTCGTTTCCACACGATCAAGAATTTTAACGACCCTGAAGAAGAAGACGTCTGAAAACATTGTGGAAAAAGGAAGAAAATGCTGGTAACCAATTTCATAAACCAATGCCAACTTTTGAGTCCCATCTTTCATGACGTCTGCAACTGTTTTTAATTTGGACCAGATTATTGTTGTTTGGTAAGGAGTTACTTAAAAGTGCTATACCAGATGACAATATTTTAGCCTTGTCTATTTTGAAAGTGTCTGCAGACGACCAATTTACCCTTATCCTGCTGAATAACTAACATGAAACTTTCAAGTCGATCGTAAAAACCTAAAATTTGCTATTACAAAGGTATTTTGGGAGAAATACTTGTCCTTACCGGACAGTGTAGATCAAGATCAGACTGCACGTTTTGTGCAGTCTGATCTTAATCTACACTGTCCGCAAAAGGTCAGTGAGTCGCGATTAGCAGTCTAAGGGTTAAAAATGGTTTAGATGATGAAATTCGTCTTTAGAACGATAAGGAAAATTGTGCGAAACGGTATAAATAATTTAGTTACCAGCGTTTTCTTCTTTTTACAAAATATTTTCAAAAGCCTACTTTCACAGGGATCGTTATAATTCGAGATATTGTGGCACACGATATAGCGTTGCGATTTAATCAGCGCCTGGCATAAGGGGATTGAATACATTTCCGTGATGCGTACTACCAGGTAAGTCATCACATAACTATGGATCCATGGAATCCACTTTGCCTAACAACCGACTGAATCATGATGTAGAATAGTCCTTGTACATATCGAAAATTGACCAATTACCTAAAAAGTGTCGATCCGGGCGGACTGCTGAGGAAGACCTTGATTGATACTTTTTCGCACATGCAATAAATCCTCTTTAACAGAGCATAGCTCATTTTAATATCTGATTTGTCTAATATATTTCGAACTTTGGTAAACTTTCTGCGCGTTTAAGGACATGATTCAGTCGATTGTTAGACAAAATGTACTAGTATTTTATTGATCCATAATAATGTGATGGCTTTCTTGGTAAAAATGCATCACGGAGATGCATTAAACCCTCTTTTCCCAGAGCATGGCTCGATTATTAGGTAACCCAATAAGGCAAATGTATTAAAATATACCTGTACTGTGTATGCACCTGTCATAACCAAGCACCTTTTGAGTGTCCCTCATGTATTTGCATGATACAGTTTAGACTGAACATCTATATTACTTATTTTTTAGAAACATTTTCTACTAAAGAACTTTGCAGACAGTTTCTGCTCAATACCACGATACACACAGCCATTACGGCCGTACGGAATCAGTCATCGCCATGTCCTTGTACACAGAATGTCATGGAAACAGATGTAACATTCCACTTTCAACAGGGCTGTTATGTTCAGATGTTCTATGAAAATGGAGTAAAACAAAAATGCTGTTATGAGTGAGTAATTTTTTTTATAGTCTATTGGCTTGTTAATTCTTTAACCCGTATCCTGCTAAATAACTAAACTCAAATTTTCAACTCGGTAGTAAAAACCCAAATATTGCTGTAACAATGTTATGTTTTGGGGAATAATAACTCCTTATCGGACAGTGTAGATCCAAGACCAGACTGCACGTTCTGTGCAGTCTGGTCTTGATCTACACTGTCCGCAAAAGGTCAGTGAGTCGCGCTTAGCAGTCTAAGGGTTAAATACTAGTGGACCCCCGAAATTGAAAGGATTTGCAGACAATTTAAATTTGGCTCCCATGATGGGGTCTGTCTTCAAAAGAAAGAAAACACTGAAAGGGGAAAAAAATATGGATATAGACTTTTATGTCTCCTTTTCTCACATAGTTTTTCTGCAGCCATCTTTTACCGTAAGTCCTAAGACTCCGCTTTGTTTGGTAAAGAGATAATTTATTTTCCTTTTTAGATTTGGGGAAAATCACTGATATTGGCCACGCTTGGGCTACACTACAATTACATTTTATGTTTTTTGACAGATTTCTTTCCTGTAGATAACGTATTTATTGTGTAGAAGATATTTTTTTACGTAAATTTCTTGTAGATGAAAGGTACAAAGAGTGATCGTAATGTGCGTATGTGTGTATGGCGGCATATTTTGCAACCAGATACGAGATAACTATCATGATAATTTAAGAAAACTATCGCGAAAAATCAAAGTTTCCTGGAAATTTTATTTAGTGAACAGTTTTCTGAAAAGAAATATACCAAGCAGGTGCATATAAAGCTACGTGATACAGCCGAATGACTTGATAGACGGAACACCCGAGGTTTGTTGAATGCTGAGGTTTGTTGAATGGTTTCAAAAACATCCAACATATAGATGTTCTCGTTTTGTACATGGCACTCGCACTTTTTTGCAGTCTGTACAACTTTAACATGCTCCTTATATTGTGAGAAACACCACCATGAGATGTCATAACATTGCAATAATCATGGAGAACAAATATGAGGCCAAGATCTAGATCTAGATTATAGAAAGATATGGCCTGTAACATGCGAAATGGTGCATTCGGACATTTGCGTGAAGTGTCGTATCAGCTCAGTCTGCGCAGTCGCGCAGGCTAATCCGAGACGGCACTGTACGTCAACATTATTAGTTGTACGGTCAGGTGGCAGAGAACTTGGAAACTTGTTCACGGCTGTGGTGAATCACATCGCCCCGAGCCGAAGGCGAGGTGGCGACATGATTTGCCACAGCCGTAAACAAGTTTCCAAGTCCCCTGCCACCTGACCGTACAACGATTTTATTATACTGCAAAGTTTTACCATTCCAACGTTTGTTAAGCGAATTTTACCTGTTTTTTGGTTTAAAAAATTGAGTACGCTGACGAAGTAGAATTTCCCTTCTGAGTGCCCCAATTCAATGAAAACTGACGTCACTGGGAACTGACGTCACTGAAACCTTGGTAATACGTGCTAAAACGTGCAGCTTGGCGCATAATCTTGATGTTAATCTTGATCGACGCCGCGATTTTGGATGTTGTGTTGATAGTGTAGTCGTGTCTACGGGGCTCCCGAAAGGGAAACTGCTTTTACGTTGGTTTTGCCAGTGTACATGATATATATGTTCGGGGCATATTATCAAATCAGATCACGAGAAATTTCTTTGCAGTATAATAATAGATTTTGTCGTATAGTAGACTTGCGTGAAACAGAAAATCACACACGACCGGAAAGTGTCGTCTCGGATCAGCCTGCGCGGACTGCGCAGGCTAATTCGTGAACGACACTTTACGCAAATGTCCGAATGCACCTTTTCGCGTGTTGCAGGCCATATACAAGTTTTATGGGCATATTCTTATCGATGAGCTGTGTAGCATACCATGTTCTCTGTCGGTTATGTATGTCAAGAGTTATATCCCCTTGACCCAAGATCAGAGGCGTTTTGGTGAAATATTCAACCCTTTATCAGAGAAAAACTCGTGGACTTTTTCAAATCGAAAGACTTCGCAAATTTTCTGATTAATGTTAATTATTTGGGAACACGTCTGCTTTAACGTCTGCTGACCCTCATTTATAGAGAGTGCGCTCGCGAACTGGTTTATTTATTCTTGCTTTTTCTTCCTTGATGGGGGGTGCTGCCCCCACAACCCCGCCGCAACCTTAGCATGGATGTATGGGATGCAAGTCTTAAATAACGAATATTGAACTAAAATGAAGCGGGGATCACTATAGTAGATTCTGCGATTTGTCCTTAAAAGGCATTGAAATCATTTTAAGAACTGGAGAAAATGCTGGTCACCAGCATCTTCTCCTCTTGCCACAATGACTTCGCAACACCCTTCATATAAAGAGTTGGGATTAGATCTATCTGCTAAAGGTCGAAACCTTTGCTTTTTATTAATTTCAAAACATTTGGCTTGGATCTCGTTCATTCCTTTTCAAATATTTTGATAGATCTAGAATATTTTGATAGACCTACGAGAGAATAGTGTCAAATTCAGTGAAGAAAATGATACAAATACAGTAGTTGTTCAAACCACTGAAAGCACTGGAAACATCAAGTTGTTAGGAGATGTAGCCCATATGGAACGTCTGAACTGTCTGATAAAACAATACTTCGTAACATTGAGGTATCATTCTATTACATAAAGGTACAATTTTATCATAATTATGGACATAAAATGGTTTGGGATGAGGGCAAATGTTTACAATGTGTGGTATTTGACTCTGTATGTGTAGATATTGAGACCGTTGTTGACACTTAATTTCTTAATTTATAAACACATACCACAATTACATAAACTGTTACATCTCTCCCGTTTACATAAAGAATATCTCGATAACGCCAATAACTAATTACGTACTGTTAAAATTGAAATTTCAAAAGGTAAGAGAATATGACGTAAAGATACATTCCTACGGATGAAGGTAATAACATATTACATGCCCAAATATGGGGATGATATAAGCATATGATGGCTTTATACAAAGCTCTACACATGTACATGAAATATCAACGCTTTAACTGAAACCTTCTAGTTATGTTTACAAAATTTTAATTCATATTGTAGATTTTGAATTACATTAAGACAAAATTTTAATATATGATGGCAATTTTTCAATATATGCACAGGATCTATTATATTGTGAAGGAAAAACTCAGGAAGTTATAAGGTGGGGTGTACCCTTCATTACATGCACGTAAAAGATCGATACGCGTGATCATCTTTTCTTTATATGAAGTGAAAACAACATTATATGAAGTACATTCTTTCCACGTGGAGATTCTTATTGTAGCACCGTTCTACTTTCGCACCAAATCACCTTGGTATGCACTTGTCTGCGCATGTCATATTCTTCGAAGATTCGACTTGTCTGCTATGACGCATCACCGATCTCATATGCTAGGGAAAAGTAGGGCTTACACCGAAGCTATTACCCAATCCTGTAGGCGCTGTTTTAATGAATGGCGCTGCATAGGTTACATGTAAGCTTATCATAGCTGAATGAATCGCACCAGATAGCGTTTTATTGAGTAAACGTTTATTCTAGTTTGAAATTCAAAGTAACGGTTGTCGCGTAGAAACGTAGTCCGGTTCTGTACCCAGAATTCCCAAATTAGATAGATATGTGTCTGTAGAATGCCATCTAGCGGGAGATAATGCCCTGGTGTGACCAAGATCAAGACAGTACAAGTTGGCTTCTCTAAAAAAGAAGCCAGGAGAGGTCAGCATCCATGGATGTTTTCAAATAGTTTATTGGTTTCTAATTTCAATGTATCTTAGTACATGTCAACAAACAAGTGAGGCATTAAATGAATGAGGAGAAAAATCCGTGAGTAGGAACCTCTCATGAATTACATGACAGTCACACGACCTTCTTCCGCGTTTTCAAGTCACGTGATCTTTTCCCGCAGTTTTCTTCCTTTTTTTTTTTTTAAAGAAATTCTTTTCTTTTTGCTTAGATTTATTTTCTTAATAAAAATTACAATAATTGGAGATATCATTTGCAATCAAATCAATAGAACATATCTCTTTTGAAATTTCGTCATATAAAAACAAACCAAGTCTATTTCAGAGTGATATTTCAGTTTTTTGATTTCGGTTTGTTTATAAAACAGACTGTGTATCGGAACTATTTCGCATAGAAAATGGATTTAGACAGCAATTTCTGAGGCAGTCTGCCTTAAAAACTCACCTCTCCAATCAAAACACACTACATGCATGCACAAACATAAAATGCTACCTCATAGTAAGGGAAATAGACTGATACAACTATGACGAAAAAGTGCTTTTAAAATCAGTTTCAAACGATTCAACATTATTGCAGTATTTCTCTTACATAACTATTTTCTACACCACTCCTAATATAAAATTAACGTCCTGATAAATTCTCTTTCGTCTTGCGATTTCCTTTTTACGATTTCGTAGCATAGGCCTACATGTATGATGTAATTCCATAAGGGGTGTGAACGCAAATACGACAGGGTTGTATATTGTTCTTTTAACAATGTACAGAGAATATAATAAATCTGCTCATTTTTCTTTTTCTTTTGTTTTTCAACTTTAAACTTTTATCAATTTGATCCACCAGTTCCATTTTGCCAGGAAAACGGCATAGGAAATAAAACGAACAAGATTCTTCCTAAAACTAAGGAAGCCTATGGTGGGATAAAACATCCCGTTCATTTATTCATTTACTTAATAATTTGTGCGACTTTTAGAAGTTCCTGTATTTCATGAACAATTTTACTTTCTTTCCACTCTGTTAACACTGATTTACTTCAGTGGGAAGTTATGTGTGGCACGAAACGGAAACCGGCTTTAATAAGGAATAATTCTATGGTCAAAGGGAGAAAACTCGTATATACTAACATCACTTTCTTCATAGCAGAGTTACATCCCTTATATTTGTGGACATCATAAAACCAAAGACGAATAAACATTGATTGCAGTTTGTAAGACGTTCTGTTAGGAAAAAAAAAAATGTTCGTAGAGCCGTCATTATTTCTGGTAAAGTTTATGACAGGATTGCAGAAATCGATACTTCTGAAAATATCATTACAGAAGACAAAGAGAGAAAAAACAATTGCAGCCGTGGTTACTATTTTGTAAACAGGATGTAGTGTCCCTTGTTTTTCGTCACATTTGTAAACAAGGCGACCGCCAAAATTTAAACTTGGAAGTAACAGTTCGGTTATCAAAGTAAGAGCTCACGCAGAATCTTTAAATATGATTTTTATGATAAAATTTATCAACCGATGGAATGTACACGATAAATAAGCTTTCTTATGTTCCAATTTAAACTTGTAAACCAACGACATGTTTTCGTTCAATTAGGTTTTCGAGGTTATTAACAAATACCATTAATATGGGCTGAATTGTCAAATTTCAATCATTTCTTTGATAATTGACCGTCAGGAACAGGGGACAGAAAGTGAAAGCATACCTAAATCTTCCAAGCTAATACATGGAGATGAAAGCTGTGTTTTTTCCCGATATTATTGATGTTGATTCCAGTTTAGACCCCCTGTTTTTGATTGGAAAAGTCATAAGAGGGGAAGGCCCCTCTCTATTAATTTGAACACTTAATCCCTTAGACAATAAACTGATTTAAAATAACGCAACAGCATCCTGCCTTTGACTGAAAAATACCAGCGGACAAAACACAACTTTAAGAATCAGCACAGACTAAACTTGGGTGTACCAGGGATCGTATATACACATGTATATAAGATCCCTGGGTGTACTTATGAACGTGCAGTCTGATCTTGAATCTACACGGTCCAATCAGAACATTTTTTCCAAAAGAAAACTCCTTTAAAATAGCAAAGATTGGGTTTTTAAAATCGGCTTGAAACTTTCACTTTACTTATTTAGCAGGATAAGGGTTAACAGAGGGTCCGGGTTTTTCGATAGACCGTATGGGTATAAATTAACCCTGCACCGGTTCTTAAAGTTTCGGTGTAAATGTTTGTAATAGTTGAAAAAAAGACTATTCCGGGGTGGGGTGGGGGCGGGGGGGGGGGGGTGGTACAATAAGGGAGAGTACTCTTCATTACTAATGGATAAACAGATTGTACGAGTTTTTTCCCTTCGACCATAAAATTATATTTGGAATCTGACGATGACCGTTTCCAGACCCGAACTAGTTTTGTTTGACTAAAAAGTAGGTCACCGAGACTAATTCTAGAAAAAAAGCTTGTGTACACGCTTGAGGCACAATTTTCAGCGCAATACCTATAAAAGTTTGTAAGAAAGTTTGTCATAATATCCTGGAAGAGATTGGAAATGGTTCATGTATGGTCTAAAGGCTCAGGTAAACGACTTCAGGGCCATCGTGGCCCTCTTGTTTTAAATAGATGTAGATATAGTTCTACATGAAATCTCTTATGGCAAACTAGATCTACTTTTTTTTCAGTAAATCATTAATCAATTAATCCCAAGTTTTCATGAAATTCAACAAGAAGTCTTTAACAGCATTGTGGAAAAAGGAGAATTTGCCCAACAATTTATTCTACCTTTAAAATATAAATGCCAACATTTTGTCCTTATCTGTCAGTTGCAAATACTATCAATTTAACTAAAGGCCAAAAAGTGTTGTGTGGTGAAGATTTAAGGTGTCTATATATTATAATAAACCATTTGCTTTGAGCACATAGTGTTAGACACATTCAAAACTTACAGAACACACAAAGGCCAACATTTTAAAAAAGATAGTATAGAACATAAGCAAATAGTTTCAGTTTTCAATACATGGAAATCAGTCTGCAAATGCTTTTGTATTCACAACGTTTCAAATCAGTCATTTGTAGAAAATAAACTCTACTACACGACAGAATTTAGATGTAAATCAAAAGGATATGCAGACAACAAATTGAATGTGGCTCAAATGATAGAATTTGTCTTTGATAGGGTAGAAAATGTTGTGGTAAAAGGAGAAAATGCTGGTTACCAGCATTTTCTCCTTTTCCCACAATGTTTTCAAAAGGTCTCTACCTCTGGGTTGTTAAGACTTGGGATTGTGTGGTAAAGGAATAAAAGGATCGAAATACATTGTAGGAGTTGTCTCCCCTGAGATGGACCTACAGACTCTTCTGTTCATGACTGGCTTGCAACACATGAAGAAGGACATTCGGACATTTGCGTAAAGTGTCATCCCAGATGAGCCTGCGCAGTCCATGGAGATGACACTTTCCGATTTTGCGTGATTTTCTGTTTCATGCAAATCTACTGTAGGACAAAATCTAACGTTGATGTAAGGTGCCGTCTCGGATTAGCCTGCATGGACTACACAGGCTGATCAGAGACAACACTTTACGCAAATGTCCGAATGCCCTTTTTCATGTGTTACAAGCCATGTATTAATTGATCAAATTGACATGAAATAAATGACCTATATTAGCATATATTACACACATGAATTATTGTCCAAACTATTAGCTTCAGCTAATGTCGTCTGCATGCTGAACTATTTGAACAATTTTCAACTCTATATGCAGCTAGTAGATTTATCGTGTCTTTAAAGAATACTGGAAGTATCTGAAATAAACATGAGCTTGTTTGTTTGAATTGGTAATACATGGCGGGTGACAAAGATATATATGATGTACTTTCTGTGCAGTCTAATCTTGATCCATGTCATCCACAAAAGCTCTCATATTTTGACTATGGCACTGAAAGGGTCAAACCTGACATGAACCATTAACAGAATTAAGGAAAATGGATTTTATGGACCCATAATTATGTGATGACTCACTTGATAAAATGCATAACGGATATGCATGCACTTAACCCCAATTTGCCAGAGCTTAACTCACTTTTGTGTGTTTTTCAGCAACTACGGCAATCTCATGGTAGGAGCCCCAAATGGAGGCTACATCATTGCAGAGCAGTTTGAACTATACCTCGAAATGGCTAAACATGCATGCTGTCAGGATACACAGACTTGTAACGACTTTTACAGTTTTAATCCTTCAGACGACTGCTCCACTTTCAAAGTCCTTCATCCAGGTAACACAGAGACTGACAGTACCTAACTCTTTATTATGCAGTCCTGACCTTCAAACTACCTTGTGAAGGCAGATGCATAAAATCATTGTGGGAAAAGGAGAAAATGCTGGTAACCAGCATTTTCTCCTTTTCCAACAATGTTTTCTATATTTTCACGGACAAATGCCACCATTTGAGCCACATTTAATCAGTAATCTGCAAGTGCTTTAGATTTGGACAAGTCTAAACCTATGTTGCATGGTAAAGGGTTAATATACCCATGATTTTACTTACAGCTGTGTAAACCTTAGCCAGGCAAATACAAAGTTGGAAAATCAGGGTCCATATTCAGCAAATATTCTTGAGACTATTTTTAGTCTTGTGCTGAAGAATTTTCTAGATTTGAAAGGAACACAATTTCTGATTGGCTAAACCATTTGGTTTAGCCAATCAGAAGTTGTGTTACTTCAAATTCAGAAAATTCTCGAGAATGAAACCAAGAACATAAAGAATGGTTGGTGAATACGGACCCCTGACTTCAACATTCACTGTTTAAACCCAATCAAATGAAATACACTTTCTCATTCAAGAAAGTAGATCAAATCAGTTTCATATTAATGGTGGTTTAGCCAGGATATTTTACAAAATAGCCGTCACAGCAGATCATATACGACACTACAACATCTCTGCAGTCTTGATGTTGGTCTATATGTATGTTGTCTGCATTGATTACGAAAACCTTTAACAATTTGGGTTTTGCTGGATTGGTTGAGTGTTAATATAAACTTTGCGTGAGGAAAAATGGTGCAAAAAAGGAATAAGAAAAACAAACTTTGGATCTATTCTCATGTACATTGAAATTGGCAAATAAGACATAGCTGAATTATAAACTACCTCGGCTGGGATTCAAACCTATGTGGTGAAGATGAATAAGGGAAGAAGCTATGTTGCATGGATTGAGTGATCTCCCGTTACACACCCCGTTTTAAAGGTCATCATCTTAAGTTTAGACATATTCATTTTACTTTGATTGAGAAACAAGTTCTGGTAAATTGTACTAACCTCTCTCAATTATGCTTCCTGGAAACTTCACTGGTACTTGCACTGAGTGTGTTGGCTAATGAAAAGTCCCAAAGTTGACATCCGCTCCCCTGAATCGAGCTTGGGACCTTATGGTTATGAGGCTGATGCTCTACCACAAACACCACATCATTTTGATAACATGAAGCCTCTTTTAAGTATTCAGTCTATTAATCCTTTACCACACAATCCCAAGTTTCAACAATTCCTAGGAAAAAGCATTTTGAAAACATTGTGGGAAATGGAGAAAATGCTGGTAACCAGCATTTTCTCCTTTTCCAACAATGTTTTCTACCCTGTCAAAGCACGTTTCCACTATTTGAGGTACATGTAATTTGTTGCCTACCAATGCTTTTAATTTGGACAAGTTCAAAATTTTGTTGTTTGGTAAAGAGTTAAATAGTCATCAAACGACTCCATGAGGAAATCCAAGAAGGTTTTATGAATATGGAAGTTCTCAACAAATGCATAGCTGAAGTACAAACTGCCCCGCGGTTGGATTTAAACCTGTTGGGTGAAGATCCTAGATCAGGGCTTAAAAGACTAATTGATACACTAACCACTGAGCTAAAGAAAATTCTCCCTTATGTAGCTGCTAGGTATTGATTTGATACAGGAAGAAGCTATGCCATATAGATGGAGTGAACTCCAATATTACTATTCAGGCAGCAAAGGACACTACTGCCCTGAAAGATGCTTTGAGGGTTAACTATAGATGTTGTTTGATCTTGTGTTATTTTTGCTGCATAGATTTGTTGTAACATGACTATTTCTTTCACACAGCAAAGTCTTGGGGAGACCCACAAATCACCACTATAGACCATCACACTTTTTCATTTAACGGCCATGGGGAGTATATTTATCTTTTCCTGAATGATTCTAAGGGGTAAGTTTACAATGGATCTATATACTACGGTATATTACCATAAACCAGTAAATTTTCTGGCTCAAATAAGTGCAAGTCCATAAAATAATACACACAACAGAATAAAAATCCATATCTACACACTATAAAGTATGGTTCCAAAATATGGCATGATGACGTTACTCACGCACAGACTAAGCATGCATTGATTTGTGATTTGATTAGTCAAAATGTTATGCTGTAATAGTGCTGTATAAGTGGAAAGTTTTGCGACGTGGAAACTTGTGATTTCGCAAATTTGAAAAATTCGCAAACTTTTCTGTTCGCATATTTTACCACAGGTATACCAACGTATAACGAGTATCTTAGAATTCGCAAACATTTCTGTATGCAAAATGCCCTTAATTGGTAATTCGCAAATTTTTCGACACACGTATATATCCACGTATACAGTAATCCATCTTTCATAAAAACAGACTTACTATCCTCCACACCATTGTCTCATTTTGTTTACCATTTTCGAGTAGAAGGTCAATATAAGTGCAAGATTTTGTAGTTGAAAGTTGTAGGTATGTAATAAATAGAATATTATGATGTAGAAGCTTTCCTGGTGCTTCTATTTGCTTCTTGCTGTGTAAGAAAATTTTGACATCTTGCTCAACCAGACTGGTCTCGCAAGATATCAAATTTCCTCATGCTGCATGAATCAAATACAAACACCGGGAAAATTAATACATTATAATATTCCATGTGTACAAGCCAAGCCCCAGTGCTCAGTTGGTAGCATACAGGACTTCAGAAAAGGGGGTTGCTGGTTCGATCTCGGCTCAGCCAATCTCTTTCAGAGAATTGACGATAGTCAGTGCGACAGGATTAATTTCTCTGTCACTGCTGACCATTGCCTCAACTATGGTTATGTGGGAAAGCAGCCAGTGGCTTGGAAAGAATAATTTGTGGAGTACTGGCAAAAGAAACTCCAGGAAAGCGTGGATAGGTCCACTGGGCGCAGCGATATAACTAAAATAATGTTGAAATTGCGTTAAACACAATACAATAAATCAATCTGTATCAACAAGTCTTAGTAGTTTTAGATCATTTTGTTCCTGCCATGGTCATGGCTTGACAGTGTGAAGCCTTAAAATCACACTATCCCAGCCACTTTGAATAAAACATTTGATCTTATGGTACATGGAAATGTATAAATAATTAGTATTTTTTTGGACAATAATTTATTCGTATCTGGGCATTTTAGGATACTAATCCATATTTCCCAGGAAAATTCCTAACATGAAGGGGCTTCCTTTTAAGTCAACTCTGGCAGGGGTCAAACTCATGACACATTGATTAAAGATTTCATGCCTTTTGAAAATCTTTGCCATACATTTATTTTTAGGCTTGAACCCACTGAAAACAGTTTGCAGACAGCAAAGGATACATCACTAGAGCACTGTGTTCTGTCTATGAGAGGATAAAAACCAATGTGGGAGAAGGAGAAAATGCTGGTTACCAGCAGTTTGTAGTTGTAAGCTACAAAATGAGAAAACAACTCATACACATACTATGAAGCAATAAACATAGGATAAATGAGAGAATGATATTGTATATACTGTCCATTAATTATCAAGAAATTCTGATCACAACAATAGAACAGTAATATTTTGATTTGCTTTTCTTACTGGAATCGTCCGTTTGATTTATGTTGTAATCATTGGTGACATGAAATGCTGTTTTAATAAAACTGTTGCATATTTTTCTTCACCCCAGGGAGATGGAAATCCAGGCAAGAACAGATTACTTGGAGAAAGGAAATGCTGATGCTACAATATTTGTTGCCTTTGTTATCCATGCACAAGTAAGTCTGTAAGATAGAGTAAGTTATTTTATTTCAGACTTTCATGCTAGTAGTTGCAAGCACATTAGAATGTCAAGAATGCATCAGTGACCATCCAAGAACAGACAGTTTGTTGTTTGATCTTGATCTATATGTCCCTATCATCCTTGTCATGCTAGCCAGAAATAAGAAGAACATTTCATGTTATGTGGCTTCTGCACTTTTATTTATATGTCTATCTACGTAGTATTTATCATTCTATTACCAATTTATTCTTAACGAGAAAAAGGGTCAAGTTTTCATCTAATAGGAATGTTGCCTAGAAGACCTTCATTAGATACTGTTGTTGGTGCCTTTATGTCTAATATTATGCGTTGTATTGCAATGTATTCTTATTTGTTACAGGATCATACTGGAAACAAATCTGATTTACTTCATGTGCATCGAGATAAACTTAATGCTAGTGTGGCTGTGTATCTGAAGAATGACACCCGTTTCAATACCAGCAAAGAACCACTGAAATCATCGTTATTTTACATTTTCTACACAAACAAGAGTTCTGTTTTGATACAGTCCTCTGTGCAAGCTATCAGTGTCAAGGTACTAGTTTATAAATTCATGTTTTTCCAAAGTTATATGATGTATTTTATTTTCACGTGTCAGTTCATTAACATTTTCTTCATACTGCCAATAGATTTCCGTTAAGAAATTATCAAGTATCTTTTAAGTGTAGCCAAGCTGATCTATTTCAAAAGGATAACTCTATGCTGACTTTTTGGAAAGGCAAAGCAATTAGAATAAACCACTTGTATCATATATATCAAAAACCATTTTGAAAGGCAGTCTGTATTATTCTAGAGCTTCTTGGCAATTCTACATGGAGAACAACTTGCAGAAAAAATAGATATTTGTGAATGAAATGTAATTGTCAAAGAGCCAGTAAGACATGTTGGTGATAGGTATAATGACTTGATCTATGCAATACTGTCTATTTTAAAAGCCATGCATGATGGATATATACATATCTGAATAGATCTGCTAGTCCTCAAAGACTGCCAAGGAGCAAAATACATGTACTTTAATAACTATAATCTTTTCCATGTATTAACGACGTATATGACAAATGTTCGCGCGCATCCTACTGCGCATGTATTTTTTCTTACGAACAAAGTCCGTAACAAAGAAACAAATGAACAAATGCATAGCTGTACAAACCGCATCTGGTGGGATTCGAACCCATGGCGGACAAGATCCTCGTTTTCCGAGGTTTAAAAGACCAATACCTTAACCTCTGAGCTAAAGAGATATCTCCCCAATGCAGCTGCCAGGTATTGTATTTAAATCGGGATGAAGCCATGCATGAAGGAGTGGTCTCCCGTAACACACCCCCTCTTAAAGTCATCATTTATTGATGACTCAAAGCCTTATTAGGCAGAAAGTCCATTTTTGGACAACAAATGGGATTAATGGCTCAATGGCCAATCCCGGACGAGCCCCCATCTTACGAACAAAGTCCGTAACAAAGAAACAAATGAACAAATGCATAGCAGAAATACAGGGACCGGGCAGGATTTGAACCTAGAATGCCCGGACGAAAGGCCAACACCATAACCACTGAGCTAAAGAGATATCTCCCTAATGCAGTTGTTAGGTATTGTATTTAAATCGGGACGAAGCCATGCATGAAGGAGTGGTCTACTGTAACATTTTGTTGTGGATATTGAATCAAAAGTGCACCTATGTATTTTTTGCACATAATGGTAATACTATTGGTTCACTGAAACAAGTAGCACTTTCTTTAGGTAGTATTGGTGAAGAGAAAGAAATGGATCTTTGAACTGTCACCGTGAAATAATTAAAATGTTGCTGACATGGTATTACACACCAAACAAGGAAACAAAGGCAGGAAATTTAAAGTTGTGGAAGTTTAGCTGTATCCACTTTGAAAATTATTGTTGGAAAAGGAGAAATCGCTCCTATTGAGCCATTTCTCCTTTTCCCACTATGTCTGCTGAGCTTTTATCCTATTTTTTTTCCTTGAAAAAATAACTTCCACAGTGACCTTCAACCTTGTTTTCTGATGAAATAAGCACGGATTGATGCCATTTTTATTTTTTCTTATTGTTTAGAATTATAAACACCATAAGTGTGGAAATTTTAAGAAAAATCTGTCAGTTGGAAAGTATGTAATTATTTAAGATTAACCCTTAATTCGGTCAAATTATCTCCCTTTTTAACTCAATGATACATATCTAACATGCATATTTGTACATTTACCATGCTCAAAACCAGGCTTTTATATATTTTTTGTGCAAAAATATATGAATTTTCATTAAAATGATGTATATATTTGTATATTTTTCCTGTACTTTTCCTGTTTAACTGACTATTAAAGAAAGGCGTGTTTAATCCAATATAAGCAGAATTTTGGAGCTGTATATACCTTTTTCAAAGGCAAATTTCTCAGAAACGAGCACGGTGACCCACATCTTTTTTTACTCTAATCTCCTAAAGACATGATGAGCTTTGTATGTGCAAAGTTTTAAAAAAATCTGTTTGTTAGAAAAATTTGTAATATACGTCGTTAACTGGTGACGGTTTGACAATGACTTGACTTTTGGAATGAATTATTGTTACAAATCCATAGTACATCAAACTTATAGATAACATAGGCAACTTGGAGTGATTTTTTGAGATAAAAAAGATGAGATCAGACTGTGCCTGATGATGTGGGTTATTGTAACTGACCTATCGTGTAATACTAATAATGAGAGGTTTTTTACTGATCAAATTGTCAATTTTGTATCTTTGGCACATTAAGAGTTGAAAAGACAGTTTTATTTATATCACGGCAGCCAGTGGTCATATCCCCCTTTCTGGAGTTTTTAGCCCACCTGAGCACAAAGTGCTCATGGTGAGCTTTTGTGATCGTGCTGTGTCCGGCGTCCTTCGTGCGTCGTCCGTCGTCCGGCGTCAACTTTTACCTTGTGTACGCTCTAGAGGCCACATTTTCAGTCCGATACTCATGAAACTTAGTCAGAATGTTTGTCTTGATGATATCTCAGATGAGTTTGAAAATGGGTCATGTCAGGTCAAAAACTAGGTCACTAGGTCCAATCTTAGAAAAACCTTGTGTACGCTCTAGAGGCCACCTTTTCAGTCCGATACACATGAAACTTGGTCAGAATGTTTGTCTTGATGATATCTCAGACGAGTTAAAAAGTGGGCCATGTCGGGTCAAAAACTAGGTCACTAGGTCAAATCTTAGAAAAACATTGTGTACGCTCTAGAGGCCACATTTTCAGTCAGAAACTAATGAAATTTAGTCAGAATGTTTGTCTTGATGATATCTCAGACGAGTTTGAAAATGGGTCATGTTGGGTCAAAAACTAGGTCACTAGGTCAAATCTTAGAAAAACCTTGTGCACGCTCTAGAGGCCACATTTTCAGTCAGATACTCATGAAACTTGGTCAGAATGTTTGTCTTGATGATATCTTGGACGAGTTTGAAAATGGGTCATGTGGGGTCAAAAACTAGGTCACTAGGTCAAATCTTAGAAAAACCTTGTGTACGCTCTAGAGGCCACATTTTCAGCCCAAAACTCTTGAAAGTTGGTCAGAATGTTTGTCTTGATGATATCTCGGATGAGTTATAAAATGGGTCATGTCTGCTCAAAAAGTAGGTCACGAGGTCATATCTTAGAAAAACCTTGTGTACGCTCTAGAGGCCACATTTTTGGTCCAAAACTCTTGAAATTTGGTCAGAATGTTTGTCTTGATGATATCTCGGGCGAGTTTGAAAATGGGTCATGTCGGGTCAAAAACTAGGTCACTAGGTCAAATCTTAGAAAAACCTTGTGTACGCTCTAGAGGCCACATTTTCAGTCAGATACTCATGACACTTGGTCAGAATGTTTGTCTTGATTATATCCCAAACGAGTTCGAAAATAGGTCATGTGGGGCAAAAAACTAGGTCACTAGATCATATCTTAGAAAAACCTTGTGTACGCTCTAGAGGCCACATTTTCAGCCCAAAACTCTTGAAAGTTGGTCAGAATGTTTGTCTTGATGATATCTTGGTTGAGTTTGAGAATGGGTCATGTCGGGTCAAAAACTAGGTCACTAGGTCAAATCTTAGAAAAACATTGTGTACGCTCTAGAGGCCACATTTTCAGTCATATACTCATGACACTTGGTCAGAATGTTTGTCTTGATGATATCCCGAACGAGTTCGAAAATAGGTCATGTGGGGCAAAAAACTAAGTCACTAGATCATATCTTAGAAAAACCTTGTGTACGCTCTAGAGGCCACATTTTCAGCCCAAAACTCTTGAAAGTTGGTCAGAATGTTTGTCTTGATGATATCTCGGTCGAGTTTGAGAATGGGTCATGTCAGATCAAAAACTAGGTCACTAGGTCAAACCTTAGAAAAACCTTGTGTACGCTCTAGAGGCCACATTTTCAGTCAGATATGATGAAACTTGGTCAGAATGGTTGTCTTTATAATATCTCGGACAAGTTCGAAAATAGATCATGCTGGGCCAAAAACTAGGTCACGAGGTCATATCTTAGAAAAATCTTGTGCACACTCTAGAGGCCACATTTTCAGTCCAATGCTCTTGGAAGTTGGTCAGAATGTTTGTCTTTATGATATCTCGGGTGAGTTCTAAAATGGGTCATGTCTGCTCAAAAATTAGGTCACGAGGTCATATCTTAGAAAAACCTTGTGTACGCTCTAGAGGCCACATTTTTGGTCCAAAACTCTTGAAATTTGGTCAGAATGTTTGTCTTGATGATATCTTGGACAAGTTTGAAAATGGGTCATGTCAGGCAAAAAACTAGGTCATTGGGTCAAATCTTAAAAAAAACCTTGCGTACGCTCTAGAGGTCACAGTTTCAGTCCAAATTTCTTGAAAGTTGGTCAGAATGTTTTACTTGATGACATCTCAGATGACTTCGAAAATCGGTCATGTTGGGTCAAAAACTAGGTCAGTAGTTCAAATCTTAGAAAAAACCTGTGTATGCTCTATAGGCCACATTTTCTGTCCAATACGTATGAAAGGTGGTCATGATATTTGTTTTGATAATATCTACAATGGGAAAATTGGCTATGGTTGGTTAAAAAGTAGGTCACTGAGAGAAATTCTAGAAAAAGCTTGTGTATATGGTAGAGGCCAAATTTTCAGTTCAATAATTATGAAAGCTTAGTAGATTGTTTGTCATGATATCTCAGAAGAGATTGAAAATTGGTCATGTTTGGTCAAAAGACTCTGGTGAGCAACTTTAGGGCCATCATGGCCCTCTTGTTTCATTGGAACTTTTCGCAAAATATTGTTCACAAACCACAAGCTACTTTCCCACATAATCATCATGAATACAAAGATCAGCAGTCTTCACAGAAGAAAGCCCAGCTGAGGATTCGAACCAGCAATCCCCCTGATAACAAGCTCTGCATGTGACAGAATGAGCTACTTGGGCTCGTTGAATATAGGTAGAAATTGTTTTTATTACTTTAAGATTTTTTCCATTTTGAAACAAGCTCCACAACGTGTAGTCATCTCACTCAGTGAATGTGCCTGAGAAACCTTGCCACTACTTTCTGTATAGAGTGGGTATTTCCAATTATATACCTACATGTAGCTCTTCTCAGGATTCGAACCAAGAGCCTCAGACTTTTTAGGCAGATGGGTTATTCCTTCACTACAAGATTTTTCACTACAGATACATATCATAACCCTTCCTAGGGCAATATGACTTGACAAAACTTTTTTTTTAACAACCCTGAGGATGAAAACATTGTGGAAACCAGCATTTTCTCCTTTTCCCACAATGCTTTCTGTCCCTGCAACAACAAATTTCAATTTCTAGGTAACATTTTTTCACCATCTGCAATTATTTCCATTTGGACTTGTCTAAAAATCTTTTGTTGTTTGGTTGAGGGTGAAACATTTATGAATACATTTTAGATATCGTACCTCAAAAATCTTGGACTTGCTATATCAGTTGGGCCACAGGTTGATGGTTTAGGTTTGGCTGGTAGTACAAAGAATGATAAGTTTGTTGGCAGAAATGGAACCACTTACTTACTTAATGCAAGCGAGGCTGAATTATTCAGTTATGGTGAATCATGTAAGATTATATTCAGTATTTCTTTTATTTCTTTTTCTTGCAATATGACCCTGATATATGCAAGCAGACGTTATTTTTTTATGGACAATAGACATATTAACATAGGTAACTCTTTACCAGACAACAAAAGTTCAGCCTTATCATTATGGAAAGCATTTGCAGCAAAGATTACTCAAAAACCAAAATCTGTCTTTGACAGGGTAGAAAACATTGTGGTAAAAGGGAGAAAATGCTGGTAACCACCAGTGTCTTCAAAAGCCTTATTACTAGGTGTTGTTTAGTCACAGTATTGTTTGGTAAAGGATTGAACAATTCTTATACTGTATAATATACAATAAATCACATTTTGAAATGTTCATATATTTATGAATATTTAGAAACATACAATTTACCAATTCTGTGTTGTTGTACCTTGTCTTTGTGTAGGCACAAGTAAGCGGTAGTCAGTGAAGTATAAAATGGGGCATAATTTGAATTTAACAGATCTACTAGATGACAAATTGTTAGAGTTGGCAAAATTAAAAGCATTTATAGATGAAAATAATGATGATAGATGAGTCTCATACAGGGTGAATTGTCATTGAAAGGGAAGGAAGCATTGTAGGAAAAGGAGAAATTGCTGGTTACCAGCATTTTCTCCTTTTCTCACAATGTTTGAAACTCTTTCTTCCTCAGGGTCTTTTAAACTCAAGATTGTTTTGTAAAAGATTAAATGTAACAAAGTTTAGTGGCCAAATTTGTTTGCAAAACCTCCTCATGTATTTCATTTCAGGGTCGGTCAGAAATGCAGATGAATCCAAGTTTCACTATAATATAACTGTTGATAGTGGAAACTTTACCTTTTACAACAGTAATCACACCAAGCCTAAATTTCTTGAATTGCTAACAAATAATCTAACAGAGCTGTTTAAGGGATGGAGTCTTGCAGACATCACAAATTTCACCAATACCTGCCGTATGGATTGGAATAACTTGGTCAGTAATGACTGCTTGCTTGCTATAGCAAGAAGTAAAAAACTGGAAACTGGAAAAGCAGTGATAGCCGAACTGAAACGACAACATGATATAAAAAAAAAAGCAGGTAAAATTTGATTTTTTTTTTATGCTTTATCATTATAGTAGTCTGTTATATATTCAGTTTTGGAGTCACATAGGTTTTTTTTTTTCATACACTGTGCAGATTAATGGTGGAATTTAAACTAAATAATATGGTATATGTAAATTTTGGCTTTTCCCCTCTTTTGTGCTTAATCTTTTACCAAGTAATCCTGTGTTTTAAGGATGCTGGGGAAGTAGACTTTTTAAAACATTGCGAGAAAAGGAGACAATGTTTTCTCTATCCATTTAGGTTCATGTTTGATTTGTCAAGCCACATGTAACTTGTGGTCCGCAACAGCTTTGTATTTGGATGTGTGTAATATTATAAGATATAAGATAAGAAGTATATGATATTGTATTAAATAAAAAAATTTGTAATGGGTATATTTCACTGAAAACAAGGAAGGTTATGTGATAAATAGAAGGTATTTGTTTTGTTTTTTTGGTGAAAGATTGAAATTTATTTCATCAACATCATCTATAAATGCTCATAAATTGAATCATTCAGTCTGGTTGAAAAGCATGCATTGTTTACCTACACGTAGGTTAGTGCGCAGAAATTACTGCTTCTGCCTTCAGTTGAAGAGTTACAGAAATATTTACCGTTAATTTCACTGGTCATAACCATGAATAATCAAATCTTATAATCCACCATTATTTCCCGATAAATTACCAGAAAACATGAAATAAATCCCAGTAAACTTATATCTAGAGTTAATGATTATAACCACGACTGTGGCTCTTTCTGTCTTTTGTGCGTAATTCTTACCAAACGACAAAATCTTGGACTGGCCCAAATTGAATGCATTTGCAGACGACAAAATAAATGTCTCTCGAAAGTTGAAATTGTTTTCAGAGGGATAGTAAACATTGTTGGAAAAGGAGAAAATGTTGCCTACCGGCATTTTCTTCTATTCCCATAATGTTTTCAACAGCTATCTTTCTCAGCATAATTAAAGTTGAGATTGTGTGGTAGAGAGTTAATTTCATAGATTGATCTATCCAGCATATTCCAGCAAACTTATGTCTTGATTTAACCCTTTAGGTCACTTTTAATGACCCTGAAAGAACACCTCTGAAAACACTGTAGCAAAAGCAGGAAATGCTGGTAAGCAGCATTTTCTCCTTTTCCCACAATGTTTTCTACCCTTCCCAAAATAAAATTCAAGTTTTGAGTTACATTTCTTATGTCATCTGCAAATACTTTCAATTTGGACTAGTCCCAAATTTTGTTGTTTAGTAAAAGGATACTATGATTAATAGTGTCATAAAAATCAACTTCATTGCAAACACGTTGTCATAACATTTTCAGCTTCTATACTCATTGCTAAAACTTCATGATAGGGTGCTTGCAAAGGCTAAATTTTCTAGGATGATTTGTATGTCAAATATCGCTCAAAAGATTGGATTTGTCTTCAACAGGGTAGAAAACATGAGTAAAGGAGAAAAGTTATCAGCATTTTCTCCTTCTCCCACATTGTCTTCAAAAGCTCTCATCCTATGGGTCATCAAAACCTGGAATTGTGTAGTAAGGAATTAAAAGTCACCAGCACTTTCTTCTTTTCCCACAATGTTTTCTTTTCTTTTGCAGACAAATCCCATTACTTGTGCCACATTATTGCTATGTCCTTTGGAAATGCTTCCAATTTGGTTCTGTCTGTAATTTTGTCGTGTGAAGGGTTAAGCAGTTATCACCAGGCCTTTCTTCATCTATTCTATGATTTGTTCTTCTTTTACAGAGAATAAACCTCCCACATTTAAATCAGACATGGTCACACATGTATTTGTGAACTACAGTGATGTGGGATCATTAAAGATAGATTTGTTAGAGTATGTTGAAGACTTGAATAATGATACCCTAACATTTGCAGTGATTACCAATATTAATTCATCTACATACACCATAGGTAGGTACTTTCACTATGAAATTTTACACCTTTGAGTGCTCTGTAACCCAACAGACGTTTTCAAGCTAGAAATAAGAGCCAAATAAATGCCATTTCGAGGCTGCTTTTGTTGAGAATCTTTCAGCTAAGCAGATAGTTCAGAATGAAGATCAGACTGCAGAGTCTGTGCATTTTTTTTGTGATTTACCTGGACTGCCAAGGCAACTAAAGTTGTGAAATACACTGTTAACCATTTACAAAACAATTCCCCAATTTTAGAGACCTTGAGGAAGATGACTTTCAAAAACATTGTACAAAAGGAGAAAATGCTGGTAATAAGAATTTTCTACTTTACTGACAATGTTTTGTACAAATACCACTGTTTGAACCACAATAAACTTGTCTTCAGAAAATACTTTCAACTGGACGAATCTAAAACTTTGATTGGCAAAGGGTTTTATGCAAAAGACAACATTTTCTTTTATGCTTATCAGTAGTTTATAGAAATCTAACTGTGAATTATATCCTTATAATTCACCGGTGAATGTTATTATTCACTGGTGAATGTTATAACTTTTATTTTTTGACATACCACAGATATTTATGGAGCATAAGTGAATTTTTAGGGGATGAATGTCATGTTTTATGACATAGTCAACATCATTCATGATGTCATTATTACTGCTAATCCATATCTGACTAGATGTAATACTGGTAGATCTATTTTCTTGAAAAACTCGCATATTTTTCACAATGAGCAAAAACTAGATGCGAAAAGAAAAGTTTGAGTAAAGAGCATAAAAGAAATAGAATAACTGTTTGTTCAGTTAATGACTAAAAATTTTTTCATTCAAAATTACTACCTGTCTCTTAAAATAGCTACTTCTTTTACAGTGAAATAGGCTTTTTCAGTGTTTGTATAAAAGTCTTCTTATGATTTTTTTTAAGTGTATTTTCCAACAAACCTTAGTATGCAAGAACTGGTCTTTTTATTTTGTTTTAATGTAGACTTAGTATTTTTTTCATGAACTATTCTGTTCATTACCATCAGCATAATCATTTTAAAATCCAAACAATATTGAACCACTGTGATAGCACTGGCTATAAATATGAAAATCCTTATAATAATTATACCCCCTTCAACGAAGTGGGGGTATATTGCTTTGCACATGTCAGTTGGTCGGTCGGTCGGTCGGTCAGTCGGTCGGTCGGTCAGTAGACCTTACCTTGTCCGGATGATAACTAGACACAGAATTGACCTAGATTCGTCAAATTTGGCACAGACATTTGTCTTGGAGTGTAGATGATCCCTATTGATTTTGAGGTCAAAGGTCAAGGTCACAGTGACCGTCAACATGTTGATATATAGACCAAACTTTGTCCGGATGATAACTGGACACTGAAATGACCTAGGTTTGTCAAATTTGGCACAGACATGCGTCTTGAAGTGCAAATGATCCCTATTGATTTTGAAGTCAATCGGTCAAAGGTCAAGGTCACAGTGGCCGTCAACATGTTGATATATAGACCAAACCTTGTCCGGATGATAACTAGACACAGAATTGACCTAGGTTCGTCAAATTTGGCATAGACATGTGTCTTGAAGTGCAGATGATCCCTATTGGTTTTGAGGTCAATCGGTCAAAGGTCAAGGTCACAATGACCATCAACATGTTGATATATCGACCAAACCTTGTCCGGATGATAACTAGACACAGAATTGACCTAGGTTCGTCAAATTTGACACAGACATTTGTCTTAGAGTGTAGATGATCCCAATTGATTTTGAGGTCAATCGGTCAAAGGTCAAGGTCACAGTGACCATCAACATGTTGATATATAGACCAAACCTTGTCCGGATGATAACTAGACACAGAATTGACCTAGGTTCGTCAAATATGGCACAGACATGCGTCTTGGCATGTAGATGATCCCTATTGATTTTGAGGTCAATCGGTCAAAGGTCAAGGTCACAGTGACCGTCAACATGTTGATATATAAACCAAACCTTGTCCAGATGATAACTAGACTCAGAATTGACCTAGGTTCGTCAAATTTGGCACAGACATTTGTCTCAGAGTGTAGATGATCCCTATTGATTTTGAGGTCAATCGGTCAAAGGTCAAGGTCACAGTGACCGTCAACATGTTGATATATAGACCAAACCTTGTCCGGATGATAACTAGACACAGAATTGACCTAGGTTCGTCAAATTTGGCACAGACATTTGTCTTAGAGTGCAGATGATCCCTATTGATTTTGAGGTCAATCAGTCAAAGGTCAAGGTCACAGTGACCGTCAACATGTTGATATATAGACCAAACCTTGTCCGGATGATAACTAGACACAGAATTGACCTAGGTTCGTCAAATTTGGCACAGACATTTGTCTTGGAGTGCAGATAATCCCTATTGATTTTGAGATTAATCCATCAAAGGTCAAGGTCACAGTGGCCTTCAACTTAATGATATATAGACCAAACCTTGTCCAGATGATAACTAGATACAGAATTGACATAGGTTCTTCAAATTCTGTACAGATATTCATCTTGGAGTGTAAATGATCCCTATTGATTTTGAGATTAATCCATCAAAGATCAAGGTCACAGTGGCCTTCAACTTAATGATATATAGACCAAACCTTGTCCAGATGATAACTAGACACAGAATTGACATAGGTTCTTCAAATTCTGTACAGATATTCATCTTGGAGTGTAAATGATCCCTATCGATTTTGAGATTAATCCATCAAAGGTCAAGGTCACAGTGGCCTTCAACTTAATGATATATAGACCAAACCTTGTCCAGATGATAATTACACACAGAATTGACCTAGGTTCTTCAAATTCTGTACAGATATTCATCTTGGAGTGTAAATGATCCCTATAGATTTTAAGGTTAATCCGTGAAAGGTCAAGGTCACAGTGACCCCCAGATGATTCAGGGCCCGTGCTGCCGTTCGCCACTTGAGCCATTTGCTCAAAAAAAATTAAAGTGTCTCAAAAATTATGATATGTGGCTCAACTTGTGGCTCCATCATTTTATTTGCATATTATCGGGGATGTAGTAAGCAAGTAAGCATTGAAGTCGACTGGAAAAAAGCGGAAGTCGAACGCGCGTGCCAAAAAGAAAATCGATAACCCAGTCTGTATATCGGCGACTGTTTACAGTCTTGTATGTATACACACGGCGGTGTGTATAATTATGCGAACTGTTGACAGATTATCACGTTTAACAACTGAAGTGGGCTATAAATCAAAAAGATGACATCGATATTTCCCAATCAATTCTTTTGATATCAGTTTATGAACTGTGCCACTTCCTGTATCAATGTGGCAGTAGGGGGGCATGACTGTTTTACAAACAGACATCTTGTTTCTATAACATATCTCCCTTAAAGCTGCATCATTAAAAGCAGATTTTGACCCAAAATATTTATTTGTAAGAAAGTTGATATAATGTATTAGGAAAAATCATGAAGATGTGACCATTTCCTATTTTGTCATCTGGTTCATACATTACTTTTTGAATTGACAAAATTATAGACTTGTCCACAATGAAAGCATTTGAAGGTGACAAGACTTACAACTTGGTTCTTATGATTCGATTTTCTTTGAAAGAAAAGAAAACATTGAGAGGAAAGGAGAACAAGCAGGTGACAGCCTTTTTCTCTATTTCCTTCAATATCTTCAAAAGCTGTCCTTCTCTTGGATGTTGAAACACAGGATTGTTTAGTAAAGGTTAAGCAAGTACTTTTCAGTATCCATTAGTGACTTGCCATGCAATGTTTGGACTGTACATTAGCATGTTCTATGAAAAGGTCTTCAGACTTAATGAATCTGCGAAAAGTATCAACCCAAGTCAGCCTGTGCAGACCCCACAGGCTGACCTTGGCTGAAACTTTTCGCTTTATATCAATTTTCTGTATGTCCAAGGACCAGTCTGTGTCATGATTAAGTGGTTTGTTAAAAAAGAGGCTATTATGGATTAATAATTATGTGATGACTTAATTGGTATTTATAATGCATCATGGAGATGCATTAATCTCCCTTTTGCTGGAGTGAAGCTTATAATTATGTATTTTTACAGATAATACAACTGGGCTCTTTGAGTGGTATGTTGGGGGACAAGCCAGATGGGAAGAAGTAACCCTCACATTTCTTGTAAAAGATGAATTCAGCCAGACACCATTTCTCCTATTTATATCATACTGTGGTTGTCAAAAGGAAGAGCAATGTGATTTCACATTTCTGGAGCCTATAAATTCAACAGGTAATGTATTATTATGGCTATGAATGGGTGGACTTGATTTGGTTTTTTAGAGCATTCCAACTGCTTGGAGCAGCACCCTCAATCAAGTGAAACCGAGCAAATGGCTTACTCCCGAGATAAATCAAGTGAGATAAATAATTAGAAATAGCTGACAATGATCTCAATATTGTATCAAAGGCCACAAACTATCATTTCAGTTAGTTTGCAATGCACATGGATGTCTTGCAAAGTCTTCCATATCAAAAAGCTATCTTCTGCAATCTTCATATTCAAACATTTTTTGCCTTTCCGCCATTTTTTGGGGGGAGCATCCCCGTGGGGTCCCGGGTTTTTTTAATTTGTAGAATAGGACCTCGGCCTTTCTCTATGGCATGTCGTAGAAGGCGACTAAAATTAGAGACAAACGGCTGCTTTCCTCGTAATTCGTAGGATTGCAGCAGGCTGGGTAGTTCTTATTCCAAATCCTGTATTTTTTTCTCGATGTAAATAGGGTTTGGAATGGGAATCAATTGGCCTGTGGGACCCCGCGTGGTTTAATCGGGGGTATAAGAATAAACCACTGCAGTCCCGCGATCGTCACATCTGCCATTTCATCTGGCGGAACAAAAGTGACAGCATGCATGTCGTAAAAGGCGACAAAAGGGGCATCATTTTGTGTTTCGTCCATTCCTCATTTATCATGTTTGTCTTATGTTGTTGCACATGTATGTTATTTTCACCTCGCATTATTGTTTACTAAGTAAGTGCGCCCAATATGACCTAAGTTGTCGACGGGCCTTAAAACGCTATTCATCTATTCATCTGGGGGGAGCAGGTCACATGACTACTCCGACTGCACCACCTCTGATAAAGGAGTACTCTGGAGGGCTCTGGATCAGTTACTCCTTTTACACTTGATTACAAATCGAAGTAATGTTGAAAAATGTGCTAACAAACAAACAAACAAACAAACAAAGGCCATTGAGACACTATTCAAACAAAACACCTCACCATAATTATGTTTTTCAGGCAAATTTGAACGATATGGATGTTCCTGCACTGGTTTATACACTTCGGGAAGATTCTGTGAATCACGCATAGATCCTTGTGTAAATATCGACTGTTCATCTGGAGACTTGAACCTTGGGTGTGATAACTCGTCAGATGCTGACAACCCTTGTGAACCATGCCCATCAGGTTATCAAACAAGTTTTGTAAAATCTCCAATGAGACAACAGAATTGTACAAGTAAGTACAAGTAACACTTCTCTCAAGCCTGTACCATGTAAATACTATTGCAGATTGTATAGATTCAGTTTTCTTTTTCAGAAAAGTTTCAAAAACCTTGTTCCTCGGGGTGGTAAAAAAAAACAGGATCCCAAGGTAAATCGGATTAGTTTGTCACTCAAGAGCAGAGCATAGCTAACAGATGGATGTCCTTTGTCTAACATTCTTTCTGCCCTGCCCTGCCCTGTTCATCTGTCAGTCCATAATGTCAATCCATCCAACCATCCATCCAACCATCTATCCATCCATCTATCCAGTACATGGATATAAATTACACGGGTATAAAACATGATCTAGTGAGACTGGTGCTTTGGTACTACCAAAGGTGAACAGCTTTGGCATGAAGTCCTTTTTATTTGCAGGCTCCAGCTACTGGAACAAATTATGTCCTAAAATTAGAGCTATCCCTAATCTTTATGCATTCAAGAGAGCAGTAAAAGAACATTTTTTGTCAGAGTAAATGTAGATATTATGTCAGACAGTGAAACTCAGGATCAGTATGTACAGTATGTGCAACCTGCTTTTGAATCTTAACTGTCTGCTTTATTTCAGACATTAATAATTTGTGGTTTTTAAGTCCTATAATGTGATACTCAAGTCTTAATGTGATATGTACAAGACAGTATCTCTGTGATTTGTCAGTTTTCTAAAATAGTATTCAGCCCTCCTGTGATTTACTTTAGCGTTAAGCATATATCAAAATGTTTGTCTTTTGCAAATATTTCATTCCCATGTCTCTCCATATTGGACCATCAATTCTTAAGGACCACAATGGAAATAAGGAATCCTTTCCCTTTTTTGTGATATCCTTGGTGCTGATGTGCCTGATATGGATCTATTCAATTCCATCATATTTGACTTTTTATTTGAATTTGTTGTGTGCTACTGTTAAAAAAAACATATTATGTACATTCATTGCTAAATAAATAAATAAATAAATAAATCCAGCCATCCATATGGTTTTAAAGTATGAAATTAAAAAAAAAAAAATTCTATCCCAAGCTGATGTACAATGTAGAATAAGAATAGAACAGAACTTTACTTCCAAATGACTTGAACAACATGAAGATTCATTGTCATAACAAAGCTTAAACACAAATATAAGAATAGCATGTACACGTACATACATGTACAGAAGCTGACATTGAATAAATGATATCTTTGGTGCAATAATATTATTTTGTCACTATGTTCAGGCTGTATGGATCAAAAGACCAACACAGAACTGAGTGTATGTTCATTTTAATCTATGCATCCCAACGATGTCATGAATACTGTTTAGTGACACAAAATTATTTCTTAACTGTTAGCACTGATTTTAGACTAATTTTAGACCTATGTCAGAAAAGACATAGTATGGGAGAATAATCACATTTTTTTCACAGTCTTGTTGAGTTTGTAAAATAATAAACTTTAATATCCATAATTCTAGTGTATAGCTCTGATAACTTTTTAAAAATAACATTAACAAGATTTCAGGAGTAGTTTAAAAAGTGATTTATCACACATATGAAATGAGGAAAGAGAGAAAAGCAAGTAACAGACTGAAGAAGGAACATGCAGTCCAATCCTGAAACACTTCCGTCCAAAATTAAAAGAATATAAAAGAAAAGCAAAGGAATGTATTCTTTTGATTATTTTTACCCAATTTAGAACCAGCTCTTAATGCAAAGAAAAAGAAGCCAGGATAGTTCTTTATTTTAACTCTTTAGTAAAATGAGAAAATTAATGACAAAACAACAAGATTTTGGAATCAAACAAATTGAAGCAATTTGTAGACAGGTAAAGCAGCTGTCTTTAGTGGGGTAGAAAACATTGTAGAAAAGGGAGAAAATGCTGTATACCAGCATCATCTCCTTTTCCCACGGTGTTTTCTAAAAGCTTATTCCTCCTGGTTCATTATAACTTCGGATTGTGTGGCAATGCAGATTTACTAATGTAGTACATGTATTTAGTTGTTAAGCTTAAAGTTTTCACACCTCTATTTCAAAGTCTTGAAACAAAAGATTACAAGGTTATATAGAGTTTGGACATTAGAATTTTCTAGCAATTGTATAATTTTATACGAGGGTTGTTCGATATGTAATGTGTATTGTACGATATCTCAAAAGCATTCGACTCAAATAGTGAAATGAACATTACATCACTTCAAAGTATTCTCCACGGTTTGAAATACATACTTTCAATCTCTGAGTCCATTTCTGAAATGCGTCACGGTACGCTGATTTAGGTAGACCTCTGAGGCACTGACTGATGGCTGAGCCAAGGGCTTGTCAGGACTTGTAACGACGACCAGATAAGAACTTTTTAAGTTTTGGAAAAAGGAAAAAGTCGCATGGGGCTAGATCTGGAGAGTATGGTGGGTGTGGCAAGACGGTAACCTTCTCCGACTTCAAAAATTGCTTCACAAGCTCAGATGTATGTGATGGAGCATTATCATGAAGTAGACGAACATGCCTAAATCCTGACACAGGGCGTCGTTTAAGATAATATTTCTTGACCTTTTTTAGTATAACATCTCGGTAATAGCGACCTGTAACACTTTTGCCCTTCGGCACCGGAATTTGTACGGCTATACCATCACATGAGAAGAATATGCAATAAAGAACCTTCTTTGTGCTTGTGCTTCTTTTGGCAACTACAGGCCTTCTACCGTGTTTAGTTAGCCATATTTTGTTTCCAATTTTTCTTACTGTTCGAAATAGTGAACCCATGTTTTGTCACCAGTAACAATGTTTGCAAATTGTCTTTGATTGAATTTGGGAAACATTTTGAGCAATTGCTTAGCGGTTTGTACTCGTACCCGTTTTTGGTCATCTGTCAATATAAGAGGTATCCATCTGGCAGAAATCTTTTGTACTTTCAAAATACACTTCAAAATGAAATGCACACGCAATAGCGATATGCCAACAGCGTTGGCAATATCACGAATCGTGTATCTGCCATCACTTTCAATTATTTCCCTGACTTTTGAGACATTTGCCTTCCCTGTTAAAGTCACAGGTCGGCCAGATTTTGCTGCATCTTTGATGGACTCTGTGCCAGTCAGAAATTTCTTTCTCCAACTACGAACTGTCTCATAAGATACCTTATCAGACCCATAAACTTCCCCCAATTCATTAAAAATCTGCATTACCGCATGACCGAGTTTTGTGCGAACTTTTATATAAGCTCTAATTTCTTCAATATTCTTAATCCGTTTCCCAACCATTTTTACAGCAGTGGTCAACGACTAGGTCTATTGAAATGACTATAAGTTTAAAACTATGTGGAGCTGAAAGCTCGTGTTTATACCGTTTGAAAGGTATTGAATAGAGCTATTCAAGCGTATCATCATCCACGAAATCGTGCAAAGCGTTATCGCGCTGTGGTACAATACACATTACATATCGAACAGCCCTCGTATCTGCTAGGCCTGATGAAAAAGTTTCTTTTTATATCATTTTCTCTTAAAGTTTTGTAGAAAGGGCAAATAGGTATAAAATGGTATTCATCCCCAATTTCATCCATGTTATAAAGCGTGCAAATTCTATTCAGTCTTTCTATGTTTTGGTGTCTACTAACTTCAGTATTTAGTTGATGCCAAGATTTTTGCAAGACAGTTTCTGTACTTAGAGTTGTACATTTTGATGAGGGAGTTTGAAAGTTTTTTGTCAGATTTTAAACTCCTGAATAGTGTCTTGATCAATCAGAGAAGTTTTATTTTGTATATCCATATGCCAATCAGTAACAAAGAAATCCATTAATCTTCGTTTTAGACTTGGTGAAAAGATTTCAATGTTTACAGAAGTTGGGAAAAGCCATCTCGTATATCATGAAAGCCACAACGTTCCAAAAGATGTTTCACTTTGGAAGCCCAGTTTGGTTTTGAAATTCTGTCGATATTTTCGCGCTGTATTTTAATGATAACTGTAAAAAGGATACAATTGTTACTTTTTGTGCAATAGAGGTTTAAGAAATACTTCATAATTTTAATTTTCATATTTATTGATAGTGGAAATCTACCAAGCTCTCTATATATTGTGCTGTTACTCGTAGATTGTTTTATATTTAAGATTAATTTCAAAAACTTTCTTTGCCCTCTCTCAGCAATTTCAGTTCTGTTTCTGTTTATCAGGAAATGAATACAGCTTTACTCTTTATTCTAACATGAGAAGTCAGTGCGGCTCTAGAGACACAGTGCTATGTAAGCGTGGTAAAACCCCACACTTCAAGAGAGATGGTTAGGATTGGCTATACAAAAAAGTTGAATAAAGAAAGCATGATTTTAATTGGGATATCTTTGCTCTGAGTAATTCACAGTAATATGTTCATTGCCTGGAGTGCTTTACATATGTATGTTTGTACAGCATTAATGAATGCTTCATTACTTGTGAAAACAAGTGAATGATCATACGATCTCAATCTTTATCTTCAAATTAGTGAATGTAGCTTCATAAGTAATTTTTCTCCTTATTTAAATATAATAACCTTTAGCAGTTTTCTGAAATAAGTACTGAGTCATCTGCAAAGAGTAATAAGTATATCTTAAGTTGATTAATTGTTAATCCTGTACTTTTGTCATTCTGCAGGAATAGCTCAATGTCATTTACAAATAGAAAATAAGATCGGTGAGCTGATCTTGCCCTGTAATAATCCGACACTGCAATTTAGGAGATACAATATATTACCCAAATGTATGAAGCAAAGTTTCATAGAGTGCAAAAAGGGAAACAGTTTGCCATTCATTCCCTTCTATAAAAGTTTACACCATAGAGCTTTTTGACAAATGGATTCGAAACATTTGTGAAAGTATACAGAACAATAGTATAGGTTTATTTTGCTATTGTTTTTCAAAGAAAGGGTTGATTAGGAAGACAGCATGGACAGTACTGTAATTTGCTTTAAAGCCTAATTGTGTGTCCATTATAATATCATTTTCAACAGACTGTTTTTTCAAGTGTTCATTAAGGATAGGCATAAAATGTACAACTTACTAAAGCACCTTATGTGGGTTATAAAGAAGATATTTGTTTTTTACGGTGAAAGATCGAAATTTATTTCATTGAGTGAACATCATCGGTTATATTTTTACTCGTGGCTGTGCCATTCATGAAAATATTACCGATGATGTTCATGAGAAGAAATAAATTTCGATCTTTCACCGAAAAAAAAACGAATATTCCATTTATTTCATGCTTTTAACTCTCTGGGGGAGACTTAATCAAAATCCAGCACAATTCTGTGCGGTTATTACTCGTGGCGTACCCCCTCGCATAGCAACACATTACAATATTACGTCAAACGCGAGAAATATAAGGTAAATTACGTCATATTTCCATCTGGTTGTGAGGCACACACATTTTTCCTAGGTAACTAGTGCGTGGGAACAACTGTTTCAGCCTTCAACTGAAGAGTTAGAATATAAACATCGGTGTTTTCAATGGTCGTAACCATGAAACATCGAAAAATATTTCACTGATATTTCTCGATAACCTACCGGAAAGCATGAAATAAACCTCTGTAATTATTTGGATCCTATTTAACCTCCTTCTTGAAGACTAGGATGATTACACCGTATGACCAAGTTTTTTTATTTAGTATATACTTAAAAAGTTTCTTCAGTGGTTCTTCTGGTTTTTGTATCCCTTCTTTAACTCTTTACCAAACGACAAAATTTTGGACTGGTCAAAGTTGAAAGCATTTGCAGACGACAAAATAAATGAGAATCAAAATTTGAAATTCGATTTGGGAAGGGTAGAAAACATTGTGGGAAAAGGCGAAAATGCTGGTTACCAGCATTTTCTCCTTTTCCCACCATGTTTTCAAAAGCTTTGTTTCTCAGGGTCGTTAAAAGTTGGGATTGTGTGGTAAAGAGTTAAAATATTCATAAATAACATTGTCTAAAGAACATGATTTATATCTATTTAAAGCTCCACAAGCTTTCCTAATTTCCTTTTCAGTTATCGGGGAACCTAATTCTTCAAATAAGACGACATTTGCTTAAAAGAAGTTGTATGTGTCATCTGGCTCTTCGCTCTTTACTTTATGTGACAAAAACTTTTAGAATTGTCCAAATTGAAAGCATTTACAGAGGACAAAGAAACTTGGGCTTAAATGATGAGATTTACCTTTTAAAGGGTAGAGAACATTCTGGTAAAAGGAGAAAATACTGGTTACCACCATTTTGCCTTTTCCACCCCACAATATTTACAATGGCCGTTTTCCCAGGGAAGTTATAACTTTGGATTGATTAGTAAAGGATTAAATCTAGACTGTGAAAGTACTGTATTATTTCATGCTTTTTCCCTTTCTTAATGTTTTTTAACACAGATATAGATGAATGTGAAGTTCAAAACCCATGTGACCACCAATGCAATGACACCGAAGGTGGATATGCATGTAGCTGCTATGAAGGTTTTGCTTTAGATTCTACAAATAATAGGACATGCACAGGTATGTTAAATGTATTTTGATATTGATTGGCAAAGCATCTTTCATAACTAAAGTTGCGTTTGCTGCCAGTGTAGAACAGTGGAGATCAAAATCAGACTGCACTTGATATACAGGATGATCTTAATCCACACTGTCATCTATGCTAAGCCATTATGGACAAAAGCAATCTTGAAATTGCAATTATTTGTGTTGTATTTCAAGAACATAAATGTCTCAGTTGAGAATTTTTGGTGCCCAGCATTTCTTTCTTCTCCAAATGTTTTTAAAGGCTTTCTTTTTAAGGATCTTAAAGCTCAGAATTGTGTGATAAAGGATTAAATCACTTAGTCACAATGCAGATGATCATTATAATACTTTGTTATCAAGTACATTTATGTTAAAACAAATATATTTAAAAAATCTTTCAGAGACATATGTTCCATAATGATTAGCTCTTTAACAAACATTCCTATGTATTCATGACCAGCACTCTCTCCTTTTCCAACAATGTTTTCTACCTTTAAGAAAAATTATCATTTTTTTTATTTATTTTGTCAACAGTAACTGCTTTCAATATGGACATGTCTAAAATTTTGTAAGTTAGCATAGGGCTAAATATACTGCATATAAACTGTGTGTTTTGTTTATTAGGAATGAATGTAGCTTTACTCTTTTTTGAGTAACATGACATGTGAATTTGGCTCTGTAAACACAGTGTAATGGAAAAGTGGTAAACTCAATGTCATTCCAGTGATGCATCCAGCGTGCGGCATTGCCCCTTTATATCCGAGAATGCCCCCAAAATCTAAAAACTATGCGCGCAAAATGCCGCATTTTTACTGTAATACATGCATTATTAAGGTAGTACCATTCTAATGAAAAACAGCTATTTCCACAATAATATTATCCTAAAAATTTTGCTATGATTAAAAATGAGTATTATTGTAATACTTTGACCGAGCCACTTTTTTCATTTTTTCCTTCTTAGAATTATCATTTATAAATCTAAAGCCACTCTACTCTCATTACAAAGGGAGATAATAATTACCTCCCTTTTCAAAAACTATTAAAAATATCACCAAATAATTTCAAGATAGACAACAAATGAATTTCTGGTCGGTTAGAAATGAGCAAAAATATTATATCTATAAATCCTTATTTATCAACTAATAAGAAATTTTATTCCATGTTGCACTAGAAGCGTTAGGATGGTAATACCTTAAAAGCACATTGCGCGGTGCCGAAAATTCTAACACGGTCTCGAAAATTATTCCGTCAAATAACTACGAATTTGCTAGTGTAAGGGAAACAAATCTATCTGTAAAGAGGTCACTGGATTTCCCAAGTCTCAATGACATTATTCGATGACATCAAAAATTGAAAGGTGCTAAAAATCCCATTAATTCAATTGGATAAAAGTTTTGTCATCAATTTCCGCGAGTCATGGATGGAAATGGCGACAGACAGAACATTGTTTGATTTTTTCGTGAAATGGTGCAATAGTTATAGAAAATATGACTGAAAATGATCAGGCTGTGTCTTCTTTTAAAAAGAATTATGCTTTCATTCCACGCTGGAAAAACAGGGGAACAAGACAATTCCCTGACAAGACAGTTCCCCAACACACGTTTTCAAGACAGTTCCCCGACAGATATGGAGACAGTTCCCCGACACTTTTGAAGACAGTTCCCCGACACTTTTTGTCTATTTCAAATGACAGTCATCATGGATAAAAATTGTTGATAAAGGATTTTACAAATGAATGATTTTTTGTAGCTGATTGTTCATAGTGTTTGTAACTGTTACTGACGTGTACATTTGGTCACCGTAAGATTGTATTTAATTTTCCATACTGGCCTGGTGGAATGTATATGAATTTCTATAACTCACCTTTGTTTGACGAAACAGTTTGACGGCCCTTGGTTGCAAAATACCAAACGATATTGAAATATACTACATTTTCCCAAATGGTACATACAATATACATGTATGTTAACACTTATCCTGCTAAATAAGTTAAATAAAACTTTTAAACCGATAGTAAAAAATATCTCCTGATAGGACACGTTCTGTACAGTCTGATCTTGATCTACACTGTCTGCAAAAGGTCAGTGAGTCGCGCTTGGCAGCCTAAGGGTTAAATATTTGGATTATGGGAAGAGTGTTCTAGGTAAAAAGAAATAGTATTTCAATCAAGTAAATCCCCCCTGTCTCTCTCTCTCTCGTTCTATTTAAAGTTTTTCTATAAAACGTAAAGGAATACACACAGCTAAAATACAACTTATCAAAACAGTTTAAAAAATTAACTCCAAACATATTTTTTATCAACTTTTATGCTTGCTAAGCCTCTTTAAAGTTCTCTTATTTGCACGACGATCGTAAATTCACCCATGAGAGAATGAGTAGATCTACCCGTCAATGTATATAGAATTCTTCTTCATAAGATACGAATAACCCTATCACAACATCAATTATCTAAGAATATTTTTAATATTTCCTGATTATCAATCATTATTGTCAATGAAAGGTTATTTGACACAAAAAAAAAGTGTCACTGAACTGTCTTAAAAAGTGTCGGGAAACTGTCTTCAAATCCGTCGGGGAACTGTCTCGAAAAGTTGTGTCCGGGAATTGTCTTGTCGGGGAACTGTCTTGATACCGAAAAACAGTCCGTCTTGGTTTGGCACGAATTACACGCGAGACCTTAGGTAAGAGAATACATGGACAAAAAAGGCCTTTATATGCTTATCTTTTGTAAAATGACAGTTTTTGAAGTTACTTGTTACCCTTATTGACAAATTTGTGTCAAATCATGCGGAAATTCTTACCTAAAAATTAAAAGACATGAAAAATTGATCGGATGAAAAAACACGGAAACCCGTGACACAACTAAATGACTCTTTGATATTGTCCGATCAGCATCACTTCAGACTGTTTTTTCAGCCTTTAAATGACTTTAAGCAGAAAATTTACACAAATATCTTAATTTCACAGACTTTTTTGCATCAAGTCATCAATATGGATTGCTTTATGTCTAGTTGGGAACCATATTGACATACCCTCTAAGATAAAATGTTACCCAAGATTTACAGCTCAGGGTTTAAGTGCACCCTTGAAATAAAAAGCTAGTGGAAACACTGCTGTTTGTATGAGTTGAATCATTATGTGATGCATCAGAAAAGATAACACATCTTACATTTTTTGTTGCACTCCTGTATCTAACCAGTTATTCCTTTCATTTTCTCCAAAAAAATCAATTGCCCCCTTTTCGAATTAGAATGCCCCCTTTTTGTTAGGTTTAGGGGGCATGTGCCCCACATTTTGAATTTTCTGGATGCATCACTGTCATTCTTTATAAAGTGACGTCATTCTATGTAAAATAAGTTCCCTTTGGTTGTTCATCTCACCATCCTTGAATATTTTATCAATGAAAGTCACTTGATGTAAATAAATCGTCATTTTCCGCTGCTCAACAAGGTAGGAAGGAAAAACTCAAAGATTTACCAATATTTACTGTTTTTGATAAAAATTGACAATGATGGAACTATATGAAATGTTTGAAGTAAACATGTGTAAATCAAGTGTCTTTTCATGTTGAAGATTAACATCAAATTTTACTGGTGTTGTAATGGTAATGGGATTTGGAGCAGGTGGGGTAATATTCAGAGCATTTTAAGTGACTGCAACTCTTATGCTTGACAGTGCATGAATTCATTCTTCTTTGTCTTTTGAAAGGGAGAAAATAGAAAAACAAAAGAGTGCATTTTTTTGTTTTGTTTGTTGCCTTATGTTTTATTGCAGTTTTGATATTTTATATTTTCCAACTGGGCAGTAGGGTCTTGTTTTGGTTGGTAACTGGAACAGCCATGGTTTATTCAAGGAATACATATTCAAAGACAGTAAGAAGAGCAAGAATGATCAAAAATGAAAGTCACGTTGCTTAATTTTTAACTTTATTTTATCTTTCACTAACCTTAACACCATTGGACAACGTAAATGGGGTCATTTTACGACTTGCTGTTTTCACAGTACAATAATTTTTCATGTACCTGACCATGGAACACAGAAACTGGAACATGTAGCACTTGAAAAAATTTATGTGAACACTAAAATTAATGAATATTTAGCAACATCTATGCATGTTTATGCTAGAAAGCATGTATGACTCATGTATAACTTATTCCCGCTTGGTTTTAAGATGTAGTTAACATACTTGACATAACATTTCTCCATGAAGTTTCTGCTCAGTAGGAAAGGTGTCCCAGTAAACGGTGAACCTATATTGGGACCAGTACTCATTGTGTCTTCGTATGGACACATTAAATTGTAAACTTGGTCAAGAAATCTGCAAAAACTACAATTTAGTGCATGTACCCGACTTCCACCTTCTTGACTGCATATATCACTATTCATTTTCTACAATAGACATACTAAGTCTGTGAAATACAGATGTTTGTCAAGTACATGAAACCTTCTGCATAGGAAAACATGCACAACTGTTTTTAAATGTCAAAACAAAAGGTTTATAGGCCATGTTTCCGTGACAAGCATAATGCGGTATCCTCGATGAACAAGTGGATAGGAGCTAAGTCCAAAATTACATTTTCTATCCATCCTAATCTATGCAATCTCGCAACTGCCAGGTGTAATATTTGTCATGAAGCTACAAGAGTGACTATCGTTTGATAAAATGTTGAAGAAATTGGTTATATTTGGCTTAAAATGAGTAAATGGGTATCTTTAGCTGTATTTGTTTTCATGTACTTTCTGGTATGTTTGTGCATGATGAAAATGTGTTAACGTTCTTGACTTGAATATTTGCCACCATGATTAAATATCTATCCGTGGTTCGATTTTGAAATCAAAATGTGGGTAAGTAATTTTCCAGTTTTAGAATTCATCTTAGCAATAAAAAATTGACAAAGTTTAGGATTACATGCCAAATTTATCTTACGCCAAATGGTCAGTCTTTCCTAATCCACTTTGCAACAAGCTATTTTTCACCATTTTCTAGCTATCATCGGTATTTTGTGACTATCCAAGTCCATCTTTCCATTCAGATAATGGTCGAAACTAAGTCACCATGGCAAAGGCTGTTTGGTAATGAGTAAAATCATGACGTTTTTAGAAAGAAGATGAAAAAAAAAACACAACAGCGACAAAGAAAAAATGAAAATGCCAAATTAACTGACTTTGAATGAGCATCTGCTTTAGTATACTAAGTACAAACTTATTTTCCTTTGATCAGAGTTGGTCATGATGGAATTGAAATGATCTTCTTTGTATCATTCAATAAACCACACAAGCTATTGCCCTCATGGTTTATTTATTGTGCCTCATAACTCAGCACAGTGGTATATTTAAGAAATAATCTTCTTTCTATCGTGGTTTATCGTTCAATAAACCACAGTTGTGAGTTATGTGGCACAATAAATAATCCACAAGGGCGACAGCCCGAGTGGGTCATTCATTGCGCCTCATAACTCACAACGTGGTTTATTGAACGATAAACCACGATAGAAAGAAGATTATTTCGATTCTAACATGACCAACTCTTAATCAGAGGAAAACAAGTTCATACTTACAGTAAAAACGCGGATGCAGATTATATTCCGTTGAATAACTTACTTACTTTATACAGAATGACGTCACTCTACATAGAACAACGTAGATTTTACCACGCTTTCATTGCACTGTGTTTATAGAGCTGAATTCACGTGTCATGTTAGAATGAATGATAAACCAAGATAGAAAGAAGATCATTTCTTAAACAGATGACCAGCTCATTTGAATTGAAAGCATTTGAGGACAACAAATTAGATGTGTTTCAAACAATGGGATTATGTCTTTCAAGGGCTGAAAAAAAATTGTGGAAAAATAAAAAAATGCTGAATACCGGCATTTTTCTTTTCCAACATTGTTTTCAAAGACTGTCTGCTTTAGGGCTGTGTATGGACAGGATTATAAATGTTTGTTAAATGTTAACTTGTATCATAGTGATATTTCTTGTTGCGGGATTAAAAAGTTGTAGAACACATTTTGGAAAATAAGATCATAGCGCTTATCAGCATTTTTTTTGTCATTCTTCACAATGTTTTAAAAGCCTTCTCCATCAAGGTCTTGAAAATGCCTGATTGCTTTGTAGAGAGTTGATCATGGATTTTATCTATTTGTTTTCAGATATTGATGAGTGCAAAGAGGGTTTAAAAATCTGTAAAACTAATGAAGTTTGCCATGATCCACAAGGAAATGCAACTTGTGTGTGCGTAGCTGGATTTACCAGATCATCAAAGAAGGAAAGCTGTAAAAAGAGTGGTGAGTAAAATTATTGATCATAATTGGAAGAATATGACCCGATAAAATAAAACCTTAGTTAAACATATGTTATGCTCCCCAAAAACATTTTAGGGGAGCATATAATTGCCTCAGTCTATCCATCCATGCATCTGTCATCCCTTCCATCTATCTGTTCACAATTTTGTTTCCATGCTTTTTTTTTGTTACCATTTGATGGAATTGGATCGAAATTCATAGAAAATTTACCCATAGGGAGGACATGGGCATATTGTCAGCATTTTCTGGTTGGATAACTTTCCTTGGAGCTATGGCCCTTTGTAAATGTTTCAATTACCAAAGTATGAAGGGCTGAATGGTAACCCTAGCGTAGAGAGTGCATCCTACACAACAGCTATTTCTTTTGTGACAAAAACTCATTTGGGGAAAGAACTTTGAAAACATTATGGGAAAGTGAGAATAATGCTAGTTACCAGCAATTTCTCCCCCACAAAAATGTCTTGAGAATTATTGCGAGAAAAGGAGAAAATGCTGGTGGTAATAAAAAATTTCTCATTTTTCCATTATTTTGTTTTAATTTTCTTAAGTTTGGCTACTTGCAATGGCTCCATGTTTTTGAACTGATCTGTGCCAGTATACACCAAGTAATTTTATTTAAGTTTTTATCTGACAAGAATATTTTGGACTTGGTCCCATTTGAGAGCATTTACAGACGACAATTAAAATGTGGCTTAAATGAAGGGATTTGTTTGTAGTAATAGGAGAAAAAGCTTGTATTCTCTCTGTCCCATGATATCTTCACAAGTTTTATTCACCAGAGTTGTAAAAATTTGTGATTCTTTGGTAAAGGGTTAATAACACTCTTAGGACTCTTTTCTCTAGAATTCTCTAAATTGAAAAGTAACCCAACTTCTGATTGACTTAACCATGCTTGACAACACAACAACCACCTTTATTCACCAGTCATTCTAATTTGCTTTCTTTGTCTTTCTCTTGGTTTAGAAAGTGCTGGTAATACAATTTTCTGATTAGTTAAAACCATTTGCTTTAGCCAAACTGAAGTCGTGTTAATTTGAAGTTTAGAAAATGGTCAGAACGAGACTGAGAATGCTATTGAAACTGCTTAGTGAATATGTGAAAGATCAGTACATATTTCCATGACTATTAATTCATCTTTTATCTAGATTCATAAAGTCATGGTATTTCTGATTGGCTAGTTGGTTAAACCATTTAGTACATGAAATTTTTTGTCTGCTCTTGTCTCTAGCACTGTTTCCTCTGTCTCTAGGGCCATTCTTTGACTTACTGCACTTATTCCATTCATACCTTTTTCTTTGTTAAAAAAAGAAAAAGTCTACTCCCATCTATTTCTCTCTTTCTGTCTCTCTGTCTGTCTGTCTGTCTGTCTGTCTCTCTGCCCTCTTGGTCTTGTTCACTGCCTAACCTACAATATGCTAATTCCTTCGCACCATCTCTATCTTAATTTTTTTCTGTCTCTTTTATTTCTGTTCATTTGGTCTCCCTCTCCCTCCAAGAAACCATATATTCTTGTAACCTACTCCCTCCTTTTATTTCCAAATACCTTTTTTAAAAAAGCTTGATACTTGCAGATACTTTCTTACTATGCTCTCTTTCTTTCTGCTTATCTATCTGTTCTCTGCTCTCCCTCCATGATGCAAAAAACATGTATATTCTTTCTTCATTGAAATAAAGATAATTTTCAACCCCTTTTCTGTCAATTTCAGATGGGTTTCCATATACATTTACAATGGCATTACTAGTAAATAATCTGGATCCACTTAAACCTGATAGTAAAGATGATGCAAAACAAATGGTATGAAAAATTTTCTACTTCCATCCACACATGTACATCAGCTTACTAACTTGACTTTTCTAATAGGATCTAAATACAATGCATTTGCAGATGATAAACTAAGTGTGGCTCATATTGTGGGATTTGTCTTTGAAAGGGTAGAAAGATTTTGGGAAAAGGAGGAAATTCTGGATAATACATGTATCATATTCTCCTTTTCCTATAATGTTTTTTAGTGCCTCCCTCCTGAAGGTCATTAGAACTTGAATTGTGTGGAAAAGGTTTAAATTGCCTTTTACAGTACAGTAGATGACTTATCAGCAAGTTTAGATCAAGGTCAGACTGCACAAACATTGCTGTCTAATCTATGATCTACACTGTCTGCTTTGCAGAGACAATCTGGAAAAAAGGAACCTCAAAGTTGCAGTTATTTGTCTTTGAACGTATCTTGTTTAGATAGGACTTGAAAAATTTAGACTGTTCTCTTTTGACAGTATTTGCTCTCAACAAAGTAAATGTAGCTAAAATGATGGGATTTGCAAGGGTAGTAAACATTACAGGAAAAGGACAATATGCTGGTCCTAAGCATTTGACATTTTCCTTTATTGTCTTTAAAGATCATCTTCCTCAGGGTGATGAAACAAAAATTGTTTTGTTAAAGGTTGAATTGAAAATGTTGTATAGGTAAAATGGAAATTTTCAGTATGACAAAAATACCCAGAATTTTTCCTAGACAGACAGTGTATAATGTAAGATCAGTGTAATTCAAGTTCAAACTACAAGTAATGTTCAGCTTGATCTTGTATCTACACTGTCTGTAAAAGCAACTGTTAACATGCTTTGCAGTCGAAGAGCAAACTGCTTCACCATTATCAGTTTGTTTTACTTACAAGTATTTTGTATATGAAGCTAAACTCTGTAAACACTTGACATATAAGTGACTTTGTGTCCCTATTTCAGCTTTTGGGTGCTCTAAATAACAGTATAGAAATTATAGATTTGATCATTAACAGAGTATACTATGACAGTCCAACATACAGGTAAAATAAATATTTGCATCACTGACTTTTGTCATATAATCTTCTCCAAACAAATGATTGCTTCTTGAAGCAGACGACTTTTATGCTGCCTGAAAGAATTTAGGTGGATCACATGGTTGCAGCGTTATCCATCCACCCATTTGTGTGTATGTCCATTCATCCATGATATTTTTCCATCAGAGGGCATTCAATGAATTTTCCAATAATTTTGTTGAAAACACTCAAGCTAAAGGAAAAATGCTTACAACAACAATTTCTCCATTCGCCACAACAATTTCATGTTCATTCATGTATGAACTTCAGTTCATGTTGGATTAAGTGGCTGTCATCAAAGTTGTCAGCTGCAGATATAGTTCTGATGGTGTTTAACACTGTTTTTAACTTTATTTCAGTTATATTTACTTTTATTTTGATTTTACTGCAAATTCTTTTACCAGCACTTTGCACAATATTCTTCCCAAGCCATTGGCTACTTTTCCACATTACCATCATTGAAATGATGATCAACACTGAGAGAAGAATGAATCCTGTCACAATGACTATCATCAATCCTACAAAAGAAATTGGCTGAGCATGGAATTGGAACCAGTGATTTCCTGTTCTCAAGTCCTGTGTGCTACCAACTGCAGTACTGGGGATAGGCTGTGATGTAGAATTTCTTGCCTAATCATAATTATTACAGTTAACCTTTTACCAAACAATCCCTTTGTGTCAACCTTTAGGCTGAAAAGTGAGACTCAACAACTTTTTGCCGACAGTTTAAATCAAGATCTAAATGCACAGAGTTCGCAGTCTGATCTTGGATCTACACTGTCTGATTAGGAGATATTTTCCCCAAGAAAATAACCTAAAAATAGCAACTTTGGGTTTTTACTATTGGCTTAAAAGTTTCATTTTACTAATTTAGCAGGATAAGGGTTAACAACTCTAGAGGAAGAAGGCATTTGAAAACATGGGGGGGAAAAAAGGAGAAAATGCTGGCAACTTTTCTCCTTTTCTTGCAATGTTTTCTACTTTTTCAATGACAAATTCTTATACACAAGCAATATGTACACATTTTGTCTTCTGCTAATACTTTTGATTTAAACTAGTCGAAATTTTTTTGCGTGGGAAGAGTCGACTCTGTACCGAACAACAAAATTTGGAACCTTCTAAATTGAAAGCATTCACAGACTAAAAATAGAAAAACAGTGAGCTGAACTTTACAGATAGGGTTGAAAATGTCATGGGAAAAAGGTATACTGCTTGTTAGATGCAATATCTCCTTTTCACACAATGTTTACAACAGCTTCCTTGTCATGGTTGGGATTGTTTGGTGAAGGGTTAATGAAGTTTAAACCCTTTACCTAACAATTCTGACTTTCAACGTCCTTAAAGAAGATGGCTTTTGAAAGCATCATTGGAAAAGGAGAAATTGCAGGTAACCAGCACTTGCTCTGTTTTTATGTCTCCCCTGTCAGGGTTGGGAGACATATTATTTTTCCCGTGCGTCCGTCTGTCTGTCCGTCTGTCACAAATCGTGTCCGCTCTATAACTCGAAAAACTTTTAAGATATTTTGATAAAACTTCACACATTTGTAAACCACCATGAGACAAAGTGTCATGCACAAGAACCATAACTCTGGCTTGTATACTTTTCAAGTTATTTCCCTTTGATTATTTTCCTTACTCATTTTACGTACAATTTCATGTCCGCTCTATAACTCGAAAACCATTAGAGAAAAATGACCATTATTTCAGGTAGAAATTGCCTTTGTGACATATTAATCCTTCTGACACGAAAAAGGGGGGAGACATCTGTTTTTTTGTAGAAAAACAAGTTCTAGTTCACAAAGTGTTCTGCCCTTTTAATAACAGTTGTCATCGTTTGATCCATTTTAATTTTGTAGTCTGCAAATGCTTTCAAAACGTACAAGTCTAAGACCCTGTTGTGTGGTAAAGAGTAAACTCAAACCAGCCAATAAAATCTGAAAGAAATTATTTTAAATATTCTTCAGGTTAAAACTGATATTTCAACTTTTATGAACATTTCTTTTTATCCTACAGGTCTCGCAAGAGAAGAGAAACTGGCTCATATACTTTACATATTGACTATACTCTTCTTGTGAAGGAAAACACAACATACCCAGCCCTACAGACAAACCTAACAAAATTGTTGCTAGAGGCAAGTGATCTCAAACTTGGGAATATGAGCTTGTTATTGGGTTCCAGTTTCACCATCAAAATGGCTAGAGGTATTTTTTTAGGTTTTGTTTCTTTCATTCACAAAATGTTTAATTATCTGTGTCATCTATAGATCCATTTACCAATATTCTAGTATTTTAAAAACCCTGCGTAAGAGATCTTTGAAAACAAAGTGGGAAAAGGAGAAAATGCTGGTAGCGACTATGTGTCTCCCCCAAACTCAAAATCAGTCATTTGAGCCACAATTAATCTGTCTTCTGTGCAAACCTCAATTTGGACATGACTGTAAATTTTTTTTGTATGAAGTAATGAAGAATAAAATCAGAAATTACCTCAGCTAAATTTCTTCATTATTCTTTGACTATGCAACAGTTATGTACTCTTTCATTGCCATTGTCACTTCAGGTCACTTTTTTTGGTGGTGTAGATCAAGACAATACTGCAAGAGGATTTGGTTGATCTTAAACCTACATTGTTAGCTACCTAATGCTTAGACAACATCATTATGCAGTTGCATCAGAACTCTTGCTTATTCGCGCGTAAATTTGCCGTGAATACGCTTAAAATAAGTTACATATGCATAAGGGTAATGCAGCTGTAACTAAACATGTTATCTGTACTGAAGGGTTACTCAGGGTATTTTGGAACATTTTGATTTTTTTGAAAACAATCCGAAAACTAAAGGAAACATCCTGAATCATTGTAAACTTGTAATATATTTGCAATAAGTTTTACTTCATCTTAAAACATAATTTCATGATTTTTGACAGTTCAATGAAGGAAATATTTACAGTAGCGCTAATCATTCATACAAACAATATTTGGAGTCAAATTCCATACCATCTATGAGTTACATTAAGCACAAAACACGTACATGTACATGTATAAGAAAGACCTACGGCATCCGTTTTTGAATATTCATTGCTGTCAGACTAAGTCAGAGCCTTCTCTACCTGCCTCCCTTTCTTCTCTGGGACAGCTCTTGTTGCTTATCCTGTCACTTAGCTTTCTTTTCTGCTTCCAAGTTCAGTTTTTCACTTTCTTTCTCTTTTTTTTTTCTTTCTTCCATCTTCTTCTGTTTCCTGTAAGTTCCATTTCTTTTTATCAAATTTGACAAATCAATACTATACCTTGTTTTGTTAAGAAATGCCTGATTATTTTTAAATATCTATGGGAATGTCCGAACGCTCAGTGTACCTGATACTGATCCATAATACACACATGGTTAGGTTTAAAATCATCTACAAACATGTTGAGCTTCCTGTAATCATTTTGACACAACATTGAGATTTAAGTATTTTCTGAGCTTAGCAAAACATCACAAAAAATAAGATCATTTATTTATTTATGTCGTAAGGGGCAAAATACATGTATCTCTTGTTGAAAACAAATCAGAATATTCGGACCAAACTCATGTTCTATTGAATTCAAAATGTTGGGTTATGGTATGTGGAGTTTATTATTACATCAGATTTCAAGCAGTTCATTGATCTATGCATTAATAATGCTCTAAATTTTTTAATTGGAAACATCCTCATGTTCAGCAACACCCGACCCCACTCTATAGTGGTTTTGTTCATCAGGCTAAGAAGAGGATACAGTGTATCAACTGACACTCTGTCAACAAGGCTCTAAAATTTTCTTGAAAATAAGCCATGAAAAAAGAATGTTTTATTACCCTATGTTATATTATTATCCTGCACCTATTCATTCCTCCTATTTATACAGGGCAAAGTAACTCTTTAGTTCATGCTTTTCAGTAGTTTATTGAGAATTAACGGTGAAATATTGTTTGATATTTCATGGTTACAACCAGTGAAAAATACTGATTTTTAGCTCACCTGAGCACGAAGTGCTAAGGTGAGGTATTGTGATCGGTCGTTGTCTGGCGTCCATCTGTCCGTCTGTCTGTCTGTCCGTCTGTCCACAATTCTTTTAAACATCTTCTCCTCCTAAACCGCTGGGCCAATCTTGATGAAACTTGGCGGGGATGTTCCTTGGGTGAAGCTCTACCAAAGTTGTTCAAGAGATTGAATTCCACTCATAACTCTGGTTGCCATGGCAACAGAAAAGAAAAAAATAGCAAAATCTTTGAAAATCTTCTTCTCTGAAACTAGAAGGCGTAGAGCTTTGATATTTGGTATGTAGCATCTCCTAGTAAACCTCTACCAAGTGTGTTCATATGATGCCCTGGGGTCAAAACTGGCCCTGCCCCGGGGGTCACAAGTTCGGACATAGGAACAAAGAAGGAAAACTTTAAAATTCTTCTTCTCTAAAACTGGAAAGGGTAGAACTTTGATATTTGGCATGTAGCATCTCCAAGTGGACCTCTACAAAGTTTGTTCAAATGATGCCGCTGGGGTCATAACTGGCCCCGCCCTGGGGGTCACAAGTTCGAACATAGGAACAAAGAAGGAAAACTTTAGAATTCTTCTTCTCTAAAACTGGAAGGTGTAGAGCTTTGATATTTGGTATGTAGCATCTCCTAGTGGACCTCTACCAAGTTTGTTCAAATGATGCTGCTGGGGTCAAAACTGGCCCCGCCCCGGGGCTCACAAGTTTGAACATAGGAACAAAGAAGGAAAACTTTAAAATTCTTCTTTTCTAAAACTGGAAGGCATAGAGCTTTGTTATTTGGTATGTAGTGAACCTGTTCTAAGTTTGTTAGCCCACCTGAGCACAACGTGTTCAGTCAGTTCGAAATTGGGTCACCTGGGGTCATAAACTAGGTCACTAGGTCAAATTAAAGTAATACCTTGTGGGCACTCTAGAGGCCACATTTATTGCTCAAATGACCTGAAATTTGGTCAGAATGTTTGTCTTGATAAAATCTTGGATGAGTTTGGATTTGGGTCACCTGGGATCATAAACTAGGTCACCAGGTCAAATTAAAGTAATACCTTGTTGGCACTCTAGAGGTCACATTTTTTGCTCAATTGACCTGAAAATTGGTCAGAATCTTTGTCTTGATAAAATCTCACATGAGTCTGAATATGGGTCATGTGGGGTTTTAAACTAGGTCACTAGGTCAAATTAATGAAATACCTTGTGGGCACTCTAGAGGCCTCATTTATTGTTTAATTGATTTGAAAATTGGTTATAATGTTTGTCTTGATAAAATCTAGGATGAATACAAAAAATGGGTCACCTGGAATCATAATCTAGGTCACCAGGTCAAATTAAAGAAATACCTTTAGGGCACTTTAGAGGCTACATTTCTTGCTCAATTGACTTAAAAAATGTGTCAGAATGTTTGTCTTGATGAAATATCGGATGAGTTTGAAATTCGGTCACCTGGGGCCATAAAACGGGTCACTTCGTCAAATTAAAGAAATACCTTGTGGGCACTCTAGAGGCAACAATTAATGCTCAAATGACCTGAAATTTGGTCAGAATATTTGTCTTGATAAGATCTCAAATTGGTTTGGATTCGGGTCACCTGGGATCATAAACTAGGTCACTAGGTCATCTTAAAGAAATATCTTGTGGGCACTCTAGAGGCCACATTTTTTGCTCAATTGAGTGGAAAATTGGTCAGAATGTTTGTCTTGATAAAGTCTCACATCAGTCTGAATTTGGGTCAACTGGGATCATAAACTAGGTCACTAGGTCAAATTAAAGAAATACATTGTGGGCACTCTAGGGGCCACATTTTTTGCTCAATTGACTTGAAAATTGGTCAGAATGTTTGTCTTGATAAAATCTCGAATGGGTTTGGATTTGGGTCACCTGGGGTCATAATCTAGGTCACAAGGTCAAATTAAAGAAATACCTTTAGGGCACTCTAGAGGCCACATATCTTGCTCAATTGACTTGAAAATTGGTCAGAATGTTTGTCTTGATAAAATATCACATGAATCTGAATTAGGGTCATGTGGGGTCTTTAATTAGGTCACTAGGTCAAATTAAAGAAATACCTTTAGGGCACTCTAGAGGCCACATTTATTGTTCAATTGATTTAAAAATTGGTTAAAATGTTTGTCTTGATAAAATCTAGTATGAGTTCAAAATTGGGTCACCTGGGGTCATAATCTAGGTCACTAGGTCAAATTAAAGAAATACCTTTAGGGCACTTTAGAGGCCACATTTCTTGCTCAATTGACTTGAAAATGTGTCAGAATGTTGTCTTGATGAAATATCGGATGAGTTTGAAATTGAGCCACCTGGGGTCATAAACTAGGTCATTAGGTCAAATTAAAGAAATACCTTGTGGGCACTCTAGGGGCCACATTTTTTGCTCAATTGACTTGAAAATTGGTCAGAATGTTTGTCTTGATAAAATCTCGAATGGGTTTGGATTTGGGTCACCTGGGGTCATAATCTAGGTCACAAGGTCAAATTAAAGAAATACCTTTAGGGCACTCTAGAGGCCACATATCTTGCTCAATTGACTTGAAAATTGGTCAGAATGTTTGTCTTGATGAAATACCAGATGAGTTTGAAATTGGGTCACCTGAGGTCATAAACTAGGTCACTTGGTCAGATTAAAGAAATACCTTTCAGGCACTCTAGAGGCCACATTTCTTGCTCAATTGACTTGAAAATTGGTCAGAATGTTTGTCTTGATAAAATATCACATGAATCTGAATTAGGGTCATGTGGGGTCTTTAATTAGGTCACTAGGTCAAATTAAAGAAATACCTTTAGGGCACTCTAGAGGCCACATTTATTGTTCAATTGATTTAAAAATTGGTTAAAATGTTTGTCTTGATAAAATCTAGGATGAGTTCAAAATTGGGTCACCTGGGGTCATAATCTAGGTCACTAGGTCAAATTAAAGAAATACCTTTAGGGCACTTTAGAGGCCACATTTCTTGCTCAATTGACTTGAAAATGTGTCAGAATGTTGTCTTGATGAAATATCGGATGAGTTTGAAATTGAGCCACCTGGGGTCATAAACTAGGTCATTAGGTCAAATTAAAGAAATACCTTGTGGGCTCTCTAGAAGCCACATTTATTGCTCAAATGACTTGAGAATTATTCAGAGTGTTTGTCTTGATAAACATTCAGATAAGTTCTAAATTGGGTCAACTGGGATCATAAACTAGGTCACTAGGTCAAAATAAAGAAATACCTTATGGGCACTCTAGAGGCCACATTTTTTGCTTAATTGACTTGATAATTGGTCAGAATGTTTGTCTTGATGAAATCTCACATTAATCTGAATTTGAGTCAACAGGGATGATAAACCAGGTCACCAGGTCAAATTAGAGAAATACCTTTCGGGCACTCTAGAGGCCACATTTAGGGCTCAAATGACTTGAAAATTGTTCAGAATGTTTGTTTTGATAAAATCTCACATTAGTCTGAATTTGGGTCATGTGGAGTCATAAACTTGGTCAAATTAAAGAAATACCTTGTGGTCACTATAGAGGCCACATTTATTGTTCAATTGATTTGAAAATTAGATAAAATGTTTGTCATGATGAAATCTAGGATGAGTTCAAAATTGGGTCACCTGGGGTCATAATCTAGGTCACTAGGTCAAATTAAAGAAATACCTTTAGGGCACTCTAGAGGTCACATTTCTTGCTCAATTGACTTGAAAATTGGTCAGAATGTTTGTCTTGATGAAATATTGGGTGAGTTTGAAATTGGGCCACCTCGGGTCATAAACTAGGTCACTTGGTCAAATTTAAGAAATACCTTGTGGGCACTTTAGAGGCCACATTTATTGCTCAATTAACTGTAAAACTTTTCAGAATGTTTGTCTTGATAAATTTTTTGATGAGTTCTAAATTTGGTCACGTGGGGTGATAAATTAGGTCGCTAGGTCAACTTACGGAAATTCCTTGTGGACGCTCTAGAGGCCACATTTTAAGCTCAATTGACCTGACAGTTGGTCAGAAATTGAATTATGCACGTGGAGTGAATTTCACCTATGGACTCAGGTGAGCGATCCAGGGCCATCATGGCCCTCTTGTATTTTGTAACCTTTCAATTGAAGGTGGAAACAGTAGTTCCCAGGCACTATCGGTAGTTAGGGTCAATCCGGGTAAATACGGACAGAGGTATAATTACGGACACACGCTACATTTCGGAAAATCCCCGAGCATATTTCAACTCCCAATATCCCTGCTACAGTCTATTTATAGCACTCCCATCTCATGTCTGTGTCAGTGTGCTATTTTTGATGACGATTAATTTTATGTGATGATGCAAGCAAATTTAAGGTCACATGTGATGCGCCCTTTCTCAACCGTGCTTGAATTTAAAGTTTTGCTCTACAACTCTGACAGGTACTTGAACGTTTTCACGAATCACAGAAATTTTACACTAAAACGTAAAGGTGCTAAAAGCTAAGACAAGAGATTGAAGAAAAGTAAGAAATCATCAAAATAATGGCAAAATACACATTAGTAGAAATAAAGAAGAAAAAGACAAGTGTCCGTATTAAACCAGTAGTTTTAACCCACTGTAAAATTACGGACACTTACAAAAAAATGTATCTTCTGTGCTACAGAATTCATGTTTATCAAATATTTGAAAAGGAGGATATCTATAGGGTTAATTGATAGCTCCAGTTGGGACACAATCTAGAGTCGGGTGATTTGGATAATAAAGTAGAGTCCAATACTATTCCGAAAATGAACACATTGAGCACTAGGCCTACCGATATTTAGCCTAAAGGAATGATCTTTCATTTCACTGCATTTTGTACCTGTTATCCTGTCTTTGTGCAGGTCGTGTTAGATCTATTGCTATTATTATCCGTTTAGGCCACACCCAATCCATTGTTTTATTGGGTTTTGGCAGTATTATTCTTTTGAAAACATAATGGCGAAAGAAGAAATGGGTTGTACCGAGCAATTCCATATTTCACCCATTTAAAGTCAGGTGTACGTAATTTTCCAGTCTGTGTCTGTACTTCACCCCACATGTCCGTATTTACCCGGATTTGACTAAGTAACTTCAAATGCATTTTCGCAATATCTTGGACGGAGTAAACTATGCAGTCTAGAGAAAACATCAAAGAAGAAAGTATTGAGTTATTAACAGGTAGGTTTTAGGGGTCATGGCTTTCAAACTGTGAGAGTATTTGACTAGCAAAGTGAGCTGTGTAAAAATCGTCCGTATTTACCCGGATTGACCCTACCTAGGTAAATTGCGCGTGCCATTTTTCACCAGATGCAAATATATAGAGGATATTTGTTTTTTACGGTGAAAGATTGAAATTTATTTCATCAAGTGAACATCATCGGTAATATTTTTACAAGTGGCGCAGCCACGAGTGAAAATATTACTGATGATGTTCATGAAAAAAAAACAAATATTCTATTTATTTCATGCTTTTAATCCTTTCTTGGGGGAACTTAATCAAAATCCAGTACAGTTCTTTTCGGTTATTCCCTGTGGCGTACCCCCTCCGCATAGCAACGCATTACAATATTACGTCAAGCGAGAGAAATGTAAGGTAAATTACATCATATTTCCATCTGGTTGTGAGGCACGCACATTTTACCTAGGTAACTAGTGCGCGGGAACAACTGTTTCCGCCTTCAATTGAAGAGTTAGAATATAAAAAATCGATATTTTCACTGGTCGTAACCATGAAATATCGAAAAATATTTTACCGATATTTCTCGATAACCTACTGGAAAGCATGAAATAAAACATAATTTACCCTACATTTCTCACCCTTTATGAAATTTTGTACTGTATTGTTATGCAACGGGGTACGCCACAGGAATTTACCGAAAACAGCTGTACTAGATTTTGATGTAGGTGTGCACCCCCCCCCCCCCCAAAAAAAAAAAAAAAAAGAAAGGGTTAGAAGCATGAAATAAATAGAATATTTTTTTTTTATTTTGTGAAAGATCAAAATTCATTGCATCTTGTGAACATCATTGGTAATATTTTCACTTGTGGCTGTGCCACTCGTGAAAATATTACTGATGATTTTATGAAAGCATTTGCAAATCACAAATCTGTAGTGGATGAAATGTGGTTTTTGTCTTTGGTGGGCTTGAAAACACTCTGGGAAAAGTGAAAAGTACAGGTAACCAGCATTTTCTCCTTTTCTCAAATACAGGTATGTTCAAAAGCTTTTTCCCTATAGAGGTTGTTAAAACTCAGGACTGTTTGGTAAAGGGTTTAACTCTTTACTACAAAGTCATTTGTTTTAACAGCCGTTTTTAGCTCCACTGGCCGAAGGCCAGCGGGCTTATGTCATGGCCTGTTGTCCGTCGTCCGTCCGTCCATCCGTGCGTCCGTCCGTCCGTGCGTTAACTTTTTTTTAAAACGTCTTCTTCTCTGAAACTACCCATCCAATTTTGATGAAACTTCACAGAAATGATCCTGCCATGGTCCTCTTCAGAATTTCTTGAAAGAATTTAATTCCTTCAAAAACTCTGGTTGCCATGGCAACAAAACTGAAAAATTTTGAAAATCTTTGAAAATCTTCTTGTCTGAAACCGTAAGGCCAAGGGCTACCAAATTTGGCATGTAGCTTTATCTAGTGGACCTCTACCAAGATTGTTCAAATTATAGCCCTGGGGTCAAATTAGGCCCTGCCCGGGGGTAACAAGTTTTACATGGGCTTATATAACAAGTTTTACATGGGCTTATATAGGGAGAACTTTAAAATTCTTCTTTGACCTAGCCATGGGGCCTAGGGCGACCAAATTTGGCATGTAGCTTTATCTAGTGGACCTGTACCAAGGGTGTCCAAATTATAGCCGAGGGTCAAATTTGACTTCGCTCCGGGGGGTAACATGTTTTACATGGGCGGGCTTATATAGGAAAATCTTTCGCATCTAGCTATAAGGGCTAGGGCTATCAAATTTTGCATTTAGCTTTATCTAGGGGGTCTCTATCAAGGGTGCCCAAATTATAGCCCAGGGGGTCAAATGTAGCCCCACCCCAGGGGGTCACAAGTTTTACATGGTCTTATATAAGGAAACTTTAATAATCTACTTGTACATAGCCATATTTAGGCCTAGGGCTACCAAATTTTGCATGTAACTTTATATAATGGGCCTCTACCAAGAGGGCCCAAATTTTAACTTTGGGGGTCAAGTTTGACTCCACACCAGGGGTCACAAGTTTTACATTGGCTTTTATAGTGAAAACTTGATAGTGAAAACCTGTGTCATGGATCACATATTTTACAGGGCCTTTTATTCAGCAAACTTGTTTTACATGACTTTTTATTGGGCAAGATTAAAAAATCTTTTTGTTTATAACCACACATTCTAGTTTCATATTGTAGGTCTGGGGTCAAAATTGCCTTCATTCCAGGGATCGCAAGTTTAACATGGGCTTCAAAATATTGTCACTTCAATTTAAACATTAATCAAGGGAAATAACTCTTTTTATGAAAGATAAAGTTCGTTACTATTTACCTCCCTTGATTATCAAGCTGCAGTGATACATGATTGGTGCTAGACAAGTTTTTTAGCTCCACTGGCCGAAGGCCAGCAGGCTTATGTTATGGCCCGTTGTCCGTTGTGCGTCCATCCGTATGTTAACTTTTTAGCTCACTTGAGCACAACGTGCTCAAGGGGAGCTTTTAGGATCACCTGGTGTCCGTCGTGCGTCGTGTGTCGTCAACAATTCTTTAAACATCAACTCCTCCTAAACCACTGGGCGGATTTGGACCAAACTTGGCTGGAATGTTCCTTGGAAGGTCCTCTTTAAAAACTGTTCACAGAATTTGATTCCATCAAAAACTCTGGTTGCCATTGCAACCAAATGGAATTTTTTAGGGAATTCTTTAAAAATCTTCTCCTCTGAAACCACGGGTCAGATTTTGAAATAATTTCACAGATATGCTCCTTGGGTGACCCTTTTTAAAAATTGTTTGTAAAATTTTGATCCGTCAAAAAATGTGGCTCTGGTGAATGGGGGCTTCTTGCACCATATAGAAATGAAGGAATTCTTCAAAATTCTTCTTCTCTGAAACCGTTGGTCAGATTTCTAAATAATTTCACAGGATTGTTCCTTGGGTGACCCTTTTCAAAAACTGTTCGTAAAATTTTGATCCGTCAAAAAACGTGGCTCTGGTGAATGGGGGCTTCTTGCACTATACAGAAATGAAGGAATTCTTTAAAAATCTTCTCCTCTGAAACAGCAGGTCAGATTTTGAAATAATTTCACAGGATTGTTGCTTGGGTGACCTTTTTCAAAAAGTGTTCGTAAAATTTTGATCCGTCAAAAAATGTGGCTCTGGTGAATGGGGGCTACTTGCACTATGTTGCTATACGTACATATTTCAGAGCATTTTGATTGAAACCTGTGCTAAACAAACCTTAGTTTTAACTACCCTGAGAAGGAACAATTTGAAAACATTGTGGAAAAGGGAGAAAATGCTGGTAACCACTATTTTTGCTATTTTCGTCAATATCTTCTATTATTTAAAAGACAGACCTCATCCTTTCAGTCACTTGATTTTTCATTTGTGATTGTTCTACATTTGGACAATCTGGTAAAAATTGACTTTGATTTTTAGCTCCACTGATCGAAGGCCAGCAGATTTATGTCATGGCCTGGTGTCTGTCGTGTGTCCATCCGTGTGTGCGTGTGTTAACTTTTATTTCAAACATCTTCTCTGAAACTACTCATCGAGTTTTGATGAAACTTCACTGAAATGATCCTGCCATGGTCCTCTTCAGAATTCCTTGAAAGAATTTGATTCCTTCAAAAACTCTGGTTGCCATGGCAACAAAACTGAAAAATATTGAAAATCTTTAAAAACCTTCCTGTCTGAAACCATAAGGCCTAGGGCTACCAAATTTGGCATGTAGCTTTATCTAGTGGACCTCTACCAAGTTTCTTCAAACTATAGCCCTGGGATCAAATTTGAGCCCGCCCTGGGGGGGGTCACAAGTTTTATATTGGCTTATATAGGGAAAACTTTAAAAATTTTCTCATACCTAGCCATAAGGTCTACGGCTATCAAATTTTGCATGTATCAAATTATAGCCCTGGAGTCAAATTTGGTCCTGCCCCGGGGGTCACAAGTTTTATATGGGTTTAATGTAGGGAAAACATTAAAAATCTCCTCTTACCTAGCCATAAGGCCTAGGGCTACCAAATTTGGCATGTAACTTTATGTAGTGGGTGTATACCAAGGGTGCCCAAATTATAGCCCTGGGGTCAAATTTGGCCCCGCCCTCGGGGGTCACAAGTTTTACATGGGCTTATATAGGGAAAATTGCAAAAATCTACTTGTACCTAGCCATAAGGGCTAGGGCTACCAAATTTTGCATGCAGCTTTATCAAGTGGGCATCTACCAAGAGTGCCCAAGTTATAGCCTTTGGGTCAAGTTTGGCCCCAGCCCAGGGGTCACAAGTTTTACATGGGCTTTTATAGTGAAAACTGTATAAATTTTCTTGTTACTAACCATAAGACCTAGGGCTACTAAATTTAGCCCTGTCTCAGTGGCCTCATGTTTTACAGGGCCTTTTATTGAGGAAACTTTGAAAATCTTTTTTGTTTATAACCACACATTCCAGACCTGTATTATTTGGTACGGGGCTTTATCTTGTGGACCTCCACCAGGATTCAAGCAATTTTAGCTCTTTGGTTAAAAATGGCTTTGCCCTGGGGTCATAACTTCCTCGTAGGATTTTAAAGAGAAAACTTTGTCTTCTAGTTTGAAACCAATTGGCCAAGTATTATAATGTTTGGCTTGTACTGTTTTAGTTATTAGCCAGTGGAGCGATACAGGGCCACCTTGGCCCTCTTGTTTTTAAGTAGGCTTGACACTGATGATGATTGATGGATTTTCACTTATTTATCACTGACACTGGTTGTTGATCCTGGATTGCCCCCAGAGAAGTGTTTGTTGTTACAGGGGATGGTGAATAGATATAGGACAGAACATATCCTAAGTTACTGTCTAAGTTACTCTGTTTCTTTAGGGTGCTTGGTGTATAGCACTGTCATTATGGGACCCAGGTTTAGCTGTTAGTTATTCTAGATTGCCAGCTATGGGAATTGAACCCAAGTGGTCCAAGGTTTGTCATTTTACTAGTCTCATGCTCTACTACTCTTTATCACACAATCCCGTCTTTTAACGACCCCAAGTAAAATGCATTTTGAAAACATTGAGGGAAAAGGAGAAAATGCTGGTAACCAGCATTTTCTCCTTTTCCCACAATTTTTTCTGCCCTTCCCAAACCAAATTTCAATTTTTCAGTCACGTTTATTTTGTCGTCTGCAAATGTGTTCAGTTTGGACCAGTCTATAATTATGTTGTTTGGTTAAGAGTTAAGCAATTAAGGCTTGTCCTCATTGATGATGGGGTAAATCATCTTTGATTTATCCTGGTGGATGGAGACAGGTGTCAGACACAAATGAGGACAAATGAGGACAGGTATCAGATGTGGTAAAAATCACTCTGCATACGTTATATGTACAATTCCCTTTTTTTACCAAAACCTCCGATCAGTATGCTCTACAAGACCTTTTTCCCGTACATGTTTTTTTATCTCTTTCTACCTTGAAGTTTTGGTGTATTTATTATCACTTAGTCTGTAAAAGATTTTTAGCTCCACTGGCTGTAAGCCAGCAAGCTTATTTTATGGTCCTGTGTCCACCATGCATCGGTGCATGTATCTATGTGTCCATACATTGATTTTTATTTCAAACATCTTCCTCTCTAAAATTACTGTTTCAATTTTGATCACACTTCAATGATCCTGCTATGGTCCTCTTCAGAATTTCATGAAACATTTTGATTCCTGTAAACACACTGGTTGCCATGACAGCAAAACTGAATATAAATATTTGAAATTCTACTTGTCCGAAACCATAAGGTCTAGGGCTACCAAATTGGCAGGTAGCTGCATCTAATGGAGGACCTCTACCAAGATTCTTCATATTAAAGCCCTGGAACCAAACTGACCCAGCCTCAGTGTCACAAGTTTTACATGGGCTTATATACTGAAAAATCTTTAAAAATCTTCTCGTTCCTAACCAGAAGGCCTAGGGCTATGAAATTTTGCATGTGGCTTCAGCTAATAGGCCTCTACCAAGATGCTTCAAACCATAGCTCTATGGTAAAAATTGGCCCTGCTCAGTGGGTCACCAGTTTAACATAGGTTTACATAGTCAAAACTTTTAAAATCTTCTCATATCCTAGCCATAAGACATAAGGCTACCAAATTTTGCATGCATATTCATCTAGTGAACCTCTGCCAAGATTGTTCAAGATATAGCCCCAGGGTCAAAATTGGCCCTGCCAAATAAGCTGCATGTTTTACATGGGCTTATATAGTTAAAACTTTAAGAGCTGTAAAGCCTTTGATACTTTGTGAGTGTAATCATCTAGCAGGCCTCTTCCGAAAATGTTCAAATTAGAGCCCTGGTGTTAAAATTGGCCCCACCCCATGGGTCATATATTTAACATGTGCTTATAGGGTGAAAATTCTAAAAATCGTCTTGCTCCTAGCCATAAATACCAAGGCTACAAAATTTGATACAGAACTTCATCTTGTGGATTACTTCCGAGCTCTAAGATACGAAATTAGCTCCATCTGTCTCCGGGGTCTCATGTTTTACAGGGGCTTTATATTGAGGAAACTTTAAAAATCTTCTTTTTTATTACCATCTGGCCTAAACCTGTCTTATTTGGTATGTAGCTTTCAAAAATGGCTTGGCCCTGGGGTCACAACTTTAACATTGGCTTTATATAGGAAACTTTATAAATCTTCTTGTTTGAAACCATTTGGCCTAGAATTGTAATGGTTTGTACTTACTTTACCCCCAACCTACGAGGTAGAGGGGGGTTATACTGGTTTACCATGTCTGTCTTTCTGTCCACCCGTCCATCAATCTGTTCGTCTGTAGACTTTTTCGTTTCCATGCTCTAACTCAAAAGCCATTCAGCCTAGGACCCTGAAACTTTATATAAGTGTTGCTCATTACCCAAGAAAGTGCTCTATTGTTTTTGGGTGACAGGGGTCAAAGGTTAAGGTCACTGGTGATCTTTGTTTTGAAAATCCTTTCCATTCTCTGATTGTGCTGCTTCAGGGATAAGGTGCTGGTGGGGGGATACCTGTCCATTTTGTGATAGTTTGAGTTAGACATTTGAGCCATACAGGGCCAATGTGACCCTTTTGTTAGTTAAGTAGGAATTACATCTAAACTAGCAACCCCTGTAGTAACATCCAAGTCATCTACACTGTCTGAGAAAGCAGCTACATCTATAGTTCTGAAAGGCATTCCAACCCGTACAAAACAATACTGTGTTTTCACAAGAGGAAGAAGAAATTTGAAAGCGTTGAAGGAAATTGAGAAAACACTTGTTACAAACATTTTCTTTTTTTCCCCACCTTTTCAAAGACCAAATTTAAATTCTTGAGTGACATTTTTTTTGTGTGAGCACAAGATTTTGATTAAAACAGTTCTACAATTTTGTCATTTGGTAAAGGGTTTAAGACTTGCCCAAATTGACAGCATTTACAGACAACATTTTCATTTTGGCTCAAATGATAGGAACCCTCCTTGGATGGATATAAAACATTGTGAGAAAAAAACAAAATGCCAGGTACCAGTATTTTCTCCTTTTCTCACAATTTTTTTGAAACCTTTCATTCCCAGGGTCATTTAAACACGGGATTGTGTGGTAAAGGGTTCAGACTTACCGAAGAGCAAACTATTAGAATAGTCCATATTGAAGGTACTTGCAGACGACAAAGTAAAGGTGGTTGCTCAAATGATGAAATCTATTCCTAATTGGGCAGAAAACATTGTGGGAAAAGGAGAAAGTGCTGGTTACTAACATTTTCTTCTTTTCCCACAATGTTTTCAAAAGTCATCTCTATTTGGGTTGTTCTAATTTAATATTTTGTAATTAAGGGTTAAAGGTTGATTTTCATTTCAGGTGGTTCCTGCTCACTGGGTGACGATTGTGATAAAGCCACATCTCACTGCGTGGACAACAACGGAACTTTATCTTGCAAATGTAATGATGGTTTTAAAGTGGTAAAGAAAGGATTGAAATACTGCCAAGGTTTATAATTCTTTCGTTTAATTTTTTAGCTCGGCTGTTTTGAAGACACACATAGTTTTTTTTTTATAGCCATGGAGTCGTCTGCATTGTTGTTGTCTGCATCATGCAATGACTTTGATATTTCATAAAATCTGTGTCATTGCTGATGACATTTACTTCAAATTTGCACTAGATCTAGTTGGTAACCACAAAAAGCAAATGCAGCCAAGCATTGTCATGCGCATGTGGTGCTCTTGTTTGCATGTAAATAGCCATGTGAATAGCCAGGACATATTTATCTCTTTTTGCCATTGGGCAGTTTTCTACTTCTCAATGGACCTGTCTACCTTATGATTAAGTCAATTGCTAGACAAAATAGATTGAATGAATCCATATTAATATTAGTCACATGTATGTCATGACTTGCTTGGTATAATTCATAAGGTATTTTTCAGTGTTTTGCCCATTACTACACAATTCCCAGTTTTAACAACCTTGAGAATTAGACTTTTGAAAACATTGTGGGAAAAGGAGAAAATGCTGGTAATCAGCATTTTCTCCTTATCCCACAATGTTTGCTAAAGCGCTAAAAGGTGTATTTGGCATGCATTGTATGGCTGTAGAAAACCTGAGGTATTGTCTAGCAAAGCCCTGTTGTTATCTGTGTCTGTGTCAACTTAGCATTGACGTTATCTTTCAAAATCATTAGCATTTTGTCATTTCTCTGTTAAAACTATAGATATTCACTTTGAGCCGAAGCTAATGTTAAGCATCAAAAGAGGAACCCATACAAGGAGAGCAGGCAGTCCTGAAATATTTTGACACAGTTGTGCCCATTTTTCAGTGTAGAACTTTTACTGAAGAAGAAACAATAACCAAGTGTTTGCATCTACATGTAGTGCTGTTGTAACTAATTATTAAACCACAAAGTGGGATATATAGGAGTCACTGTGCCGGTCGTTTTTTTTTTTTTTGTCTGAGCTATTTCTCAGTAACTTCGGAACAGATTTCAGTCAAACTTCATAAGAAGTTTCAGTATGGAGCAAGGATGTGCATATTATAATTTGGTTATGGTTTAATGATTCTCAAATAAGTTATGGCCCTTTGATGAACTTTTGCCCAAAGTTATTTTAGATAATGGGTTTTTGTCTGGATCGTAAGTTCCAAAGTGTAAAAGGTATTGACTTCAAACTTCATCCACTGATAGATCACACTGAGGACAAGTGCAAGTGTACAAAATTGGTAATTCTGTCTTCATTATGTTTGGAATTTTGGAGTTACTGCCCCTTATTTATTTTACACATTGGATTTTTGTGCAGAGCATAAGTTCCAAAGTATAGAAGCTATTGCCTTCAAGCCCCATATACAGATAGATCACATTGAGGACAAGTGCAGTGCACAAAATTGGTAACACTGTCATCATTATTTCTGGAGTTATTCCCTTAATTGTTTTACATATAAGGCTTTTATCTGGAACATGACTTTCAAAACAAAGAAGCAATTGGCTGCAAACTTCAACAAACTTCAAGTAGAGATAGATGACACTGGGAACAAATGCAGAATAAAAGATCTGTAACTCTGTCTTCAGTATTTCAGAGTTATTGCCCTTATTTATTTTATTTTATATTGTTTTTTTGTCCAGTATAAAATTTCCAAAGTATAGAATCTGTGGCCTTCAAACTTCATATACAGATAGTTCTCACTGAGGATAAGTGCAGTGCCTAAGATTGGTAATTCTGACTTCTGACATGGTTTTAAAAAATTGGACTGGAATACAATGCTCTAACAATTGACGTCACAATATGCTCGTATGACGCAAAACAAAATCTTATACTCCAACATGTGCAAGATAAGAAAATTTGTAATGGCTGTATCACACTAAAATATTAGAGCCTAGACGGAATGGTTTCTGAATACAGGCCCAGGGAACACTAAGATAATGGAGGCTAGATGGATCGGTTTCTGAATTCAGGCCCAGGGCCTGGTTCCATGAAAAAATGTAAGTCTTGTTTTGCTGAAATCCAGTAATGGACTCATTTTCTAACTTAAAAGACTTTGTTATTTGAGATGCATTTCACAAACATTTATATACTTGAGCAACATTCTCAAATCCTTAGTGGACATACTATGACAGATTCCAACTCAGCAAAATATTTGATTTAAGTGTGTCAAGAGATTAAATTCTTTTATTCTGCTGAGTTGAGCCTGAAACGTGTCAGCTTAGGATTTGAGAACTTTACTAAAGTCTTTTAATTTTAGTGAAATGCATCTAAAAAAATGAAATCAACTTCAGTCAGAAACTGAATCTGATAGTATAAATGAGCAAAAAAAGAGACTTTACTCATTACCACACCACCTCAAGGTTTTAATGACCCAGAGGAAAATGTCTCTTTAAAACCTTGTGGGTAAAGGAGAAAGTGCTGGTAACCAGCATTTTCTCCTTTTTACCTGCAAGATTTTCTTCACTTTTACAGACAAATGTCATCATTTCAGCCTCATTTGATATGTCATCTGCAAATGCTTTCAGCTTTGACCAGTCTAAAATTTTGTTGTTGGATAAAGAGTTAAGTTTTTTACTGAAACCGAGCCCTGGTTGTTGTAAACCCAGTAACTGGATGAACTAAATCAAGTCCGCCCTTAAAACAACCTTTTGTATCTTCTGCAGATGTTGATGAGTGTAAGGAAGGTAATTTTAGACTGACGGAAAGATGTATTGGTGGTAAATGCAGCAATACATTTGATGGTTGGAATTGTATGTGTCCACCAAATACAACATGGGCCAAGATTGGAGATGATGTTTACCCATATTTCTACAGATGTCAAGGTTTTATTTTTGCTGTCTTAGTTAATTACCTCCTTTGAAAAACTTTGCAACAGGCAAATTTTACACAAATATTAGATTGAAAACAAAAATGCTATGTCTGAAATATAGTTAACTCTTTACCAAACGACAAAATTTTAGACTGGTCCAAATTGAAAGCATTTGCAGATGACAAAATAAAAGTGACTGAAAATTTGAAATTTGTATTGGGATGGGCAGAAAACTTTGTGGGAAAAGGAGAAAATGCTGGTTACCAGCATTTTCTCCTTTTCCCACAATGTTTTCAAAAGGCTTCTTTCTCGGGGTTGTTAAAAGTTGGGATTGTGTGGTAAAGGGTTAATGCAAACAGTTTAACTCTTTGCAATACAATGAAATTCAGACTTATAAAATTGAAAGTATTTAACCCCTTACCACATGAGTCCAATTTTTAACGACCCTGAAGAAGAGAGCTTTTGAAAACATTGTAGGTAAAAGAGACAATGCTGGTAACCGGCATTTTTTCCTTTTCCAACAATGTTTTTAGCCTTTCAAAGCCAATTTGTACCATTAGAGCCATCTTTTTATTTTATCTTTCCATTTGGACAAGTCAAAAACTTTATTGTTTTGTTAACGACGTATATCACAAATTTTTCTAATGGACAGATTACAGTAAAAAAAAAATATGGGTCACCGAGCTCGTTTCTGAGAAATTTGCCTTTGAAAAAGGTATATACAGTTCCAAAATTCAGCTTGGATTTAACACACCTTTCTTTAATAGTCAGTTAAACAGGAAAATTACTGGAAGAATATACAAATATACATAATTTTTATGAAAATTCATTTAGTTTTGCACAAAAAATATATATAAATGCCTGGTTTTGAGCATGGTAAATGTAAAAATATGCATGTTATATACAGACCATTGAGTTAAAAAGGAAGATAATTTGACTGAATTAAAGTTTAATCTTTAATAGATGCATACTTTCTAAGGGACAGATTTTTCTTAAAATTTCCACACTTCCAGTATTTATAATTTTGGACAAAAAGAAAAAATAAAAATGGCACCTACCCGTGCTTATTTCATCAGAAAACAAGGATGAAGGTTACTGTGGAAGTTATTTTTTTCAAGGAAAGAAATAGGATAAAAGCTCAGCAGACATAGTGGAAAAAGGAGAAATTGCTCATTAGGAGTGATTTCCCCTTTTCCAACAATAATTTTCAAAATGGAAACAGCTATACTTCCACAGCTTTAAATTTCCTGCCTTTGTTTGCTTGTTTGGTGTGTAACGCCATGTCAACAGTATTTTAATTATCTCACGATGACAGTTCACAGATCCAGTTTTATCCCTCTACTAATACTACTGGAAGTATCAGTGCACCGATAGTATTACCATATGTGCAAAAAATACATAGATGCACTTTTTATTCACCATCTATGACAAAAACACATGAGCAGTAGGATGCGTACGAACATTTGTGATATACATTGTTAAGAGTTCAGAGAATATCATTAAATAAAGCTCAAATGATAGTCTTTGTTTTTGAAAGGGTGTAAAATGTCTTGGAAAAAAAGGGAGAAAAAATGTGGTTTCCAGCAATTTCTCCATTTCCCACAATGTTTTCAAAAAATTCTTTCATCTTTAGAAGTCATTGTGAGAAAAGGAGAAAATGGTACCCATCTTTTCCCTTTTGCTCATACTGTCTTCAACTCTTTCAAAGACAAACCCTATCACTTAAGGCAGATTTAAATTACTTTATGTGACTGCTTTCAAATCGTAAAAGTCTAAATTTTGTCATACGGTACAGGCTAATTCATATAGTGCTGCATTAGCGTAATGGGCATTTTCGCTTCAGAAAAAGGAAGCTATTGACCCTTAGGCTGCTAAGCGTGACTCAAGTACCTTTTGCAGACAACGTAGATCAAGATCAGACTGCACATTCTGTGCAGTCTGATCTTGGATCTACACTGTCTGACAAGGAGATATCTTTTCTCCAAAAAATGCCTTTGAAATAGCAAAATTTGGTTGGAAGGTTTCATTTCATTTACTCAGCAGGATAAGGGTTAAGAGCAGTTTCAAAGTTACACTTGTCAAGAATGTTTCTGTAAAGCAGACAGTGTAGATCAAAGATCAGACTGCAAGTTTTGTGCAGTCCGATCTTGATGTACCATAGCCGCAAAGACAACTAAAGCAGTGAAAGGTGCTTTAGGGAATTATTATCATGCAAGAGTCATTGTCTTTCAAGTGTGAACAACCCATTTTATGTCCCTGGAATGGACAGCTTTTAAAAATACTGTGGAATAAGGGAACAGTGCTTAAAATATTGATCTAAACTATGTGTCAAAGATGCTCCAATCTCTAGATGATGGTTATTTCTTAAATGGTCTGCAACACTCGAAAAAGGACTTTCAGACATTTGCGTAAAGTGTCATCTCGGATCAGCCTGTGCAGTCTGTGCAGGCTAATCTGAGATGGCACTTTATGTCAACATTAGATTTTTTCCTACAGTGGACTTGCGTGAAACAGAAAACCACACACGATCGGAAACTGTCGCCCCAGATCAGCCTACCCGGATTGCGCAGGCTGATCTGGGACGACACTTTACGCAAATGTCTGAATGCCCCTTTTCACGTGTTGCAGGCCAAATGATGCAAATATGGCATAGCAATGTCATCACCAATTTATTTGAAAATCCTAGGTACCCTATACTAAACAGAGTTTTAATCATCCTTAAAAAAGAGACTTTTGAAAACATCATGGAAAAAGGAGAAAATACTGGTAACAGCATTTTTTCCTTTTCCCAAGATGTTTTCTGCTCTTGAAAATCCAATTTTCAATCTTTTGAGTCACTTTTATTTCGTTGTTTGTAAAATGCTTTCAATTTTGGTATTTTCTAAAATTATGTCATCTTAGTAAAATGACCCTGATAGGGATGGCTTTAAAAAGCATTTTTGGAAAAGGAGAAAAACTGGCAAACTAGTACTTTCTCCTTTATCGGCAATGTTTTCAGCTCTTTCAAAGACTTTTTGGTAAATTTAAAGATTTTTCATTATGTAAAAAATTAAATACTTTTATACCCTGTTGCAGGAAACTATAGCTATGTTGGAAACATTTCCGTCTTCAGGGAGTGCACTGAAGAATGTAAACAGGATGATTTTACAAGCTTCCTGCAAGACCTGGTAAAATATGAAATCCTATCTATAACATGTGGGCTTTTTTCTCATAGCGACTATTCCAGACCACAAAATTTTTTACTCTTCCATATTGAGAGCAGTTTCAGACTACAAATTGTATCTCTTTGCATTATTTCTTTCTCTTCTGATTATGACTCAAATAGCTTCGATGGATGGCATAGATCAAGATCAGACTGCACAAAATGTGCAGCCTGATCTTGGATTTACTCCATCCACTATATCTACCCAATGCTAGATTGTGACTGAAATCTTCATAGCAGTGGAAAGCGACCTTTAAACCTTGAAAAAAAGGGGAAATTTGTTGAGCTGGTCATGAAAGAGTTAATAAAGGGTTGTTGTGTCCATGTACTGGAAAGCATGTCTAAATATAAGAAGAAAAGCAGAAATTATTTGTAGCCATTTCTCCTTCACCCACAGTGCTTTCCAGGCTGTGAAAAGAGAATCTGTGGTTTCAAACCATACTAGAAACGATTTTCCTTCATGGATTGAAAATAAAACCATCTAATTATGTATATAGAATTTTACTTACACAATTTATTATATAACTGGTTTCCTTTCCATTACAATCTTTTGGCAGGTTAATACCAGTAGAATCATTATCCCTAAGGGTGCTGAATAAATCCAACAGACTTCTCAGTCTGCTAATAGACCCAAATAATTGCATTATTATGGTTGCTTTTTTGTGTATAGTTTGCATCTTTTGTGCAGTGTAATCTTCATCTACAATGGCTGCAAGAGCAACTGTAGTCATGAAATGCACTTCAAGGGTTACCATCCTCATGAGTTTCTTGTTTTCTTTACGTCTTGCCTTTTATTTTCAGTTTAAAGTTTGGTTTGATAATGAAACTTTGATATCTGGACACACACCATTATTGAAGGATTTGTTTGTGAAAACTTCTGTGTTTCACCTTAATGTCACACAGGAATACTATCATGGGTAAATAAGTTTTGTTCAGGACTCTGAGTATATATTTTACGGAAGCAATTGAGAAAATTCTGGTATTACTTGTATATAAAAGGAGTTATATTGGTAATCTTGAATTTCAACTTTTAACGCTTTACCATATGAAAAGTTTTCAGACTTATCGAAATCGAAAGCATTTGCAAACAACAAAATGATTGTGCTTCAAAATTTGAAAATTACTTTTCAGAGGGTAGAAAACATTGTGGGAAAAGGATAAAATGCTGGTTACCAGTATTTTCTCCTTTACCCACAATGTTTTCAACAGCCGTTTTTCTCAAGGTCATTAAAAAACTTGGAATTTAGTGGAAAAGGGTTAAAAGCTTTGAGGGGGTGTATTTAACCAGGTTTTAACCTAAAATTTGGGAGTAGGGTAGAGAAAGTGAATACTTTGTAAGGAAAAATCGTAAAGATGAGACTTTTTACCCTTAGATGGACAGAGACAAAAAAAATGCAGAAAAAAATATTTGCCTCTGGTAGGATTTAAACCCATGACCTTAAAAACCACAGTCAGTGGGGGTCAAAAATCTACTTATCTCTTGTAATGCAACAATGGCTATACCATTACTTACAGAATACAAAAAAAATCTTAGTAATTTCTAGTGTTTTCTTCATTTTATTTCATCTTTGCACATGGGTGAAAATCAGTAATTTTTGTCAAGATTTTCTAAAACACTCGTGAACGAAACCTGGTTTAATGCCCCTTTGAGGTACAGAAAATATGCATTGCAAATGCAGTAAGAACACCTGACCAATACATTGATGGTGTTTCCCCATCCAAACTCTGACTTTTTTTTTTTATTGGAATTTTCATTGTTTTCAACAATATCAAAGTCATGATAGCATCTCATTACTGTATTGAATTTTGCTTATTATACGCCTGTCGAAGACCAGACGTATTATGGGATCACCCATGGCGTAAGGGTGTCCGGGCGGGCGGGCAGGGTCCAGTTCTTTGTCCGGAGCATAACTTTGTCATCTCCAGTCCGATTGACTTGAAACTTGGCATTTGTGTTTGTTGCAATAATACGGAGTGCAGTGCAAAAGAACAATAACTCTACCTCGTGCTGTCTTTGAGTTATTTCCCTTTGATCGTCATTTTTACAGCATTTTCTGCATGTCCGGAATATAACTTTGTCATTTTTAGTCTGACATCTTCAAATTTGGTATGCATGATTGTTGAAAAATTACGAAGTGCAGTGCACAAGAACCATAACTCTTCCTAGCACGAATTTTGAGTTATTCCCCCTTTGATCTTCATTTTTATAGCATTTCTTGCTTGTCCAGAGCATCACTTTGTCATCTTAAGTAGGAATGACTTGAAATATGGTATGCTTATTTGTTGCAATATTTGGAAGTGCAGTGCGCAAGAATTGTAACGCTACCTTGTGCTGTCTTTGATTTATTTCCCTTTGATCGTAATTTTTACAGCATTTAGTTCTTGTCTGGAATATAACTTTGTCCTCTCAAGTCAGAACGACTTCATACTTGGTATGCATGTTTGTTGCAATATTATGGACTACAGTGCGCAAGAACAATAACTCTGCCTAGTGCGGATTTTGAGTAATTCTACTTTGATCTTCATTTTTACAGTATTTCTTGCTTGTCCGGAACGGAACTTTGTCACCTCAAGTCAAATTGACTTGAGACTTGGTAAACATGTTTGTTGCAGTTACGAAAAGTGCAATGCACTGGAGCCGTAACCTTACCTAATGCCCTTTTGGAATTATTCCCTATTCATTTTTTTCTTTTACAGCTATTCATGTTTCTCTATAATATAACTTTGTCTTTTCATGTTGGAATGTTGGAATGACCTGAAACTTTATATGCATGTTTCCTTAACATTAGAGGAGACATTCATGCCTATTTCAATCACTTACATGATTTCTGCTGCACTACTTTTTTCCTCTACCTGCCCTTTACGATTATTATACCCCCTCGACAACTGGCAGTGGGACGGGCGTATCTTGCGACAATTTGCTCTTGTTTTTACCAATGTTAAGCTGGGGCACTGTAGTGTCTTCACAAGACCAGGGCCACCAAAGGGAGTTGAGTTTCTTGACAACAAATCAAATGGCTGAGTCAAGGAGGAAACCTCTTTCCAAATCTAATGCCATCTTCCCAACAATGCATGCAGTCTGATCTTTGATGCATCCTGATCTTAGATCTACACTGTCTGCTTTGCAAAGACTTTCTTGAGAAAAGCAACTTGGAAGTTAATTTTAACTGGGTTATTTTCTACACCTAACATATCTATTCAGTTTATTTAGGGCATAAAGGGTTAACCCTGACCCCGATAAAACTCAGATTTGATTATATACCTATAGATGTTTCAATCCAATTTGTGTATTGCACATTGTTAAAATCAGACACAACAGAAAAACTCCTGTATCTGAACAGTGTCAGATACAGTCAAAAATGAGGGTTATCAACAAGCATGGACCACTTTCAGCCAGAATTTCAGGTTGATTAGTCAAAATGTTGCAATATTCATTGACCATTCAAAAAAAGGATTTATTACCCTGTAAACCAGCATATATCTAATTTCTAACCTTTTTGATAATGTCATAAATTGAAAAAAGTTACTGTAAAATTTTGTAGGTAATTTGTAAAACAAATATTATGGTGTAGTAACTTTCCTTGCACCTCCATTCCTGTAGATATTGAATTTTTGTATACAGCTCACAGCAAGTACAAGCACCAGGAAAGTTATTACAAGATAATATGCTGTGTGAACAGACTGTGTTTTCAAATGGATGAATGGTTAAAGGTTTTCTTTTGTGGCATTATGTAAAAATGTAAAGCTCATACAGACAAAAAATTAGAATCTAAATGATGAGATTTGTTGCTGAAAGGGTAGAAAACATTGTGGGAAAAGAAGAAAATGCTTTACCATCATTTTTTCCTCTTCACAAGATGTTTACAAAAGCCTTTTTTTTGAGGTTATTGAATACAAACGACTGTATTGTAAAGGCCTGAGTTAACCTTTAATCGGTGATCTGTATAAAAGCAATTTAGGCTTTAGCTCAGCTGTTTTCAAAGGAAACTTCGAGGTATTGCCATACCCCTGTCATTGTCATCTTCTGCATTGCCGTGGTTGTGCGTTGACTTGAACACTTTCTCACATCTCTGTTATTACTTTTAACTTCAAACTTGGGCTAGTTGTTTACTACCAGAAGATCAGAAGGGGAATCCATACCAGAGAGGTAGCACATTCACTATATTCTTAAATGTACATGTCTTTCATTCAGGGATCCATCAGGTCACTGGTACAACTGTTTGTTTATTCTAACTCTTGGAGATGCTGTCAATATCTCAAGAATAAATAACGCATCGCAAAATGGGAAACAAAATGAGCTGAAACTTGAAAATTGTACAAGAGAGACGGATGACTGCAAAGTATTTGAATTAAACTTCTACAATGGTAATCATTATAGTTCTATCAGTGTTTCTATAAGCAGCAAATCTTTACTGGTTTGTGGGACTCACCTTCATGGAAAATTTTACTTCATAAAGTCTCAGTAATTTATCATTTTCTCTATGCGAAATTTAAAAGAAACGTGGGACGTTTACCATTTACTACATTATGAAATTTTGGCGCTCATCCACATTTGAAGCATTTGTATACCAAAATTTACTTTTGCCAGAATTTTGGGATTTGTCCTGGACAAGACAGAGAACATTAAAGGAAATATATTGGTTGCCAACATTTTTAGCTCACCTGAGCACAAGGTCTGCTTTTGGGATTGTGCTGTGTCTGTTGTATGTCGTGTGGCGTCCATCATGTAGCGTCCATCATGCGGCGTTGTTCGTCCATCATATGTCATCCGGGAGCCAACAGTGACCTTGTGTGCACTCTACAGGCTACATTTTCAGCCTGATAGTCATGAAAATTGGTCAGAATGTTAGTCCTCGTGATATATCAGACAAGCTTAAAAATTTTGTCACATAGGATCCAAAAGTAGGTCGATGAGACAAATCTAAGAAAAACTGTGTGTGCTTTGTAGAAGTAGCCTAACATTTTCAGTCAGATACTCATGAAATCTAGTCTGAAAGGTTTGTTTGGATGAGTCATCTTGTACAAGTTCAAAAAGCAGGTCACTGGGTCACGGCAGGTCAAAAAGTAGGTCACTGGGACAAATCTTAAGAATACCTTGTGTGCACTATAGAGGCTTTTTTTTTTCAGCCAGATACTTATGAATGTTAGTGAGAATTTTTGTCATGATGATATTTAGTAGGAGTTAAAAATGGGTCATGTAGGGTCAAAAACTAGATCACCGGAACAAATCTTAGAAAAACCTTGTATGCACTCTAGAAGCCTTATTTTTCAGTGGGACATGATGAAAATTGATCAAAAGGTTTGTCTTGTTGAAGAACTAGACCAGTTCAAAATTTGGGTCATGTCTGGTCAAAAAATAGGTTACTGAGACAAGTCTTAGAAAAGCCTAATGTACATGGTAGAGGCAACGTTTTCAGTCTGATGCTCATGAACATGGTCAGAATTGTTTTCTTGATGAGATCACGGACAAATCTTAGAATAGGTCATGTTGGTCAAAAAGTAGGTCACTAACACTCATGTGTTTTACCCTTGAAACACTGATAATCGCGATGTTAAGCTTCAGTGTTTGCCAACTTAAATTATGGGGATAAAAATGAAACTCCACTTGCCTGTACATGTTGAACAATTAATGTCCTTCAAGGATACAGGACATGTCCATTTATTTTCAAATATTCACAAAAATATTTCTGTGAGTATGACACATCCGACATAGAGCAGCTTTGCAGGTATATTCGCAAAGTGTGAAAATAAACCACCATTTTACAAATAGACTGACCTTAAACATCCGTCGCTGACATGATCATGTGACAGACATTAACTCTTTACCAAACGACAAAATTTTGGACTCAACCAAATTCAAAGCATTTGCAGACAAGAAAATAAATGCAGCTTAAATCATGATTTCTGTCTTTGATAGGGTAGAAAACATTGTGGGAAAAGGAGAAAATGCTGGTTACTAGCATTTTCTCCTTTTCCCACAATGATTTCAAAAGGCTTCATTCTCAGCATCGTTGAAAGTTGGGATTGTGTGGTAAAGAGTTAACCCTTTACCAAAAGATAAAATGTTGAAACTGACCAAATGGAAAGCATTTGCAGTCAACAATTTAAATGTAGTTTAAATGATGATTTCTGTCTTTGATAGAGTAGAAAACATTGTGGGAAAAGGAGAAAATGCTGGTTACCAGCATTTTCTCCTTTTACCACTATGTTTTCAAAAGCCTTTCTTCCCACGGTCATGAAAAGCAGGGATTGTTTGGTAAAGGGTTAACAACAAATCCTGCATGGTAGAAGTGTATTTTTTTCAAACGGTCTTTCATCTTGAAATAATTTGTAGTTTTTATGACATGGGGCTTTTGCCTTAGTGGAATAAGCTGTGTAAAAAATGAGTTTTTAAAATTTGTCGATTTGCCTATCTAAACCTCATTTTCTTGTTATTTTCGCAGACGATAATATTACTAATAAATGGTATGACATCATCAGCCTCGAATTCGACACAGTATCACTCTTATTGTTTTAAACATACAGATACTGATGATATCTTGTGTAACCTTGGAAACAACTGTGATATGTTTACAACTACTTGCAATGTTTCCTATGGAGTGTACAGATGTGAGTGTAGGCAAGGCTTTGCTAGGTTCGATGACTATAGCTGCAGAGGTTTGTTTTTTTCTTTTCATCATTATATCAGTTATATCACAGTGGCCAGTGCACCTACCCATGCTTTCTTGGAATTTTCTATACTTCTTTAACCAACAATTAGTGGGAGACAATAGTGTGGAAGTAGAGTGATGTCCTCTTTACTCTGAAGATTCCAGGTTTAATCCCATGGAGGGCAGGGTAAACCTCAGTAACAACCATAATGAAGAAGGGTTATGAAAAACATTGTTGAAAAAGGAGAAATGCTGGTAACCAAAACATTTTCCTTTTCCCTGAATGATTTTTATTGTTGAAAGACAAATTTCAAAGTGACTTTTAACTAGTTGTCTTCAAATGCTTTGAATTCAGACAAAGCTAAACTTTTTAACCCCCGCAAAACGAATGTTTTCGGAGGTATACTGGGATCAGCCTGTCTGTCCATCTGTGTGTCCATCCGTGTGTCCGTCTGTGTACAAAATACTAGTAATTTTGTGTTGCAAACTCCTCCTACAGTTTTGCTGCTATTGTATTGAAAGTTGGTTGATACATTGATCGTATACTGAAGTTGTGCAAGATGCAGTTTTCAATCATCTACTCCCTATGATTCAAGGGTAATCTCCCCTTGAACTTAGAAAATTTTTTGTTAAAATGCCTGTTTCTGTCAAAGCGGTGGCGGGTATTAAGTCATATTCAGTGACAGCTCTAGTTTTGTCTGGTAAAGAATTAGCCAATGTGAGCTACTGGCTGCTTTTTAATTTAACTTCATTGAAATAGTGTTTGTCATATAGCAATGATAAATGAATGAATCCCGTTACTATGACTATCACCAATCCCGAAATAGATATTAGCCAGACTGGAACTCATACTAGTGACTCCTGAATTTCATGCCCTGTAAAATGTTAGCGACTGAGCTTCAAGGCTTGGCTGTAGAGACTTGATTGCTTTCTTCATTCTTTTGAACTCTATCCTGGATGACTCATCCATTTTCAAGCATTTGTTGATTGCAAATTAGATATAGCTCAAATGATTGTCTTTGAAAGTTTTGGTTAATCCTAAAAATACCTTTCACAATCAAAGTCGTGGTTGTGGCCAGTGTAGATCAAGATCAAATTAGCAGTTTGAAAACATGCAAGGACAGCTGCTCTGGAGATTTTATTCAATCCTTATATAGGCTGCTAAATGTGACTCACTGACCTTTTGCAGACAGCGTAGATCAAGATCAGACTGCACAGAATGTGCAGTCTGATTTGGATCTACACTGTCCAATAAGGAGATATATTTCCTCTAAAAATACTATTCAAACAACAGCATTTCGGTTTTTACTATTGGCTTGAAAGTTTCATTTCTTTAATATAGCAGGATAAGGGTTAAAATCCAATAGATGTTTGCTTGTTTTTTTAATTTTCAGTGATGTTTTCAAACTAAATAGGTCTAAAAGTCAGAGTGTATGAATTGTGAGCTTGTTTGGTATTCAGGTACATGGTTGAGAAAGGTTCTGATTTGCTAATGAGAAGAAAGAAAGAATCTTTAACCAATTACTCAATTAATTACAACTCTGTAAGGAAAGGTTTTGAAACCTTTGTGGGAAGAAACATTTCGTCACATTATTATAATAGTGTTCTAACTCCATTTTTGTGAAATTTGAGATATTTATATCATTGGAATTGTCTTGAAGAGTTCTATCTCCCCATGAAATCAGTTTTGCATTATAGGCCCTGGTTAAGAAGATTTTCAGTCTAACTTGTTCTAACTCCACTAAAGATTTTACTTCTTTCAGAAACTTTGGAGCTAATTTTCTCCAAAACATCCAAATGACAGTTAGAACACTATTATAATAATACGATGATTTGTTTTTTTCCTACTGTTATCTATCCGTTCAAAGATGAAAAATTATTGTTTGAGCCTTTTTAATCTGTTATCTGCAAATACTTAACTCTTTACCACACAACAAAATTTTAGACTTGTTCGAATTCAAAGCATTTGCAGACAACAAAATAAATGTGACTCCAAAATTGAAGTTTGTTATTGAAAGGGTAGAAAATATTGTGGGAAAAGGAGAAAATGCTGGTTACCAGCATTTTCTCCTTTTCCCACAATGTTTTCAAAAGGCTTCTTCCTAAAGCTGGGATTGTGTGGTAAAGGGTTAAATCAAGAAGATGAATCTTAAGTTTAATCATCTAATAAACGGACACTTAATTGATGTTATTCCTTATCTTTTCTGGTTTGAAATTGCAGATATTGATGAATGTGAGATGCCAGTTTCACACAACTCCTGTAGTTCAAACAATGGTAAATGCCAAAATTCATTTGGTGATTGGTCCTGTACTTGTAAGGAGGGGTATAATTCTACAATTTACAGTTTTGACAATAGAACATGTGAAGGTAACCAGCACTGACATAACATATTTCTTGTTTGATCACTTTGTAAGCGGTTAAAACAATGCATGATATGACTTGCAACATGCGAAAAGGAGCATTTGGACATTTGCGTAAAGTATCATCCAGGATGAGCCTGCACATTCCGTGCAGACTAATTGGAAACCACACTTACCGTTCTTATGTAATTTTCTGTTTTGTGCAAGTTTACTGTATGACAAAATCTAATGTAGTCGTAAAGTGCCTTCTCGGATTAGCCTGCGTGGATTGTGCAGGCTGATCCGAGACAACACTTTATGCAAATGTCAGAATGCCCCTTTCCGCCTGTTGCAGGCCATAACTAATTATCTCGTAACACTTTACTAGCTATAAAAATGTCAGACTTATTCATATTGAAAGCCTTTGCAGAAGGCAACATAAATTTTCTTTTTTTATGGAAAGATAGATCTAGAAAACATTGTTGGAATAAAAGAAAATGCTGGTCACCAGTATTTCTCTTTTTCCTACAATGTTTTCAGGTCTTTATCCTCAAGGTTGTTAAAACTCAGAATTTTGTGGTAAAGGGTAATTTATAGCACTTTTTCAGAGTTTTTGTTGCAGCCAGTGTAGATTAAGATCATCCTGCACAAAATATGCACAGACTTTGATCTTGTAAAGCCTTGGAACTAGCTTGAGTGGACAGTATAAATCAAGATCAGACACAGATCTGAGATCCACACTGTCTGCTGCTAAAATACTGGTACACATTCTGGAAAAAAACTTGAACTAGCCATAGTCTGGCTGTGTTTCTTAATTGAAAGGGAAAATTTTCTTGTTTCTTTACATGATGACAAAATTTAAGACTTCCTATTTGAAAGCTTTTGCAGACAACAAATTGAACTGAGCTCAAATGATGTGATTAGCCTGTGAAAGAGCAGAAAACATTGTGGGAATAGGAGAAAATGCTGGTTACCAGCATTTACTGCATTTCCCTCAATATTTCAAAAGTCTAAATACTTTGGGTGGATAAAAAATGATTTATTCGGTGAGGAGTTCATTCAGGGCTTGGAGGGTAAAAATGCTACAAATAACTTGAGGTACCTTAGACACGAGTCTAGGTCAAGTTTAGAGGAATACAGTTTAAGCTTCAGTCTACATTTTGTACATTCTTTCATTTTTGGTGATAAATAGTGTTGAAAATGAAGCTAAATACCAAGAAACATTGGATTGTATTTCGAGACCTTCATGAACAATGTTTTCTTTCCGTTTTTTGTTTGTTTCATGCTTAGCTCTTAAATACTAGATGATAGAATTTGAGACCTGACCAAAATGAAATTATTGCAGATGACACTGTAACTGTGCTTCAAATTATAAGAATTGTCCCAGAAAGGGCAGAAAACACTGTGGTAAAAGGAGAAAATGCTGGTTACCAGCATTTTCTTCTTTTACCACAATGTTTTCAAAAGTATTCTTTCTGATGTTCAAGAAAATAGGAGATTTTTTCGCAAAGTGTTAATTCCTTTTTTACAGCAGCATTTAATATATATCCCAAAGTAGTCAGTTCACCTATTCAGATGTAATAATGGAGTTTCCTTACCAGTACTGTTCACAACATTCACTCCAAGCCACTGGATTTAGTCACAGACTATTAACTCAAAACAATGTTAATTGTATCGAGAAGAATAAACCCTATTTAAATTACTTTCATTAATTGTTAGAATGCCAAATAAGCCTAACAGATGTTTTCAGTCAAGAAATGAGACTCAAGTAACAGCAATTTCATGGTCACTTTTAGTAATAGTGGTATGGTCTGATCTTTATCTAAACTATCTGTGAAGGCAACTTTGGTTATTAGAGGCATTTTATGAGTAAAACTAGGATTGAAATACAATCAGGCAGTCAGGCATTGTCTGATACCACTTAGCTGACCTTGATTTTAGAGGAGCCCTCTCTTTTTCTTTTTTGCCTCTTTTTCGGCTCACCTGAACTTGAAGTACCAAAGGTGAGCTTTTCTGATCATGCTCTATGTGGCAAGTTGTGTTTGTCCCTTGTGAACTTTTACCTTGTTTATGCTCTAGAGGCCACATTATCAGTGCAATACTCATGAAAGTTTATCAGAATGTTTTAAACGGCACACTTGCTCAGGTGAGTGATTCAGGGCTATAATAGCCTTTTTGTTTTACCATGAAGACACAAACAAACAAACCATCAAAAACATACTGTGAAAAAATGGACTGGTTAGATTTTTAAAGATCTACATGTACATGTAAATTGCATTTTCAGTCCTGCTTTTTAGAATTTTCCACATCAGGTAATACAGGTTTTGTGCAGATTGAGTGGCTGCAATGTCTGAAAATAAAAAAAAAACAACATAAACCCTTTTGCTCTCAGCACTAATCCTTTAACATAAAGTTACTTATTTTTCAGATGTTGATGAGTGCTCAGAATTTCAACCTTGCCAGGGTAATCATAAATGTTTGAACACAGTAGGGTCTTGGAACTGCACTTGCAATGAGGGTTACAATGAAACAAGAATAAATACAACTCACACACAATGTGTCGGTAAGTAAGATTCATACATGATAAATGATTAAGTCTTTACCAAACAACACAATTTTACACTCGACCGAAGTGAAAGCATTTTCAGACAACTGATGTTGCTAAAAGACGGTTTCTGTCTTTGGAATGGTAGAAAACACTGTGGGCAAAGGAGAAAATGTTGGTAACAAGCATTTTCTCATTTTCCCGTAACGTTTTCAAAGGGCTTCATTTTCAGGGTCATTGAAATGTGGGAGTTTTAGCTCAGCTGTTTTTGAGGAAAATGCTAAGGTACTGTTGTAGCCCTGGGGTTATCGTCTAGATTGTCATTGTGGTGCCGAGACTTTGACATTTTGTAATGTCTCTCTTATTACTGAAGATATTTACTTCAAACTCTGACAAGTGGTGCTCTTGTTTTTAAAGGGTTATTGAAATACAAGATCTTTTGATGAAGGGTTAGATACTGCTTTTGACAATAAAAGCATTGCTTATATTGGTCGCAGATTCCTGTCTTTGAAACAGCAGAAAACATGGGAAAAGGAGAAAATACTATTGACCAGCTTTTTCCTCCTTTTTCTCACATGTTTTTTATAGACCTTCATCTCAAGTGTCATTGAAATACATGATTGTTTGGTAAAGGATCAAGACGTTGAACATTATTTCGATTTTGCGAATTAAGAGCAGCAACCAAATTGTCTTTTATCTCTACAGATATAGATGAATGTCAAGGTGATTACTGTAATGGAACCTGTAACAACACAGATGGTTCATTTACCTGTGAATGTCCTGATGGCTTTAAAGCTACTGCTTTTGAAAATGGAAGCATTGCTTGTATTGGTGAGTATAAGAAAATATTCATGTAGATACCAAAATGTTGATTTTTTGATGTAGATGAATGCGCTTGCTTTGACCTACTTCTTTGTATTGATATATTCAAGCGAATAAATAGAGATATGCAACTGGTAGAAAATGTGGACATATCCACAAAAAGCATGAGGATGAATGCTTTCAATATAGCTTAGCACTTGACTGAGTGTACTGTTTAAACTTTACCACATGGCAAAATTTTAGACTCATCCCTACTGAAGGAATTTAGAGAAGATTATTCAAATGTTTTTCAAATGATAGTCTTTGTCCTCGAATATGTGGAAAACATAATTGGAAGGGGAGAAAATACTGTTTACAAGTATGTTTTCAAAAGCCGAACTCGTTATGGTCATACAACTTAGGTATTTGTGGTAAAGTCTCAAATGTTTACAAAACAGCAGAATTGTAGACAAGTTCGTGTTTTAAGACATTATAGACGACAATTTAACCCTTTACCAAACAATCCCGGGTTTTCATGACTCTGAGAAAGAAGCCTTTTGAAAACATTGTGGGAAAAAGAGAAAATGCTGGTAACCAGCATTTTCTCTTTTTCTCACAATGTTTTCCACCCATCCCAGAACAAGTTACAATTTTTTAGTCACATTAATATTGTCGTCTGCAAATGCTTTCAATTTGGACCAGTCTAAAATTTTGTCATTTGGTAAAGAGTTAACTGAGGCTCAAATGATGGGTTTTGTCTTCAGCAGGATAGAAAACATTGTGGAAAAGGGAGAAAATGCTGGTTACCAGCATTTTATCCTTTTCCTGCAATACTTTCAAACCAAGCTGGGTAGGTCAGTCTGTAGTGTACAGGATTTGACACCAAGAGGTTGCAGGTTCGAATCTCCAGGTTAGCCATATGAGGATTGATGACAGGCATGGCAAGAGGATCCTCATACCACTTATCAATGTTTTGATGATGGCTTTTTTTCTGGAAAGCAGCCAGTGGCTTGGGAGGAAAATTGTGTGTAGAGCTGGTAGAAGATACTGCAGGAAAGCATGGGTAGATGCAATGGCCACTGCCATATTTAGGAAAATATTGAAAATGGCATTAAAAAGCATACAAAATACAAACAAACTATTCTTTCAAGTGATGTAAATAGAGAATACCTACATAGTGTTGTCGTATCAAAAATAGCTAACAAATTTGGGAGACTTGATAATTGTCGAGTGTTGATGAGACAATTATCATTTCTCACAACCGTATATTTCTGATATATGACAACACTATTTATGTATTTTATTTATCTTTTAACATCTGATTTTTTGCTCTTTATTTTTTTTAACAGTGCAAAACACAAATTTAGCGATGTTTGCAGATGAAATGGATAATGATCAGCCGTAATAATGATGTCATGAATGATTTACCTGCAGAAAATTCATTCATGTTTGATAAAATCTATGGTATATCAAAAACTGTTCAATAAATATCCATAGGTGTTATTGCATGGATATTAGATTTGTTGAAAGATAATCCATAGAATCATTCCTGAACATGGTCAATATTGTGACATGTGGCTTTGTCACTCACTGAAATATCAATTTAGGAGTTTGCACTGTGAAATTAAATTTTTTCCTTACACCGAGACAAACAAGTACTTGTTATATATGAGTCATGCTCTGTGAAGAGGGGGTTTAATGTATCCTGCAAAAGGATCGACCCAGTCTGCACAGGCTTACATCCATGGGTCAATACTTTTTGCTTTTGTAAATTTTTTGCATGTCCAAGGACCATCTGACCTCATGATTCAGTCGCCTGTTACACAAAATAAATTTTATGGATCTATAATTATGTGATGTTTGCTTGATAGAATGCATGATGGAGATGCAATAAAACCCATTTTCCCAGAGTATGGCTCATATCTTATAATTATGTTTGAAATTAGCATTGTATGTGACATCATATTAGTCTGTTGTCAGAGAAGTGAGCTGGTTAGCATTTATTGAAATTCCAAAGTGTACATGTATGCTTATGCATCTTCTGACCTTTAATTTATGAGAAATGGTCATTTGATATAAAATGTTTGAATTTGTTGATTATTAAGATATTTTTTTTAACTTCTTTTGAAAAGGGCTGGCTTATGTCTTTATCAAAGGATCCAGATCCAGATCTTATTTTCTCAAGGTTTTTAAAACTTGGGATTTGTGTGGTAAAGCCTCAATTTGTCATTTGCAAATGCTTTTAACTTAGACTAGACCTAGTCAATATAGAGGATCTTACGTGAGTGTTTATGTATTATCATTTTTATCAAACAAGTTGACTAAAATTGTATGATGCGAGCCTTGGGGAGCGTCAAACACATTTTAGACAACGAGTTTGATAAAAATGATAATACATAAACACGATTGTGAGATTCTATTTCTCACTTAAAACAAATGACAGACAGAAAATATCCTGCCTCATCACCTTTTGCCTATATACCGTTCACGGGTCCATGTTTACAATTGTAGTTTGGTTTCAAGTGTGTACATACACAAGTAGATAGCTCCATGACATTTACACCAAAAGTAGAATGAAACAGTCTAAAGGGGGTATTTGCAACTAATTCAGCAATTTTATTGATTTTAAAAAGCTTTTACTGCATTTCTTGCTTTTCATTAAAATGAAAATCAAAAACTGTCCATGTGCATACGCCTTAGAAACAATAATGTCATTTTTCTGTGAAACAGCATAGTAGTACAAATTACAGCATTTACTGTGGTTGGTTTCTCAAGCTTCATGCGCTCATGACTGAAAATTGATCAGAACCGGGACCCAAAAAACGAAAATATACTAGGGTATTATCAAAAAAAAGTCATGGGTTTAATACACACTGCCGGGGGCAGGGCAGGGGGTTTATGCCCTATACTATCAAACGAAGATTTTGGACATATACAGTCCATAAAAAAAGACATGAATTAGATTTATGGGATGTTTTGCGCAAGACAAGTTTTACTTTATTTTTGAAAGCTTTTTTACTGAGGCTTCCTAAACATGATAAAGAGTTTACTTTTTACCGATTGTTAAAATTTTAGACTTGTCCAAATTGAAAGCATTTGCAGACGACAAGATAAATGTGACTCAAAGATTTAGATTTGTTTTGGGAAAGGCAGAAAACATTGTGGAAAGAGGAGAAAATGGTGGTTACCAGCATTTTCTCCTTTTTCCTTAATATTTTCAAAAACTTTCAAAGTTGCGATTGTGTGGTAAAGGTTTAATGTGAATTAGGGGGACTATTTCACCGTATTGAAAACGCAGTGTTCAGTTTCAAGAAATAATGAATGTATTTTCCAACTTTTGATTTCAGATGTCAACGAATGCAAGAAAGCTGATCAGTGCAAATATGGAAAGTGTTCTAATACTGTTGGTAACTTCACATGTTCCTGCCCAAAAGACTTGCAAAACCCTGTGAAGAACAGTCAAAATATTACAATATGTAGTGGTAAGTGTTGCCGTAACACAGAAAAGTCTGAAATATACGTTGTACGTCTCAGATTTTGACAGGGACAGGGATTCTATAAATACAGGGTTACCTTTAGGCAACGAGAATTTGCACTTGCAGCAAGTTTACATTGAGATTTTCTCATGGTATATGTTATAGCTGTTTATGGATCAGAATCTTTAGTATTGCAACTTCAAAACCAATCTGTCAGATACTTTTCCTTCAAACTAATGTGTCCGCCTGGGTAGCTCAGTGGTTAGCATATCTGACTCGCAACCTGGTGGTTGGGAGCTGAATTCCTGGTTGAGGCAAACTTTCTGTCTGACAACTTTTCATCTCTCACCTCTGATGCATGTGAGAAAAGTAGTCAGGACTTGGAAAGAAAGTTATGTCAGTACTGGAGAAAGCCAAGAAACACATGTGTAGGTGCACTGATCGCCGTGATATAACCAAAGCTGTTAAAATAGTGTTTAACTGCAATATAAACAAATCAAACAAATGTTAGGAGGCATTTTTTTAATCGTGAGGAATCTTGTTAGTTGTGCATGCTCTTTTTTTATTTAGATTAAACCAGCAATGCTGAAAGGGATTGGTCAACTTTGTACCATTCAGTGGTCAGAGGATGAAAAGTAAAACTTTATCTAGAAACATATAGAAAAAATGTTAATGAATTTAAAATTTTAGCAAGTTGATGATTTGTTTTTGTATGTTTGAGTTCTTTATCATCTGAAATACTGCAACATGATACTTAATTACAGCTTGGTGACCTTGACCTTTTCTTCACGGTCAGCATGAGACCTAGAGCTCTATTCCAGAAATTCTAATTCTCTTCCTGTGAAGTTAATACATTTCATGGGATTAATTCAAAACCAACCTATGCAGATGTTAGTCAGGATTAAGTTAAAGTGAATGTAGGCTTGGTGACCTAGATCCTTTTCAATGTCAAAGTGCGACTCATGAGCTATAATCCATGAATATAAATTCTTCCAATGGACTCAAACAAGCATCTCTTAAGTCAAAATACTGGTAATGTACTGGGAATATACATGTATTAATGCATTTACGGTTTGTTACTGAGACATGACAGCATATTATACTGACTCACAGTTTGTTGACTGCGACATTTTGTCCATCTTATAGCAAGACCTAGAAGGCCTTTTAGTTCTGTTGATCAAAAAATCTTGTTTTGGGCTGATATGATTTCTCCACATCTTTTGAGATACTGCCATTACATGTCTGCTCTTTGTTGAAGCAGCATCAGCAATCTCTTCATTACTGAATGTCAGATTGATGATAAAGTGAATTAAGCATTTGTTGAAATGCAATCACGCTTTGTCAAAAAGTTAGAAAAAATAACATTTTTGGGTTATAAATAGGAGTATGAATACAAAGAAACCTGGAAAGCTGTAAAAGCAAAATTACGAGGCAATAAGTACATTATTCAAATATTCATTTAAACGTAAGTAAGAGGATGGATAGTCTAAACTTTCTAAACCTACCCTGAAAGTTGTGTTAAACTATCTCTAGAAGTAATCAAGATTATATTGGTCAAGTTGATTTTTTTTTTTTTTAAAGAAAGTGGTTGACTGCTTAGATCATTGGGCTACATTGTGACACTTTGATACACTTTCTGACTAGAAATGACTAGATAAAATAATAGAATGACCTTACATCACTCATCTGAATATTCAAAGACCTGTTTATGTCGTGTATGTACATGTACATGTATTTTATTTTATCTTATCTATTTTTTTTTTCTTTTTATACCCCCGCAAAACAAATGTTTTCGGGGGTATACTGGAATCAGCCTGTCTGTCCGTCTGTGTGTCCGTCCGTCCGTGTGTCCATCCGTGTGTCTGTCTGTGTACAAAATACTAGCAATTTTGTGTCACGAACTCCTCGTACAGTTTTGCTGCTATTGTATTGAAAGTTTGTTGATACATTGATCGTATACTGAAATTGTGCAAGACACAGTTTTCAATCATCTACTCCCTATGATTCAAGGGTAATCTCCCGTTGAACTTAGAACATTTTTTGTTAAATTGCCTGTTTCTGTCAAAGCGCTGGCGGGGGTATTAAGTCACATTCAGTGACAGCTCTAGTTTTTAAAATTATTATTATTATTATGATTCAGTGACATAATTATTTAGATAGTCCCAACTGTACATGTAATAAATATAATAATAAGGTTACCGTTATGTTTTTTATGACTGGGAAAATGTTCGTTTTAGTTACAGAAATAATTTACCCCATAACTTTCAGTGCTATGTTTTAATGTTTTTGTATGCAGCATTTAACAATATTTTTGTCAGATGGATGACAGCCCACTTTTTCATTTCTTTTAAAAGTTTCACTAGTACTATGCTGGGCTCTGAAGCCCTTTGCCCAAGGGACTCTCATTAAAAACTCAGTGTTTTGACTGAGGATTGAACCTATAGGCCCCAGGTTACATTAGATGTATGCAATGGGTGTAAGGTATTCAATCATCACTTCATCTTAAAAGACATATTACGGGAAGGAAAGGGCTTCTCATCGTGATGTTAATGGTGCCCTTGGCATGCACCATGGACTGTTATCACTAGAAATTAGTCAAGGTTTCAATAGTGGGCCACACCTCTGTAGTTGACAACTGCTGAATGCTTGCTGCATTTTTTGACAGCAAGTTGGTTTCGTATTATGCCTCAACTTGGATTATGTATACCCATGCAGACTATCAACACATGGTTGAACAAAACTAGTCCTCACTCAAACAGACTCTTATTCCTTGCAGCTAAGGTATGATTGGGACTTGGACCAAGGGAGATGGACCTGAAATACACTTTACAGATGAGCCTAGCTACTGAATAGACTAAAGAAACAGGCTTGCTAGGGTATGACGAATGCCAATGTTGAGATTTCGTGCAGCCATCATAGCTGAACATGGCCATTAAAGGGGCTATTAAATTTTTGCTCACAGCTGAAATCAGCAGGGAAGAGGTGGAATGAACCTATCATTGTTGACCAGTGCAGACTGACTGCCCAACAGTATTGAAATGAGGTTCTTGATACTGATTGTATACTACGACAGGCTATGGTATTGTTCTAATGGAAGATATAGCTTGTCTCCATACTACCCATGGTGTGCCAAAGTACCTGAGAAAAGGTCGTATTGCATGTCTGGACTGGCCAGTCCAATCCCCTCACCACAATCCCACCAAGCATATGTGTAATGGGCTGTAGGTCTAAATTTTAGCTTTTCAGGTCTACCCAAGAAGTATCCGGGAGCTTTTTACTATTCTTGTGCAAGAATGGAGCAAAGTTCCAAAAGAATTATATGGAATCTGACATGGAACATAGAAGATTGTTTAAAGCTGAAGTTAAACAGCAATAAGTCACATACTTGGTTTTAATTGTAAATTGGCTTGCATTAGCAGCTTTTTGGGCAAGTTTTGAAAATTACAAGTTTTATTGAATCATCTTTTTAAAATTGCAATTCAGCTGAAATTCTAAAATCTCTGTCAAATAAAGTAAAAAAGGAAACAAGGAAACATTTTATACGTCGTAATAGAAAATACTGATTGAATTGTGTTAAACAAAAACATAACATTACTGCAACTATGTAACCTATGCACTGAGGTATTTTTGGTGAAATATGAGAAATATGAAAGTTAAATGACATAAAGATCAAAATGATGAGTATTGAATTTCTCATACTGAAATACAATGTTGTAAAAGACTGTAAAAAACAGCCATAAAATATAAAGTATTTGTATTCATATTTGATATGTTGGGAAATAATTTAACACATACAACAAGAGAATTTGAATTCCTGGAAAAGAGCTTTGGATCTCATTGTGACTGTATAAAAAAGGTCAAGATCACCAAGCTGTAATTCATTATCGTGCCACCAATATCAAACCTTACCATCAGGCTTACAAATTTCTTGTATGCTGTAAATGCAAAATCCTAAATTACGACTTAAACATTTGTGAATTTGACCCTATTAGGGAAATTATCAGTCACAGATTGGATATCTGGGTCTCACCTTGACCTTGAAAAGGATCAAGGTCACCATGCCATTACTTGTTCTATACCTGTGTCTGACAAACATCTATACAATTTAGGTTTGTGCGAGGTTAGTCCTCTGAAGTATACTATAAGTATGCTCAGTTTCAGAACATGCGGAAAAATTAGCATTTTTCACATTTTCAAGGGCAAATGACTCCAGTCTTGTTCGTAGAAGAGCAAATTCCTCACAATTCTGGAATGTCTACTATGTCTAGTATATAATATCAACACATCTTAGTTTTCCATAAAATGATAAAACAATGTTGTGGTTTTTTGCAAAGTTGGAGATGACAAAATAGGCGAAATTTAGGTACAACTTAAAAGTGATTATAACTACATTGCTGGAGAATGTTGTTTTAAATTATCTGCATCATTGACACCCGCTTATAGGGTAAGTACCTACAAGGAATGAATGAATATCAATTGCAGCTTCAAATGGAATATACTTGCAATTTAGTCTTAGAAGCTAAATCATATCAAATTACCCCACCCACTTTTCTCAAGCATATGGCATAGAAGACATGGCCACTGCATCCTAATAATTCACCAAATGAAAGCCAATACATAGAAGTATAAATCAGCAAATTTTGGCAAAAATCTATCCTAGCCCAAAAAAGGGCCTTATGGACACCCGTCCTTTGCCGCATCAGTTGACAACTTAAAAGGTTTCATTTATTCAAAGGAGGTAATCATGCCAATACAACAGCACCAAATAAAGCCAACAAACATTTTGCGTCTTGAATGAAACCCTAGCAAGCGCAATATCATGGTTTCTTTTGTCCAGAATGTCTCAGGAATGCGGGCTGTGTAGATCAGAGATCAGGCTGCATGTTTTATGCAGTCAGATCTTGATTTACACTGGCTGCAAAGGCAACTACAACAACGAAAGGATCATTTAAAGGACTTATTTCGGAGTTTTTTTGCCATTAACTTAAATAACAAAACACAGTTGAAAAAAACCTACATAAATTTTTCTTTGCAAGTGTTAACAAAATGTTTTAAGACATCTAAATTGCAGGATGGTGCTTTTGCCATTGGTAAAATGTCCAGGTTTGAGTATGAATGCACATAAATGTCACATTTTCTATTGATCATTTGAAATTTTCAGTCATTACAAAACCCTGGTTAAGAATTAAGGTCTACGACCCCTAACACTTCTAGTGCAACATGGAATAGAATTTCTTGTTAGTTGATAAATAAGAATTTATACTGACATAATACTTTTGCACATTTTTAACCGACCAGAAATTCCTTTGATGTTTATCTCGAAATTATTTGTTGATTCTTTTGTTAGTTTCCTGAAAAGGGAGGTAATTATTATCTCCATTTGTAATGAGAAAATAGTGGTTTTAGATTTATAGATGATAATTCTAAGAAGGTAAAAACGAAAAAAGTAGCTTGGTTAAAGTAGTGTAATAATAATCATTTTTAATCATAGCAAATTTTGTAGGATAATATTATAGTGGAACTAGCTGTTTTCCTTTAGGGGTTGTAGACCTTAAAAAGAAATACCTTTAGAGGCTTCATAGCCCTTTTAGGAAATACCATTGAAAAATATGTTTTCTTACTTTCATCTTAAAAACAATCTTCACAAATGTTTTGAAAGCTATTGGCTTACTTAATTCAGTGATGAACTGTTTTTGAAGTTTGGTAAAATTATTCTAATCTGAACAGCCCCATTTTTGGGGGCTGGTGGTGGAGGAGGGGAGTGGGGGTGTTAAATTTTAGTTACTACCCTGTGTAGTGTTTGTGGTACCAAACTTTTGTATTTATAGGCCAACTACAATTAAATGGCTTTTTCTGTATTTATATTGATAAAACACATCAATGGTTTTAAAATGAACCTAAAATGATGTTGTTTATTTTGGAATACATCTTATTTGTCATTTGCAAAAGATTTCAGTTTGGACAGGTCTAAAATTTAATCAGACTGTAAAGAGTACTGCTGAATAACATTGCATAAAATGTTTCAATAGCCTATAAAGTGTGTGTTTACCTTTCAGGATCAGAGTCATACAAGTTCAGGGAAACACTGAGTTTTTCTAGAATGTTGAATGCAACTGAGTTGCAGACTCTTCAGATCCAATTAGAAAAAGAGGTATATTTTCTTCATCTCATAACTAACCTTCTAATAATACCATTACAAATTTTCTTTGCTTACTCGTATTTGAGATAAGCATAAAGAAGCATTTTAACTGAACAACTTTCAAATCACTTCTACTGCTAGATCAATGAGAGGATTTCTGATTTCAGATGAATATTCCTTTGGTGGCATTCAACCCAAATTGCTCAACCCTTACACACCATAAAGTGTTGTCACTGTGAGCTAAGAAGTTAGAAAAACTGTAACACACTATAACTCTTTACCAAACAGCATAACTTTGACTCGTCTGAATTGAGAGCATTTGCAGGCTCAATATTTGGTATTTCATTGTGGAACGGTAAAAAATACTGTGGGAAAAAGGGAAACCGCTAGTAAGCAGCAATCTCTCCTTTTTCCACAATGTTTTCATAAGTTTTCTCCTTTAGGGTCTTTAAAACACTGATTTTTTATGCTTCCCAAAGGGTGAGCATATAGTTGCCGCTTCATCTGTCCGTCCGTCTGTCAGTCCGAAGCCATTTCTCCACAACCCCTCGACCAAATTGGATGAAACTTCATATATTAACTCTTTAGGATATTGCGCCGATGTATTTTTCTCGGTTTTCCAATTTGACGCTGTGTCATGGAAAAAGGGGGTTTCTTGTAAAATTCCAATTTTTACCAATATCTCCTTCAGTTTTCATCAAAATTTCATGAAACTTCACATTTATATTGTTTATTAAAAGTTTCACCATGTGCCCTTGTTTTTTTATCTATGCAAAACCATGTTACGGGAAAAGGGTGCTTAATGTCTTATAACTTTTGGTTTTGTTTTTTCGGACTCTGAAATTAAACATTTCCCAGTTTCTTCAAGACTATTTAACATATATGTTGCTGATCAAAAGCCCCAGACCATGATTATACCCCCACAAATGAAGTTTGGGGGGGTGTATACTGGAGTCACCTTGTCCGTCCATCCATCTGTGTGTCACGAAAAGCTTGTCTGGGGCATAACTTCCAAATTATAAAAGCTAGTGACCTCAAACTTCATATACAGATAGATCACATTAAGGAGAAGTGCAGTGTATAAGAACCATAACGCTATTCCCACTATTTTTAGAGTTATTGCCCTTTGTAAATATTAACTTTGGATTTTTGTCCTGGGCATAACTTCGAAAGTATAGAAGCTAGTAACTTCAAACTTTACACAGAAAGATCACATAATGGAGAAGTGCAGTGTACAAGAACCATAACTCTATCCCAACTAATTTTGGGGTTATTGCCCTTTGTAAATCTTAACTTTCAATTTTTGTTAGGGGCATTAGAAGAACCATAACTGTATTCCCACTATATTTAGAGTTACTGCCCTTTGTAAATTTTAACTTTAGTTTTTTTGTCCGGGGCATAACTTAGAAAGTATAGAAGGTAGTAACTTCAAACTTCACACATAGATAGATCACATAAAGGAGAAATGCAGTGTACAAGAACCATAACTCTTTCCCATTTATTTTTGGGGTTATTGCCCTTTGTAAATTTTAACTTTAAATTTTTGTCCAGGGCATAACTTCCAAAGTAAAAAAGCTAGTATTTTCAAACTTCATATACAGATATGCGACATTCAGGAGAAGCGCAGTGTAGAAGAACCATAACTGTATTCCCACTATATTTAGAGTTATTGCCCTTTGTAAGTTTTAACTTTGGTTTTTTTGTCCAAGGCATAACTTTTGGGGTTATTGCCCTTTGTAAATTTTAACTTAAGATTTTTGTCCGGGGCATAACTTCCAAAGTTAAAAAACTAGTAACTTCAAACTTTATATACAGATAGCCACATTAAGGAAAAGTGCATTGTACAAGAACCATAACCCTATCCCAACTATTTTTGGGGTTATTGCCCTTTGTAAATCTAATTTTAGATTTCTGTCAGGGGCATAACTTCCAAAGTAAAAAATTAGTAACTTCAAACTTTATATACAGATAGACCACATCAACGAATAGTGCAGTGTACAAAAACCATAACTCTGTTCCCACTATTTTTAGAGTTATTGCCCTTTGTAAATTTTTACTTTTGACTTTTGTTTGTGGCATAACTTCCAAAGTATAAAACCTAGTGACTTCAAACTTCATATACAGATAGACCACCTTAATGAGAAGTGCACTGTACAAGAAACATAACTGTATTCCCACTAGTTTTAGAGTTATTTCACTTTGTAAATTTTAAATTTTGATTTTTGTCTGGAGCATAACAGTTACTTATAAAATGACACCTGTTCTGTAACAAGGTGCTTTGTGGGGGTATGTGGCACTTTTGTGACAGTTCTAGTTTCATCCTTTCCTATTTATACTAAGCTGTGTTATAGAAAAAGAGGGCTTAATGACAAACTCAAACACGAAGTATACAAATGTTTAATCTGATTTTTTTTCAGACAATTTTGCCATTACTATAATATTATTGTTTGATTTACAGATTGTTCACATTGACAGGAAGTTTTACTCCACTGTTCCAAGAGTTATGTCCCTTCTTTATTTAATTATTTGGCAAATGCAGTTTGGCAGACGGGACCAAACACAAGTAGCCTGTTTCACCCCCACCCTCCTCTCCAGTGACCAACCATTTACCGACAGCCTTCACTTTCCTAAAAAGAGACCTGTTCGGGGAGCATAATCCGTCTATGACGGCTCTTGTTTTAATAAAGGGTTAAATGATTTCTCCTAAAAGAATTAGATAAAGGATTATGAATAATTTTGAATAAATTTCAAAGGAATGCTTTTTAAGTTACTCTGCTCCAAAATTTGCTCAAACAGTTTCACTCCATAGAATAGGATTGCTGTCTGAGCTAAGAATAGAAATACCTTTATATCTTTTCTTTCCCTAAAAAAAATGGAAGGATTTCAGACATTTAAGATGTCAAGATGAACATACTTCAAAAAGGCTTATCTTCAAAATCGAGTAGATTGCTTTAACAATTACTATTAAATCTGGTCAGACCCTGGTAGAATCACATGAACATGTCTTCAACGAAACAGTCAAAAAGTATTCAGAACTGTGTTTGTTTCAGTTTAGTAAAGCCACATATGATTTATTACAATATCTTGCCTTATCCTTGAAAAGGACGAAGAGTAGTGTGCACAACAACAACACAGAATGTGTATCATCAGTTTCATGGTTTCTGTATACAAATGGAACACAAGACAAATTTATGATGCATAGCATCATAGAAGCTGCAATCTTTTGGTGGACAATTTCAGAAATATTGACTCTCTTGAGAAATTGTGATTACATGTTTTGTATCTGTTTTTACCCCCACCCCCCACCAACGGAAAATCATTACAAATGGTACTAAAATGCAAGGAAAAAAGAATAAGAAAATGATATGTACATATATTCTAATTCTAAAAAAAACAAGTTTAGAGAGGAATCTTAAATAATCTTGTTATTGTATTATTTTTATTACAAAGTGATGTTTATTTGGAAAAAAAAAGCATCGGAATTTTTAAATTTCTACTTGAAATTTGAAAATGGAGAAATTGCGCATTCAAATACAGCATTTTCCATTTATTAAATGATTTTAGAAAGGAAACTTCTGTAACGGCATCAAAGGCAATACTACAGAATTATTTAAGTTACCAATTATTCAAAGTGATATTAAGATCGTTATTCACATATGATGTTTACATGTATTTACAATTTTTATCAGTGATCTCTTCTTTGTGCTTCATTTTTTTTACATTAAAAAGAAAAAAAAAAAAAAAAAGAAAATATTCAACAACTTTTTTCTAAAAGATGATTTTCCTGCTTGTCAAAAAGAATCTTAGCATGCTTGTAACAGAGTGAATCAAACATTTCTACTCTAGAAACAAGAACTTTTGCATGGCGTCTCCAAAATTATTCTGATGATAGCCTGCACAGGTGGCACAAACCACGTTTCTTTTATTCCTGAAATGGCAGCCACACACACAATTTTTTTTAAGTCTTTAAAGATCTGGATCTATTCAACCACAACATAATAACTATTACTATACATATTTTGTTTAATAAACAGTAGTTTAAACCATTTTCTGCATAGGCCTTGTACATACCTAGTGTAAAACTTCTAATGTAAATTTCAAGAGCTATTCTAAACCTTTGACTAGCAGCGACGTAAAAAGTTTGTATATTCACAGCAATAGGTTCTGTAATAACTTTAACCCTTGGACTACACAATGAAATAAATACACTGAGTAAGGAAAACAAACAAGATTTTCTTTTATGTTTACGAAATATCTTATAGAATATTAAAAAAAATATTACACAGGCTATGTGCTGTCTGATCTTCATCTATTTCCGTCATTTTCTAGCAGCTTCAACCCTTAGAGCACCAGGCACCACCGTGATAATTACTGTAGTCAATGTACATCACGATCCATATGTCATGTTTCAAGCAGACCTGGTTTCAAGGGTTCTGTAGATCAGGACCATACTGTACAGCACGTACAGTCTGATTATAACAGCTTCGACACACAATACAGTAAATGCTAAATTTTACAGGTCTCATAAGGTAGATGTTTCGTGTAACAAAAATCCATTGGGCTAAATATAGATGAAGGGAAGAAAAGGGTTATCTTTTCGCAAGTATTCTATGAATAGCTGATGTAGACGCCTCTTGTGTAGGGAGGTAACCAGTCTTTACCTTGATCAAAGGTTAACCGCCGTTTTATCCTTTACAAATTAAGATTGGACGAAAAACTTGTACATAAAATTGCTTCTGATTATCATATTCTAAGATGCTCTCTATATCATAATCATCACTATTTTGTTTTGTGAAAAAGTAGACAAATGCGAAAACCATTGAGAGGTGGGAAAGCTTGTTATAAACGGAAAGCATAACAACTTCGTTTAGGAAAATAGAAAGAATCCTATATGTTTGAAAACTTCGGGGGACTAGCCAATTAAAGGATGTTTATCTTTCTGTATTTTTATTGTTATTTGGGAATGGACTATATATTGCAAGAAAACCAGGTTTGAATTTCATCAGGGATCGTATATAAGATCCCTGATTTCATGTAGGTCTGTTGGAATATGTAAGAAAGAGTCATGTGGAGTAGCTCTGTCACAACAACACAACATTATTAGAAATTTTACAAAAATAATGACCTATCGAATAATTACTGATCATCTACATGGTAAATAGTTTAGGTACATTCCTACTGGAAGCCGCTTTCGAGCAGCTTCCAATAACAACATTCTACATTTCTGTGTGGATGGGTTAGGTTTAGTTGCATGTATTAAAAGGTGTGTACAAGATGAAACTGAAGGTGTAATCTGATGCAAACATTTTTACTCAAGCACCTAGACCTGATCCAACCACACAGAAATGCAGACTGTTGAAATGTTCCTTTTATTATATCCATGTATACACCCCATTTATACCTTTTAAAACAAAAAAAATCACAAAATAGAACAAAAAAAAATCCTATCAGCCCTACATTTTCAGGATTTGATGGTAAGAGCAGAACACAAATACAGAGAAGTAGTCAGTGAACATGATGATGTTCTACACAGAGCACGTGCATGATCTTGAAAACATATTCTTTTATCACATGACTACCCTTATTTTTTTAGTGTGATGCAATCTTCACAAATTTTCTTACTTTACACATGTAAGATAAGAAAATATTGCCTTATGCAGTCACAGCTTTGTAATCATATACATGTACCTTATTTCTGAAACATTGCTGAACAAGATTTCTCTATTAAATTAACTGTCAAAATTGATGATTGTGGCAAAGCTGTGAATTTTATCACCTTTACATTCAAAACAAAAGCATTATATGCAAGTTTCTTGGGAACTATTTTTCATCTGTGATGTAAACACCTATCAAATAAGCAAATAAAGTTCATCTGAATTTCAACCGGTGTGTACATGAAGGCTTATTTCTTAACACATCATGATCAATGATTTTCCAGATACAGAATATGATACAAAGATTCTGTCATTTGCTGGCTTTATACATAAAATTTTATTCAACTTGTCAATAAAATAAAGCTTGCTTACCAACATCTTTTTAATGTGATTTTGAGTCTTGTTCTGTGAAGAGGAGGCTTAATGCATCTGCGAAAAAGTATAGACCCAGGTCAGCCTGCTCAGTTTGCACAGGCTGACATGGCCCAAACCTTTTGCTACCAGTGAATTTTCTGCATGTCCAAGGACAATTCTACCTCTGGATTCAGCCGGTTGTTGGACAAAATGGATTTTATGTAACTATAGTTGTGTGATGAGTTACTTTGTATAATGCATCACGGAGATTGCGTAAGCCCCTTTATGCCAGAGCATGGGTCGTATATGTTTTAGGAGTGTAAGGAGTGTTATTTATTGTTCACAAGATTTATTTTATCTATTTTCTACCAAAAAAACACATCTTTTCCTCATTACCAAGTGACACTCTGTCTCAGTTATACTGTAACTGATCATACAACCTTGCTTGATGTTTTTTTTACAGATACAAAAGGCATACAATTCAACATTTACTGATATACAGGTTACAGTAATTGTAACTATGACACCAACCAAGAGAAAAAAAAGGTAATGAATGCTTTATCTTACCCATTGACTTATGGTACATTGGCTTTTAAAGGTACTGTGACAAAGGCCAAATTGCTTAAACCAAGCATTATCTCCTTTTTTCACCCTGTTTTCCCATGAATTTGTGTATTAAATTCAAATCAATGTTGCCAAGCTCTGTAAGAGCAGTCAGTAGCGTACAGGACTGGAGAACTGGTTCAAATCCCCAACTCGATGAATTTCTTTGAGAGGATTGATGATAGCTATTGTGACAGGGTTCATCCCTCTACCACTGCTGAACACTGTGTTAACAACAATGTTGGAAGGCAACCAGTGGCTTTGGAAGAACATAATGCCAAGTTGTGGTTACAGAGTCTCCAAGAAAGTGTGAATAGGTGCTCTGGGCGCAGCGATATAAATTTAAAAAAAAAAGTTGAAACAGGCGTTGAACACCATACAATCAGTCAGTCAACCAAATTAATGGTTGCTGTCAATATTTCAGATGGATATTTACGAAGTTTTGTGTTGCAAATTTGTTTGCAGAAGTGATGAGTTATGTGATGTCCTCATGCAAAGTTGAATGGATCAGTATATGTGTCTGTATTTAACCTTTATCAGTAGTATTAGTGCCACTTTACTGCAAACAAATGGGTGCTATCTTGGATGACCTTGTTACTTTTTTCAGTACCTCATTTGCATATAAGGATGTTAACTGTTTTTAAACCAGCAATTATCTTTGATGACCTATTTTTCTTTTTGTGGTATTTTTAGTGACCTGCTTTTCTATTGCGTGATGACCAATTTGATTTCGTGTTTTTTTTGCATAACTTTAGAAATAGTTTTATTAGGAAAATAGTTAAAATAAAGACTAGAAATAATGACTTTGTCAAAAATGACTTCAATGGAAAAAAAATCGGCGCAAAAAGTGATCTTGAGAAAATAAAATTATAGAAATCAATACAATATATTACTTGTGTCAATGTTCACCTTTTGGCGTCTGGAAATGGAATGACTGCCATTAGTCGCTGTGTCATATGTATTTTTGGTAATTTGTGTTTAGGCATGTTAAATCTAAAATTTATTGGTATGCTTATTTTCATGATCTTAATAGTTATATTCATTACAGTAAATAGAAACTTTTAGTGTAAATCAAAGTACTGAAGTTACTGATACATTGTGTACCATTTAACTCTTGTATCTAAAAAAACAGGCAAAAAAGTTTAAAAGTAAAATGTATCTTGATCTTATTTACTAAGAAGACATTGCATATGCTATCTACAGTGCCTTCTCTTGTTATTTTATCAATTTAGTTCTCTCAGACAATGATATCAAAGTACAAAAAATTGAACTTGCCATGACGAAGTAGTAAAGGTATGACCTACAGGGATATCCACCTTTTTAGTTAAATACAGCATACATATGCATGAATTTAACCCTTTCAGCACTATAGGCAAAAACAGTGGCTTTTGCAGACGACATAGATCAAGATCAGACTGCACAAAACATGCAGTCTGATCTTGGAACTCTGTCGTCCGCTTGTTTAGTAAAGCCTAATATGATAAAACTCTTACTGAGTTTCAGTGGAGCATATTTCCAGGCATCAAAAGAGGTGGGCATTAAATATTTGGCGCGGAAAGAGTTCACTGCCCAAAATCAGAGGTATATTATTAGTAGTTAATCTTGTTTCACTTTTTACGCACATCAATTAAGTTATCAGGTGATTTACTAGCAATGTGAGTTACCAAGATGAATTGTATTCCCCATTTGGATTTGATATTTCAATAGGGCAGATGCACCTGTTATCTCACACTGTCGTTCAGTATTAATTTACAGAGGACCATAGTGATATATATAGTGAATGAGAGCTCATTCATGCTTGTATTTGCTCAGTAAAAGCTTCACCATCATCATTCTCGTGCCTACCCACCATATCTGTGGCTTTATGTTTTTGTAATGAAAACTTTGGTTGTTGTTTTTCCATTCTTACCTGTTCAGAATTATGTCAGGTTAACTGGTTGGCATTGAGAAACAAGGTAATAATTTGAAGCATCGTGCCATGACTATAACAGAAGGCCAAGTTTTAAATGTCGGAAACGAGTTGCATTGGGTTTGATATAATATGCTTAAGTCTTAAACTATGCAATGAAGAGCCCTGTTTTTTTTTTTTTTTATCCCCCACCAAAGGCGGGGGGATATAGTTTTAGCCTTGTCCGTCCGTCCGTGTGTCCGTCCGGGAGAATATCTCCAATACCATTGGACAGAATTTCGTGAAACTTTATATGTGTGTACAATAACCCATTCCGCCGAGGCATTTTTTTGTTTTTTTGATTCGATGCAAAATGGTCCACTGGGAGCGATTTTAAGTTACGCGTTTGAGTGAATTTTTGTTGTTTTCAGTCTTCATTTTTACAGCATTTTCTGCTTGTCTGGAGCATAACTTTGTCATCTGCAGTCCGATTGACTTGAAGCTTGGCGTTTGTGTTTGCTGCAACAATACAGAGTGCAGTGCGAAAGAACCGTAACTCTACCTTGTGCTGTCTTTGAGTTATTTCCCTTTGATCATCATTTTTACAGCATTTTCTGCTTGTCCGGAATACAACTTTGTGATTTTTAGTCTGAACATCTTCAAATTTGGTATGCATGATTGTTGAAAAATTACGGAGTGCCGTGCACAAGAACCATAACTCTTCCTAGCACGAATTTTGAGTTATTCCCCCTTTGATCTTCATTTTTATAGCATTTCTTGCTTGTCGGGAGCATAACTTTGTCATCTTAAGTAGGAATGATTTGTAATATGGTAAGCTTATTTGTTGCAATATTTGGAAGTGCAGTGCGCAAGAATTGTAACTCTAACTCGTGCTGTCTTTGAGTTATTTCCCTTTGATCGTCATTTTTACAGCATTTAGTGCTTGTCCGGAATATAACTTTGTCATCTCAAGTCAGAACAACTTCAAACTTGGTATGCATGTTTGTTGCAATATTACGGAGTACAGTGTGCAAGAACAATAACTCTACCTAGCGTGGATTTTTAGTAATTCCACTTTGATCTTCATTTTTACAGTATTTCTTGCTTGTCCAGAACGGAACTTTGTCACCTCAAGTCAAATTGACTTGAGACTTGGTAAACATGTTTGTTGCAGTTACGAAAAGTGCAATGCACTGGAGCCGTAACCTTACCTAATGCCCTTTTGGAATTATTCCCTATTCATTATTTTTTTTTTCACAGCTTTCCATGCTTCTCTACAATATAACTTTGTCTTTTCATGTTGGAATGACCTGAAACTTTATATGCATGTTTCCTTAACATTAGAGGAGACATTCATGCCTATTTCAATCACTTACATGATTTCTGCTGCACTACTTTTTTCCTCTACCTGCCCTTTATGATTATTATCCCCCCTCGACAACTGGTGGTGGGACGGGCGTATCTTGCGACAATTTGCCGCTCTTGTTCATTAAATGTCATGTCAGGGTGCTTGACAAATATTTTCATTATGGACCAATATCTCTTTCACTACAGGACAAAATGTAATTAAACTTCATCTTTATTAAGCCACAGACAATAGTTATTTGATTTTATTTCATGAAATGCCATGTCATGAAAAAAGGGGGCTAAATGTATAATTTCATTATGGACCAATAACAGTTAGTTTGCCCATTCGTCCGCCTGGACAGATATCTTCTAAAGTCCTTGACGAACATTTATGAAACTTCATGCATGTCTTCCTTAGGATAGTCCATTGATACAATTTTCTTTTATATACATGTATAATGACGTGTCATGGAAAAAGGGGGCTTGATGTATATTTTCATCATTCGTTTTCATTTAATGAAATGCCATGTTATGGTAAAAGGGGACTTAATGTATAATCTCATTATGGACCGCTTATATATTTTTCATTTAATGAAATGCTGTGCCATGGAAGAAGGGGGCTTAATGTGTAATTTTATCGTGGACCATTAACAAAAAAGCCACATGTTCATGCAACACACAATACCTCTAATATATTTGTATCAAAAAAGGTCTTTTTCGGCTGGGGATATCATTTCAATGAAATTGCTTGTTCCTTATTCTTTTATCCATTTTGTTTTGCTTTTATGTTATCTTTGAAATGAAGGTCATTTGTGTGTTACCATGTACTGTTAATGTTCTTGTCATTAACACATTTTTTGGCGTAAAGGTCATGCAAATTATCATCATTCACATAGCAATCCTTTGATTGCTCAGATTATCTTGTTCTTACATATGTATAACTTGTTTTCTGCCTGCATAGCTTCAAGGCTATGTTTTCTTTTCACTCAATTACATTTTATTCTAGTGTTTTATAATCTGTGTAAATTCAATTTTTTTTTTTATAGTTTTTTCTTTGATAGTGTACACATTTAAGAGAGACAGCTTTTTTGATATTTTAGCTGGCCAGTTATCATTTACTTTGTTTGATAGATGATTAGTGACTCTCCTTATTTCTGCTATGGGCAAAAGGCCTATGCATGAGTTTTGTTTTTCTCTCTTTCTATCAAACATGTATATAAAGGTACCTGTCATATGTTAAAAAGAAAACGCCTGCTGCAATATACTTAGACTATGCTAAGCTCCACCTCATCCAATATCAGCATAACTGTATTATTGTGCATGAACAGATGAACAATTTTTTTTTGCATTTGGTATCACGATGATGGGCTTATTGTTATTTCCAGGATTTTGTTTCCCATATTAAAAATGATAGATTTAATTATACTGTGCTATTCCATATAAGTGATGCACCAATAATTGCCCATCTGTAGCAAGAAATGATCAGTGATCTAATGGGGAGACAGTTTCTTCTTTTCTGACCTGATTTCTCATTCGCAAAGTCTATGCTGTGAAGGGAAATCTCTGTAGTTTGACAAAAGTAGATTCTGTTTTGTGAAATGCTACCTTGGAATCATTTAGAGAACAACAAACCTAGAGTGTTTCAAAAATGGTTTTATGCATGACCTCTTTGCGTACATTTTGATGTTTTTCAATTGTGGTAAAAATTTCATATTGTGAACAGAACAGAAATGCTATTGTATTTTCACAATGTTTACTGGGTACTTCCCCGTATCATAGACATGCAGTATGTGTATAGAATAATATAGAGTATAAATCATAGCAATGATTTAGTTAACATATTGAAATATATTCTAACCAAGCAATGAGAAAGATGATAACAATGTTGACTTTATAAATGTAGTCAAATTGGGTGATAGTGGATAGATTTTCATATAGCATGGAATGATCTTTTGTAAACATCATTGTTATCATTTCAATGAAAGGCAACTTCATATTAGTCTCGAACTCTATGAAGAAAAAGATTTACACAACTTTATTCACTGGATTTAATACAGTATCAATCAATGTGGCAAATTACTGTTGATTATAGAAGTGATAAATGCAATCTTGACGTCAACAAGTTCTTATGGGTCAACAGCAAGAAATGTCTTTAATTCCAGCAAGCCCGGCCGGGTGGCTCAGTGGTTAGCGTATCGGACTCGTGACCTGGAGGTTGCGGGTTCGATACCCAGTTGCAATGAACTTTCTTTCTGGCGATTTTTTGCCTCTCGCCTCTGATGCATGTGAGAAAAGTAGTTAGTGGCTTCAGAAAGAAAGTTGTGTTAGTACTGGTGTGAGAAAGCCAGGAAACACGTGGGTGCGTCACTGACCGCCATGATATGACCTAAGCTATTAAAATGGCATTAAACTCCAATACAAACCATACCAAATTCCAGCAAATAGCGTAAGATTTTAAAAAAAGCTCAACATTTGTAACTATTAATACTCTGATTTCCTTTGCTGAGACAGCTTATAGATAGGATAAATTATATTGGTAAGGCACAATGTTTGTCACGGAATCTATTCTGTATCACTAAGATCATAATTGATGATTTTGTATGCTATGAATATGATATTGGGTACCAGCCATTTTACACTCACAAACGTGGCCAAGAACAGTTCTCTCAGTACTTTGATTCAAATGAAATTGCTTCTATTTGTGTAAAACAGCTGTTTTGACTAAAGATATGAGTGTATAAACCCATCTGAACATGTTTCTGACATATTAAATGTAGAAAATAAAATGAAAATTTAACCTGAACTGCTATTCATTGATATCTCATATGCAACAGTGCACTTGATGACCTTTGACCTCAATAACTCGCAAAAGCCACACTCGCCAGGTGGCAGACTTTGACAAAGTGCTAAGGAGACCTTGGGGTTTCAGAAAATAATAGTGCTGAAAATTCCGCCGGGGGGGCCTATTGGTGGCTCAAGGTTTATACATGGTACACTCTAGAGATTCAAATGACCATTAAATTAGGGTATCAAATTAAAAAGATACATGAAGTATACCACTGGAAGGAATCTACACAATATGACCAAAAAAAACCAGATGGGGGGGGGGGGGAGACTGTGTGTCAATTACATCAACACATTTTTAAAGTTTAAGCAAGAGGCGAGGGGATCCCCTGACTAGATACAAAATGAACAAGATATGTTAAATTACATTTCTCAATATTTAGAAAAACAATATATTTCATTTGATCAGGCAAAGATCTCAAAGAACCTGGGTTTAAGGGCCCTGGCTAAATTATGTCTCAACAGTTTTTGGGGAGCAAGTTTGGTCAGAGACACAATATGCACCAGAGTTCTTTCATGAACTTCAGGCCAACCTCTTCTTCCAGCTGTTTTCTGAACTAGCGAAAGAACCTCTTGATTTTCACATACTTTACAGTGACATGATACAAATAGAATGGCAATATATACAAGACTGTCAGCGAGAAGATAATAAAACCAATATCTATTTAGCTACTTTTACCACCTGTTGGACCAGACTCAAACTCTACAATGAGCTCAAAAAGATCAATAGACGGATGTTGTATTGTGTTAGTCCAGCGTAATGTTTGTGAGTCACCCTGGAAAGTATTACTTGCCGTTAGGAGATTACCTGGATGAACACACGGATGAGCTGAGTAAACGGAGCACATAGTAGAATTTATGTCTGTAGGGGGGCTGAAAAACTATGCATACAGAACCAATAAAAATAACGAAACATGTAAAGATTTTACTTTAAAATATGCAAATAGTCAGCTCATCAATTTCAAAAGTGTGAAAGATATAGTAACAGACCCAAAAAGAAGTTCAAATATCACTGTAACCAGTCGTAGTAAAATATGTAGAGATAAAAGAAAAAGAAAATTGTTCAATACAGAAGAAAAGAAAAGTTATCAAATGGTGTATACCATATGAAGAAAAGTGGACAATTATGATACTGTACCTTATGGATATTAGTAAATTGTCTCCATGCAGTTCATATTTTTTTTGTAAGTAACATTTTAATGTTTATTCATACTGTTACAGTTTTTGACCTTGCCATTTTTTGCTTTCGTTCATACCGTTTCAGAATTAGCACATTTACATGTATTTTCCCATGGGGTGCATTTCAGTTTTTGTCACTGATATTTTTAGTCCCCTACCGGCGAAGCCAAAGGGGGACTTTAGGTTTGCGCTCTATCCGTCCATCTGTCTGTCTGTCCGTCAGTCCTCCGCCAAATCAGTTTTCTGGACTTTTTTTCTAAACGCTAGCAGATATTGAGCTGATTTTTGGTGTGTAATTTAAACACCATGAGTTACAGATCAAATTTGAGTTTCGTTCTGGTCCAATGATTTTTGACGAAATTATGGGCCTTGGACTTAGAAATTTTCACCGAAAAAAACAGTTTTTTGGACTTTTTTCTAAACGCTGGCAGATATTTAGCTGATTTTCGGTGTGTAGGTCAACCACCATGAGTAACAGATCAAGTTCAAGTTTTGTTTCAGTCCACTGATTTTTTATGAAATTACGGGCCTTGGACTTAAAAAATTTCACTGAAAAAACAGTTTTCTGGACTTTTTTTCTAAACGCTGGCATATATTGAGCTGTGTTTTGGTATGTGAATTTACCACCATTGCATGCACACCCATATATAGAACCTCCCTGAGGTGGTCCGAGGTAACTCATAGTAGCATACCGTTCCTTCTATCATACTCACCATCATTCATTTTTTCTGTTGCATCATTTTAGATTTCATATTCCTATAAGTCACAAATTAAAATATAATCTTGATGTCTCTGTAAAAATTTTTTGAAAATGGATTATGAAATTTGAAATCTGTCAAGTTGCTTTTTCATTCTATGTATGGGACCTAGTTGCGCCAGGGATATACTAGTATACGGCCGGTAGGGGACTGGGTGTTGCTATGCAATACTATCAGAATGCTTGTTATTTTTGTCACACATATTTCTATTTTTGTCACACATATTTCAGTTTTTGTCACACACATTTCAATTTTTGACATACAACTTTGTTCACATGCTTTTCTATTTTTGTCACTACCGTTTCAGTTTTTGTACATTAACATGTATTTTCCCATAGGGTGCATTTCAGTTTTTGTCACTGAGGTTTCCATTTTTGTCACTATCATTTCTAATTTTGTTCATACCATCTTTTCAAATTTGCACATTTACATGTATTTTCCCATAGGGTGCATTTCAGTTTTTGTCACTGACGTTTCTATTTTTGTCTCTATCATTTCTGTTTTTGTCACTAATGTTTTATTTTTTGTCACTCATGTTTCAGTTTTTGTCATTGACATTTCTGTTTTTTGTCACTACTGTCTCTAATTTTGTCACATGTGTTTCAATTTTTGTCACGCATGTTTCAAATTTTGTCACATGTTATTTATTATGTTATTGCTTCAAGATCTGTATGAAGTACTGTTATAAATTTTGTATACCTTGTCGACTGTTAATGCTTTTAATTGTATAATAAGGGTTTGAAAGAATAAGTCAGTCTCATTTACTCATTACACTTTCAAGATTGTAAGAATATGGCTAAATTAACAACTCCCAAACCGGAGAGGGAAGCTTTCGTTGACTAACCAAAACCCGAGAAAGATATTGGATCCAATAGTGAGAGGTGGTACTTATTAGGAACTCCAGTTCCACAGGTTGAAATTGTAAACTTTTGTCAAATGTTTATTTTATAAATCATTATCATGACTTCCATCATGAACTTATTCCTTCAAAACGGATCAACAGAACTTTGGATTAGTCTACTGAGTAGCTGTATCGGATACGCTTTACTGAACCATAACTTAAAGAAAAAATGAAATTAGCACTACCTTTTGAACCATGCTCTGCTCTTTGTATAAATGGGCAAACGGGTAGCAATAGAATGCAATGGGTGTATAAGTTTTTGAAAAATGTATAGGACATGTATTCCAAAGACCCACCTTCCCACATATTTTACTTTTACGCTATACATCAAGACTTGTCTGACGATATGGAACAGACGATTCCAAATATTTGCAGTGAACAATGTTTGCCCGCAGTGGAAGAATTGGATGACTTTACCCGAGACAGTAGAAATAGACTGATCATCTTTGACGATCTTATGGAAGACGTATTGAAAAACCACAGAAGGGTGTCTATCATACTTGTAACCCCCCCTTCTTCTTGATAATAGTGTTTATATTCGTGGGTTCGTCTAAAGTCGATATAATACGTAATGTCATTTTTGGTATTCAATAAAGCATAAGACAGAATGTGGTATTTCCTTTTTTTTTTAGTTTGAATCTCTCAATAGTTATCCAACAGTTTATCCAATAGTTTTACATCCCGAAAATATACAATTAAAAATATCGTGGTAGAAGTTCTTTTACAATAACAGATAACAATGATATGATAAACTGCTCTTACCACAAAACATCATACAAATACATGTTCAGTTTGATTATTAAAATACGGTAAAATACAATACAATACAATATCAACTACGCAGATCCGGATCAAACAACAATACAAAGCAATACTTGTACATTGCTCATACTTACTAAACAATGTGAATAGATGTATTTCAAGCATTCATATCCTCTCTCTTCAAAACACCAATCAAACTTTCCTGCAAGACAAATGATAACGAACGGTAAGAAGATAGATCTAAGGATCTTTAAATTTGTTAGGTCCTTGGAAAAATGTGGCAAATGGAAAATAAAGTAAAACCAACAAGATCACAACCGAAAACACAATCGAAACAATCGAAAGATACTTGAAGATTGAATCTCATTACATACCAACACTTAATTGCAGTGATACTACAGAAGTATTAATTTTTCATAACAATGCTGTATAAAAATGTCAAAATTAATCCCTAAACAATGGCCTATGGAAATGTCACAGTTAATCCCTTTAAAGTCACCACACAGTCTGGGTTTATTGATTTTAAAAACAGAAGTATGGACAATGGCCAATAGAAATGTCAAAGCTATTCCTGTTTAAAGTAGCCACACAGTCGGGGTTTGTTGATTTAAAGCACAGATGTGGTATAATGGACACTGATTGTATCAACAGATATATTGACATAAAGATTTAATCCTGTAATAAAGGGCATTATCCTTATTCAAGTAGTTTAAATCTTTAGTGTCAAATGTCAAAGCAAACCCCACTTTACTATAGAATGTAATTCCTTAAAATAGCGGACCTGAATCCGAACAGATGAAAATGACACTATAATGTTAAACCAATCACACAGCAGTAGGTACAGAAGGTAAACGAGATCCAGTATTCAAATTAGTACTGATAAATATTCATCCATAAATTCAAAACAGTATCATAAAACCTTATATTGAATCCAAATACATATAACTAGAGAATTTAAAGTTATCTTATGTGACAAGAATTGAACACACTTGACAAAAATAGAAACTGTAGTAAAAAAAACAAAAAGTTCAGTGACAAAAACTGAAATATGATGGACAAAAACTGAAATGGTAGTGATAAAAGCTGAAACGGTACTGACAAAAACTGAAACGGTAGTGAAAAATATTAGAAACGATAGTGACAAAAATAGAAACATCAGTGAAAAAAATCTGAAACACACCCTATGGGACAATACATGTAAATGAGCAAAAACTGAAATGGTAGTGACAAAAAAAGAAACACATGTGACAAAAATAGAAACGTTAGTGACAAAAATAGAAACATCAGTGACAAAAACTGAAAAGGTAGTGACAAAATTAGAAATGTCAATGACAAAATCTGAATACACCCAATGGAAAAATACACAGAAGTTTCTATTTTGGCCTCTACTATTTCGGCTTGTGCAAATTTACATGTATATTCCCATAGGGTGCATTTCAGTTTTTGTCACTGACGTACTTTTTTTTGTCACTATCGTTCTATTTTTGTCACTACCCTTTCAGTTTTTGTCAATACTGTCTCAGTTTTTGTCAGTCGTGTTTCAGTTTTTGTCACTGACATTTCTATTTTTGTGTCATGCCTTTCCGTTTTTGTCACTACAATTTCAGCTATTGCTTATCTAAATGTATTTTTCGAAGGATACATTTCAGTTTTTGTCACACATATTTCAGTTTTTGTCACTGATGTTTCAGTTTTTGTCACATGGGTTTAACATTTTGTCACATAAGGTAACAATTAATTTTTCAAGTTGTATGTAACTGGGTTAAATGTTAGGTTTTATGATACTGTTTTGAAGAAAAAAAAGAGGTCATTCAAGATGGTTACTGGTCTAAAAATAGTAACATCCTTATATGCAAATGCATTACCAAAAATAGTAACAAGGTCATCCAAGATGGCACCCATTTGTTTACAAGGAAAGTGGCGCTTGTTCTAATTTTATCCTTTAGGAAGAAAGCTTTTGAAAACATTATTGGAAAAGGACACAGTGCTTGAAACCAACACTTTAACCTTTTTCCCAAAATGTTTTGTACTCTATCAAACACAAAATTTAGATATATGAGCAAAATTCAGTTTGTCATCATGTGAACACTTTCATTTTGGACAAGTCTAGAATTTGTTATCAGTGTAAAGCATTGACTCTTTTAGCACTTAGAACTACTAAAGTTGTTTTTTGGGCTGTGGAGATAAGGTCAGTTTGCACAGAAATTGCATCTGATCTTTAATCTTGACTGCTTACATATTGTAGAATATTCTGACCCAAACAAACTTCGGAAAACAATATTTTGGCTGGTTTTTGGAACTGAAAAAGCTTGATTTTGATGTTTGCAAATGCTTTTCAATAGTGACAAACCTACCTTAACCTGTAGTTATTATGAAACTAGAGTGGATAAAGCAGTAATTTCTTGTTACAAACCTGTGTTAACCCTTTACCACACAGCAAAATTTAAGACCTATTCAAATTGAAAGCATTTGCAGAAGACAATTTCATAGTGGCTCAAATGATGCAACTTTTCTTTGATAGGGTAGAAAACTTTGTGGTTACCAGCATTTTCTCCTTTTCCCACAATGTTTTCAAAAGGCCTCTTCTTCAGGGGTGTTAAAAGGCGTCATTGTGTGGTAAAGGGTTAAGCTGGGTCAACCTCTTAAACTACCCACATCAAAGCGCAAGTACTGATTAATGGTTTCTAGGAAGCAGTCATCAAGTCATTAACTCTTTAACAACACAATCCTGAATTTCAGTGACACTGACAGAGAAACTTTTGAAAACACTGCGGGAAAAGGTAAAAATACTGCGTACCAAAATTTCTCCGCAGTGTTTTAATTTATAACTTTTAAACTTTAATCACATAATCCTGAGTTTTAATGACACTCAGGTAGAAGCCTTTTGAAAACATAGTGGGAGAAGGAGAAAATGCTGATAACCAGCATTTTCTCCTTTTCCCACAATGTTTTTTTTTACCCATCAAATACACATTCCCGTCATTTGAGCCACATTTTAATTGTCGTCTGCTTTGCTTTCAATTTGGCCACGTCTAAGATTTTGTCGTATGGTAAAGAGTTAAAAGACAAATCTGATCTGAGCCATATTTCATTTGGACCTGTCTAAAATTTTGTGCTTTAGTAAAAAGTTAGCCCTTACCAGATTACAAAGCTTTCCATTTTAAAAGCACTTGCAGACAACAACATGCATAAATTTTTCTCAAATAATGGATTTTTCTTTGAGAGGGTAGACACCATTTTGGAATAGACAGGCTTTTTGCTATGGGTTATGATAACATGAGATTACTTTGTAAGAAGTGAATAACATTGTAAAAACTTGTTTTAAAATCTATTTTACGCCTTTACCACACATTTCCAAGTTTTAATGACCCCCAAGAAAGAGACCTTTGTGTAAACATTGTGAGAATAGGAAAAAATGCTGGTAACCAGCATTTTTTTTCTTTTCCCACATTGTTTTCTACCCTATCAGTAAACAAGCTTATTTGTACTACTTCTAAAATTGCTTTCTGTAAATGTGATCAATTTCGGAGAGTCTAAAATTTTTTATTTGCAAAAGTGTTAGAAGTGTTAGATACATGTAAATAATTAAAACTTAACTTAGCAGAAACCTTAAGTTTTAATTATTACATGTTTTGAAAGTACTGTTCATCTTTTTTAGCTCACCTAAGCACGAAGTGCTAAAGGTGAGCTTTTGTGGTCGTGCTGTGTCCGGCGTCCAGCGTGCGTCGTCCTTCATCAACTTTTACCTTGTGTGTGCTCTAGAGGCCACATTTTCAGTCAGATACTCATGAAACATAGTCAGAATATTTGTCTTGATGATATCTTGGACGAGTTAAAAAATGGGTCAGGTCAGGTCAAAAACTAGGTCACTAGGTCAAATCTTAGAAAAATCTTGTGTACGCTCTAGAGGCCACATTTTCAGTCAGATACTCATGAAACTTGGTCAGAATGTTTGTCTTGATAGTATCTCAGAGGAGTTGGAAAATGGGTCATGCTGTGCCAAAAACTAGGTCACTAGGTCAAATCTTAGAAAAACCTTGTGCACACTCTAGAGGCCACATTTTCAGTCCAGTACTCTTGAAAGTTGGTCAGAATGTTTGTCTTTAAAAAAATCTCGGACGAGTTTGAAAATTGGTTATGTCTGGTCAAAAAGTAGGTCACTAGGTCATATCTTAGAAAAACCATGTGTACGCTCTAAAGGACACATTTTTGGTTTAAAACTCTTGAAATTTGGTCAGAATATTTGTCTTGATGATATCTCGGACAAGTTTGAAAATGGGTCATGCAGGGCCAAAAACTAGGTCACTAGGTCATATCTTAGAAAAACCTTGTGTACGCTCTAGAGGTCACATTTTCAGTCTAAATTTCTTGAAAGTTGGTCAGAATGTTTGACTTGATGATATCTCGGAAGGGTTTGAAAATGGTTCATGTTGGGTCAAAAACTGTGTCACTAGGTCAAATCTTAGAAAAACCTTGTGTATGCTCTAGAGGCCACATTTTCAGTCCAAAACTCATGAAACTTGGTCAGATTGTTTGTCTGGATGACATCTCAGACGACTTCTAAAATCAGTCATGTTGGGTCAAAAACTAGGTCAGTAGGTCAAATCTTAGAAAAACTCTATGTATTCTCTATAGGCCACATTTTCTGTCCAATACTTATGAAAGGTGGTCAGGATCTTTGTTTTGATAATATCTACACTGGGAAAACTGGCTATGGTTGGCTAAAAAGTAGGTCACTGAGAGAAATTCTAGAAAAAGTTTGTGTACATGCTAGAGGCCAAATTTTCAGTCCAATAATTATGAAAGCTTAGTAGAATGTTTTTCATGATATCTCAAAAGAGATTGAAAACTGGTCATGTTTGGTCAAAAGACTCAGGTGAGGGACTTCAGGGCCATCATGGCCCTCTTGTTTTTGTTTTGAAGAAGTGTTTCAGAATACACGTACCAGACAACAGTTGAAGTTATCTCCAATGGCTCAAAGGATTCAGGTCAAATGGAGAAAGTACTTGCAAATACATCATATAAAGAGGCAGTTGAAAGTGCAGTCCAGGATGTAGTTCTAACTAGACAACGAGACAGCTTGGAGCTTGTAACAGGTATATACATGTATAATACATTTTCTCAAGCATCTATTCAACCATTTCCCACGCAATCCTATGTCTTAATAGTATTTTCTCATTCAATTCGACCGTTTCCCAAATATTCCAACGTCTTAATGGCCCTGGGGAAAAGAGGTTTTGAAAATATTGTAGAAAAATGAGAAAATGCAGTTAACAAGCATTTTTTCCCTTTCCCGCAACGTTTTCTACCTTATCAGAGAATTATAGCCCATTTGTACCAATTTAGAATTTGCTGGCACAGTTTCTCTCAGTTTTGAAGAGTCAACAATCTGGTGTTTGGGAAGGGGTTACAAAAGACAGGGGATGTAGATTTTCATAGTTGTTCCAACATTCAACTGTTACTTTAAGTATTGAACACAGAAACTAAACGCCAGTACTTTTTAAAGTGTTAATGAGAAAGAAAAATGGTGTAAAATGTTTGGGAAAATGCTGGCCAAAAAAGTGCCATTTTGTAAATGGGACACACATTTAGTTATTTCTAACTTCTATGGTCTAGAATGTCATAGAGGCTATTGATCTGCCTATATCTTGTGTCTCTTATGCATTGCAATTTACAAAAAATTGGTGATGAGGTCACATCTGGTCCAACAAAAATAGACAGGATTTCACAATGTGCAATGTGATCAAGACCTAAATCCCAAATATGCATTGACACATTTGCCCTGGTTTTATGTATTGGCCCTGATTGTGGCATATTGATTTTTAATGAAATATTGTCATAGCACATTTGATACAAGCTTTACTAAATTTTCCGTATAATGACAAATTTGTAATTTTTAACTCTTTACTAAAGGACAGAATTGTAGACTTATTCAAATTTACAGCAGCTGCAGACAACCAATTAAATGTGCCTCAAAAGATGGACTTTGTGTTTCACAGGATTGAAAACATAATTGGAAAAACAGAAAGTGCTGGTAACCAGCATTTTCTCCTTTTCCCGCAATTTTTCCAAAGCATTCTTACTAAAAATTTGCTAGATCTTGGGACAGTGTGGAAAAGAGTTAACTGATAATCCTTGTACCTTGTATTAATGTCTATATCCTTTTTGTATATATAGAAAAATGAGAGCATAATTCTCAGTGTTTCACCAAAGGTTTTGATTGTCAACGTGTCTGCTGAATCTCAGTACCTCCCATTCCTCAGCAAACAAATATTAAAATCAGTTTTACTTAAACATCAGTATTGTGGAGCTTGTGTATATACAAAAATCCATAGCAACAACGCATAACATGTATTTTGAATTATAGAATTATTGTAAATGCAAATTTAGGAATGAAAAGATTTATTTAAGTTTTACTGTAGATCTTTATTTTTTTTATCATAAATGGAAAATCATCCACAAATGCAAGCATGAGTTTCTTTTTAATTATCATTTCGGCTCCAGAAATACCAACCACGCCAACATGTGATAAGAAGTGCCCAAATGGAGAGACTTGCTTTGTGGATGGCGGCCAGAAGGAATGCAGGTCAAATGAAGATTCAGTTACCTCACTGATTGATTGATTGATTGTATGTTGTTTAACACTGTTTTTCAACATTATTTCAGTTATATTGCTGTAGCCAATGCACCTATCCATGCTTTCCTGGAGTTTCTTATACCAGTACTTTGCACAATATTCTTTCCAAGCCACTTGCACTTTCGCACATGTACAACCATTAACAAAAAAATTATCAACAATGAGACTGGAATGAATCCTGTCGCAAAGACTATCATCAATCCTTGATCAATTCTCGAAAGAAATTAGTAGCATTGATAGAGAAAATGCAATGTAACAGTTTAAACGCCTGAACTGCTAAACGAATCCTTTTCCAAACAATCCTGAGTGTTAACAAGCCAAAGATAGACAGCTTTTGAAAGAATTGTGGGAAAAGGAGAAAATACTGGTTACCATTATTTTCTCCTTTTTCCACAATGCTTTCTACCTTTTTAATTAAACTAAGTTCGTATTTTCAACTACATGTAATGTTTCATTTGCAATAGTTTTTTATTTGGACAAATCTGAAATTTTGCCGTTTGGTAAAGAATCAGCCATTTTCCACACAATAAAATTTTGGACTTTTTCCAGTGCAAAGCAAGTGTAGACAACGAATAAGTTGTCGCTAAAATGGTGAGCTATGTCCTGGAAAGGGCTAGAAAACATTCTGGGAAAAGGAGGAAATCCTGGTTACCAGCACACACAGGAGTGTATGGTAAAGCCTTAACTCTTCACTAGATGACTTTGTCTTACATTTTTCCAGACTAAAAGGTCAGCTCTCCATTACTAAACTGAAAATCTTATTTTGAAGCTTTCAAAGACAAATAAAGAAAATAGTCACAGTGTAATAATAATTGCTTCTTTACTGAAGGACTTAATCAGAGATCAGTAAAATCAGAAAAGTTCGTTGTACCAATTTACCTTATGTATCATGCAAACTTCATAATTCTTGTCAATTACAGGTGTGCTGGGGGGGAAAGCTGTGAAGTTAAGATTTACACTGATGATTCAAGTAAACGTAGGTCAATTTTTTATCAACTTGTTAGCTCACTTGAGCAAAAATTGCTTCAGTTGAGCCTTATGATAGCTAGGGTTTGAACATACAGAGTGATTCTTATTCCCAGGGGTAAAAGTTTTCCGTATTGTGACGGAATTCCGTATTTTCAGGGGCCGACCAGGTCATTTTTCCAAATCGTTTAAATCCGAGGAGAAAATTTTTTATGGGGGGGGGGGGGTTACCCCTTTATCTCGTATCTATTGCAAGTCAATAGATTTCCAGATGCCGTATCAATAAAATTTATTGCCCCACTGCATTTGCTTTGTCCGGGGCTGATCTCGGTCAGTAATGTCTCCCGTCAAACGCACTCACCCTAAAAACAATGAAATTCAAAGAATTTTGTAATTTCGGGGATAATTTGTACCGAAATGTTTACAGTCACTCGCTCTTGCTTAGGGTTTCCCGATTCTAAATATAGATGCTGAACCGGAACGTTCTAAGGTTATTGTATGATGATATATTGTTCGTGTCCAAAATGTTGCGGCTGTGTTTTGATTGTTTTGATCGGTTTGCCGACTTTAACATTTTTGCCGCTAGGATTGTAAAACAAAATAAAGCATTAACAAAGCCCTTCGTTTTAGGGGACAAAAATTGGCTGCGATTTGATTATTTGCTAGCGAAAGATGGCTCAGTTTAAATCATCTTTGTTCTTTTCAATAACAAATGGATGTCAGAGCTGGGAATCGGCAACTGTCTTTCGAAGTTGACAGTACGTGCTACTCAAATGCCGAAGCGACCGAAAAAGGGGGAAAAGTTTTATTCATACACTAGTCCAATTTGTAGTGGTGGGCCAATGATTGACTATAGTCGAAAGTCGGTTGGTTTTGGCTTCCGATTGCGATTAGCTCTTGAGAAATCCCGGAATCGATTGCAGTCGGTACCGAAGCTCGCTCGGTCGTGAGACGTGAATACTGGTTTGTAGCGCTTGGTTTTGTGACTGATATTAATCACACTCTAGGATTCAATATAGCGATAACAAACACGAAAATTGGCTGGAAAAATGAGAAAGAAATTTTTGTCCATGGATGTCTTGTCAAAACTCGACAACTCGGCAAGTTTCTTATTTGATCCCTGAGACCGGGTTTTGACGCTTGGAAATTTGAAATGACATGTCTTTGACGCTGAAAAATTTTGCTTAATTGTCAATCTGACGCATGAAATTATCGTCAAGAGCTTCATATAACCTAGCTTGTGCGCATCCGGCAGAAATATGGGCTAAACACGATCAGTATAAAATGTGAAGGACACGCGCGTGATCTAATGAAGCTGGCGAGTCATTTACGAGAACGTAATAACGGTGTTAATCCTCTGATCTAGTGTAAAGTGACAGATTTTAAAGTTACCTGCTATTCAAAATGACTAACTGATGTCAAATCATGTAGTAATACTTCTCCAGAAATTAATTGACACGAAAAATTGATCGCCAAAAAAAACGTGAAAACCCATGACACTACCATGATCAGCGTGGCATCGTCCGATCAGAGGACTTCAAACTATCTTCTCATCTTTAATAATGAATTTAAACAGTGAATTTACACAAATCTCTGAATAAAACAATAAGTGGAATCTAAAATTTTGTCATGAGTGAAAAAATTGTTGTTTTATGAAATGAAAATATAGATCTAAAGCGTGGGGGGGGGGGGGTGGAGTCGTCTGCAAATGCTTGAAATATGTCTGAATTTTTTTTAACTGGTTTGGAAATTAAAATTTAAAGATCAAAATAAATTATATTAAACTTAATATCATGTAGACAAATTGTCAAAGTATTTAAAGCAAAAAGGCATTCTCAGTTCAATGGAGAAACCGATTGTACAACCAATAGCTAGTTGGTTTGCTCTTCCGGTTACAAAGCGATAATAAAATTTTGCATTTAAACTGATTGCCCCACACTGCCGATTTGATAGATTTTTTACAGGAATTGGACCAGTTCCATGGTATATCACTTACCTGCTTGTTTTAGCAAACATTGGAATTGATTTTGCCAAAAATGTTTGCACATTTTAGGAAAGGTTCTTAAAGTGTTTGAAGAGCTTTTAACTGAACATGTAGATCTATCTATAAAATCTTGTTTGCGCATGTCACATGAAAACAGTATATCTTTTAATAGGCTGTCATTAAAACTTGATATTTTAATGAAATTATGTAGTTTAGATCTGAACCCCCATCCTTGTTAGTGTACCCCAAACTCCAGTTACCAAAGGGTACAAAAAGCTCAAGCTAGAAAATGCACAGCACACTCTGTCACATTCTCCCTGATAAATTAGCCATTCTTAAAGAGAGTGTTGTTTTCCTATTTGACAGATTTGATTTTATTCTTTTGACAGAAATTTAGCACATGTGATTGCATTTTAATGAATCAAATATTAAATACTAGATATGTCCTTTTCTCATACTTGTTGTACTTTCAAATACAAAACTGATGTAGGGCTAATCTGATTAGGTCCTGTGTACAAAATGGAGATAAAAGAGGACAAAAATAACATGGGTGCTAAAAACTTTGAGATTTTCTAAGGTTTTAGCATATCATATCTTTCATTTGTTTTCAAGATTTTTTCAACTTTAAAAAGCTAAAACTGGATCTCATCAGAGGAATTTGATGCTTATAAAATAGCTAAATCTCAGGAGCTTCCGGGGGCCTCCGGCCCCCTGGACCCCTGGCCAGGGCGTTGCCCTGGACCCACCGGGGGCCCTAGCGGATCAAGAACAAAGTCACAAGGTCCAATTGACCCTTAACAAACCATCAAATCCTCGTATGAAAGCTTTTTAAAGCATTGTTGGAAAAGGATAAAATGCTTCTAACCAACAGTGTTCCCACAGTGTTTTCTACCTTTTCAACGACAAAGGAGAGGAACTTTAAGCTTACAGCTTTCATTGTTATCCCTTTTATGTAATAAGATTTTAGTAGAATGTTAATATGTAGATCTATGTAAACATTTCCACGACTTACATGTAAGTACCTTAAACTCTTTACTAAATGACAAAAATTTTGACTCGTCTAAAATAAAAGTGGGTGCAGGCGACAAATAAAGTGTGGCTTTAATGATGGGGTATGTCTATGTAAGGCTAGAAAACATTATGGGAAAAAGAGAAAATGCTGGTCACCAGCATTTTTTTCCCAGAATGTTTTTTAAAGCCATCTTCCCTAGGCCTTGTGTGGTAAAGGGTTAAATTAAAGTTAAAACCCACGACACTTTTAAGACGGATAAGTCCAGTATTGTCTTACATTGCAAAATCTTGATAAAAACCCTTGTTTAACCTGTAGAGGCCACAAATTCACATAAACATCCATGATATTTCTACAGGTACATGTAAATGGAAACTGCATAATGTTCTAAATTACCTTCTAGATTTCCAGTTGGCTAAGATATGTCTTGGGCAATATGAAGGCAAGTCTTAGAACTAAGTTTTGTTAAGATGAATAAAAATGAGCCATGCTCTGGCAAAAGGGAGCTCAAAGCATCTGTGTTATGCATTGAACCTGTCAAGCCATTACATAATTATGGATCCATAACAGCCACTTTTTTAAACACCAACTGAATCATGAGGTAGACTGGTACGGAAAATTAAACTAGAGTGAAATATTTCGACCCAAGTCAGTCTTCTCAGACTGGGCTGGCTGACCTGGGTCGATACTTTTCGCAGAGGCATTAAGCCGCCATTTTCACAGAGCATGAGGTGTTTATGACCCCAGTACCAAGTCACAGAATTTAAGACTTGTCCAAACTGAAAGCAATTGCTGGTGACAATTCAAATGTGGCTTGAGTGATGTATATTTATATTTGAAAAGGCAGAAAACATTGTAGGTATAGGAGAAGAAACTGGTTCCCCCCCCCCATTTGCTCCTTTTCCCACATTGTTTTTTTTTTTTTAAAAGCCTTCTTCCTCAGGGTTATTAGAACTTGGGATTGCTTTGTATAGGGTTAAAAGAGATATCTGAATTAATATTTTCTAAATGTCATTAATAATTGATTGAAAATTAATATTTATGGAAAATTAAGTGCATCAGCAGTTCTGATAATTTCTTTGTAATATTTTTACCTTTGTTCACAGGTCTAAAAACTATCCTGTTTGCTTCAGCTGGAAGTTGTAGTGGAGTGGTCTTGATCATTGTGATAACAATTGTAATCATCTGTAGGTGTGTAACATTTTTAGCTGTATCACCCAACGGCTAATGTGTATGTCATAGCATGGTTTCCATTGTCCGTTTGTCTACAAGCTAGTCTTTTTTCTGTGTACACAATAAAGAATCTGCATTTGTTGTCAAACACTTGCACAGTTTTATATTATCAATAGCTTGAACTATGCTGGATTTGAAAAAAAATCTGACAAACAGTTTAGGGAAGGTACATGTAGCCATTTGAACTTTAGAAATTACATACCTTGTATTAACAATAAAGTGCACATTTATCATTTGATTCTCATGAAACTTGCACAAATTATTTGTATAACTAAGGAATTGAAGCCCATTGAAAATAAAGAAAATCCAGTCACTAGTTTAGGAAAAACAGCCATATTGAAGACTTACTCTTTTTTACTCAACAAAGTTCACATCATTGGTGCCTGCAAGGCTAGCCCAGTGATTAGTGTATCTGACTCATCTGGTAATGACTTAAATAGCCTTTCCAAAGGATTTTCTGTATAAATAATTTTTCTCTCCAGAAAACGCAAGAACGACGCAAGAAGGAAACCAGAGAAAGAAGACAATATATCCCTTAGCACCATTGGAAACCACTTCAGTAACAGGCTCCGCACACGAGACAACAGACCAAGCAATGTGGATGGAGCATCCCGCAGTTCCTCCTTCTCATCTAATAAGTAAGACACATCTAGCACTTTATGCGTTTTACACTATTTTAACTCTTTACCAAACGACAAAATTTTAGACTTGTCCAAATTGAAAGCATTTGCACAAAATAAATGTGATTAAAAAATTGAAATTTGTTTTTGGAAAGGTAGAAAACATTGTGGGAAAAGGAGAAAATGCTGGTTACCAGCATTTTCTCCTTTTGCCTCAATGTTTTCAAAACCTTTCTATCTCAGGGTCGTCAAAAGTCGGCATTGTGTGGTAAAGAGTTAGTTGCCTATGCCGCCAGTGTAGATGAAGATCAGACTGCACAAGAAGTACACTCTCTGTTTTAGTGAGACTTTCTGGTTAAGAGCAACTTTGTAATTCCAATTGTTTGGGTCTAATTTCTGGACTGAAAAATAGTCTCCTATATTTGAACCGTGCTTAATGCATCTGCAAAAAGTATCGACCCAGTTCAGCCTGTGCAGTCTGCGCAAGCTGACTTGGGGTGAAACTTTTCGCAATTGGTCAATTTCCTCTTTGTCAAAGGACCAATCTACCTCACGATTGAGTCGGTTATTTAAAAAAATGGCTCCTATGGATCCATAATTTTGTGATGACTCGGGCCAGTATCGTGTATAACGAAGATGCATTAAGCCCCCTTTTGCCAGAGCAGGGCTCATTTATTTATGCTCCAATCAGACAACTTTGGAGGAGAATACTTTTGAAAACATTCTAGAAAAGAGTAAAAAGCTGCAAAAATCCTATCCATTACGTCTGGTGTAATTTGTTGTTTGTGAATTCTTCAATATTGATAGTCCTAAAATTTTGATGTCTGGTTAGGAGGAAACTCTTCACATGGAGACAAGATTTAAGCCTTGCCTGAAGAAAATGAGCCATGCTGTGGCAAAAGGGGGGTTTAATGCATCTCCATAAGGCATTATGCCAAGCAAGTTGTAACATAGTTATGGATCCATTAAATCCAGTTTTTTTTATGACTGACTGGATTGTGAGGTAGAATGGTCCTTTGACATGCTGAAAATTTACTCTGAAGGCCGACATGGGTGGATACTCTTTGCAGGTGCATTAAACCCCCTTTTCTCAGAGCATGGCTCAAATATATTTGCAAACAACAAATTATATGTTACCCTAAGCATGGAATTTGTCTTTCAAAAGGTAGAAAACATAGTCTAAAAAGGAGAAAATTCTGCTTACCAGTATTTTTTAATCTTAAATAATGTTTTCAAAAGCTTTACCACTCAATCTTGAGTTTTAAGGACCCTAAGGAAGAAGCCTTTTGAAAATATTGTGGGAAAAGGAGATACTACTTACTACCTATGGCCCTTTAACTGGAACAGAATATCATGATAAACTTTGGACTGGAAAATAATTGATTGATTGATTGAATAGTGTTTTACGTCGCTTTCAACATTAAATCAGTCATATTGCAGTGACAGCTCATAATTATATTCATGTTGTGCCTGGGTTTCACCAGTACTAGGCTAGGGCTCTGAAATGTCTTGCCCAAGGACGCTTTCATGAAAAACCCAGAGGATCCAGTGAGGCTCAAACTAGGGTCCTCTGGGTCACGAGTCCTACACTTTGCCACTGAGGACCCCTACCAGAAAATAAACTTGAAATAAGACTGAATAGGGGAAAGATAAGACAGTTCAAGTAGTATATGTTGATAAATGTAGAATGCAAAATCAGAGAGGTCACTGCCTGAAACACTCATGGCAGTAACAGCCTCGCAGTTGAACCTGCCAAAAAAGACCTTTTCCTAGAATGTTTTCAAAAGCTGTCTTTGTCTGGGACATTAAGATGCCGTATTGTGTAGTAAAGGGTTGAAATAAACAGCTATTCATATTGTAGGCATGCTGTTCAAGGGTTAGATCTTTCTCTGATGACCAGATTTTAGATTAGTGCATATTGAATGAAATTGCAGACAACAAATTAGATGTGGGTTAATCCTTTACCAAACTATCCCAGATTTTAACAACCCTGATGAAGAAAGCCTTTGAAAACATTGTTGGAAAAGGAGAAAATGCTGGTAACCAGCATTTTCTCCTTTTCCCACAATGTTTTCTACCTTTTCAAAGACATATCTCATTGATTGGAGTCGTATTTATCATCCACAATTGCTGTAAAACTGGACCTGTCTAAGAGTTTGATGTTTGGTAAAGACTTAAATAAGAGATTTGTCTTTGAAAGGGGTAGAAAACATTATGACATGAGAGGAAAATGTTGGTTGCCCAAACTTTCTCCTTTTCCTACCATGTTTTCCAAAACCTTCCTGAAGGTATTTAAACCTCATGATCATTTATAGAAAGGTTAAATGAAATGACGGTCTGGTGTTGTTAAAAAAGAAAAATGGTTATTATGATAACAATCTAGCCTATTTTCAATTCATCGGTATCTAGGTTTGGCCCAGGGTATATACCTCGAGTCATTTTACTGGCAGGAAGTGAGCCAAGACCAGATTATGAGTCTCCACCAGTCTCTCAAAAACCAACTTTCCAAAGGCCAGGATCCATGAACATGGATTACAGCAGGCATGGTTCCCCAAATTATGAATTTCGTGGTCAGCAGTTCCTGAGAAACAGCAATGGATCACATGATAGTGGAATGGTAATGAATATATAGAGGATATTTGTTTTTTTTGGTGAAAGATGGAAATTTATTTCATTGAGTGCACATCGTCGGTGATATTTTCACAAGTGGCACAACCACTCGTGAAAATATTACCGATAATTTTCACCAGATGAAATAAATCTTGATCTTTCAGCAAATAAAACAAATATTCTATTTATTTCATACTTCGAACCCTTTTTAGGTGGATTTACATCAAAATCTAGTACAGTTTTTTCAGTAATTCCCTGTGGTTTACCCTCCACAAAACAATGCATTACAGTATTACGTAAAGCTCGAGAAATGTAGGGTAAATTACGTCATATTTCCATCTGGATGAGTGGCACACGCATTTTACCTAGGTAACTTGTGCATGGGAACTACTGTTTTTGCCTTCAATTGAAGAGTTAGAAAATAAAATTGGTATTTTTCACAGGTCGTAACCATGATATATCGAAAAATATTCAACTGTTATTTCTCAATAAACTACTGGAAAGCAGGAAATAATTATTTTTAGCTCATTTGAGCTCAAAGTGCTCATTGTAAGCTTTTTAAGATTGTGCTGTGTACTATATCTTGTGTGCTTCAGTGGCTACAGTTTCAGCTCTATGGTTATGAAACTTATCCAGAATGTTTGTCTTGGTAATAATTAATAGTTGAAGTTGAAAAATTTATAACCTCAGATTTAAAAGTTAGTGACCAGGTAAAATCTTTCAATAAACTTTAGTGTGAATTTGACATTTTTTGTTAAAATCTATCAACGGGGAACTCATACCGGATGAGCAGGAAACTCTTATATGTAGCACAGTTATGCCCCTTTTCATCTCAGAAAATTAAATGAAACAGCAAATCTAGTCAAGTGTTGGCACAGGTATGCAGTGCTCTTGTTTGGAAAAAAAAAGGTAATTAATTTTTTTCTTTAATATTTTTCAGGATGCAAGCCGTGACAGTATGAATTATTTTGGATATAAGAAGCCTGTCTTTCACCCACTTTATGCAGAAGTTAAACGCAAGGCTTGAAAAGTGCTAGTATCAACTCCATGTACTTAGAGGCCCAGTATCAGCCACATTGAATGATACGGATGTTAAAATACATGTATATGTGAATTTTATTCATACCACTTAAAAGTTTGGAAGTTATTGCAATGATGACAATCTTATTCTACAGTCTGTCCAACTGATAGTTGCTGGCAGAAAAATGAATTTTTACCCTTTACCACACAATCCCTATTTTTAACGACCACGAGGAAGAAGCCTTTTGAAAACAGTGGGAAAAGGAGAAAATGCTCGTAATCAGCATTTTCTCCTTTTCCCACTATATTTTCTACCCATTAGAAAATTGAAATCATCACTTGGGCCACATTTAATTTGTTGTCTGCAAATGCTTTCAATTTGGACAGGTCTGAATTTTGTTCTTTGGTAAAGAGTTAAAACTTTGGGAGTTAAAAAGTTGTCAAGTTGCTTCAACCTTTGTTTATCTGTTACTGGGTTTCAAAATTCATGTTTGCTGCCAGAGACCAAATACTGTATAAGTGGAAATTTTTGCAATGTGGAAATTTTTTTGATTTTGCAAATTTGAAAAAATTGCAAAATTTTCTGTTTGGGTATTTTTCCACAAGTATACATACAAATAACGATTGTTTCTAATTCGCAAACATTTCCGTACACAAAATGTCCGTAATCGGTAATTCGCAAATTTTTCAACACACGTATATATCCATGTATACAGTATACAATAACAGATTGTCATCTTCATAAGAATTTCCATGCTTTTGAATAGTTTAAAACTAAAATGCATTTTCACACTCACAATGTCTACTTTTGGCCACTACAGGGCCTTTAATTATGTTTATTTTGTTCTGTCAGAAAGTCAATGTCACAAACACTTGGGGCTGTATAAATCAATAATTCTGAATATTTTTGTAATTTTCAGTTCCACTAAGACTCTTGTCTCTTGCACTAAGTTTTAGGGCTCATCATCCGATTGGCTGAGACATTGGCTGATACAACCTGTTTCAAGGATACAAGTCGAACAACAAAATATTCCGTCCTAGCTGGTCGTTTATTTAACTCAGACTGTCCCTATTATAACAAACAACAGACTCTTTCTATCTCACGTTCGTATCAAGTTACATGGAGTATATGGCGAGTTTCACATATTCTCATTATCAAACATCTTCCTTCCTTAAGTGAAGCAAATTATTTTAAGAAATCAATTGATCTTAACTCAAAGTTTAACAAATATGAAATTGATATTAAGCATGAATGGCTTTTCTGTGTTTTTTTTTTACTAAGGTTATTAACAACATTTACGTGACTACCTATGAATACATTAAGTATAATTGTCTCTAGGTGCATTGCGTATTATTTTGTTCTACATTTAACGTCTCTACTATATAATAGTATTTGAAAAATAAAAACATGTTATGAAACAAAGTCTTTAAATCTCGCAGGTCTTCTGACTGTACGTCCACTTCTCGTGGTAACCACTGGCGTCGTAACTGTTGGTTCTGTTACTGTGACTTTTGGCTCTGCGTTTTCGGTGGTATGCTGATTGAATTGATTGTACAGTTGGTCTCGTGAATTGTTTTCTGTCTTGTATTGCTGTCTTGAGTCATTATGTTTTGTTGATTGGATGTGTCGTCGGTTCCTGCGATAGTTACCTTTAGGTGTTTCTACCACGTACGAGCGGTTTTCGTAATCACAATCTTTTACAGTCCCCCTAGTTTCCCACAATTTTTCTTTGTCAGTTTTCAACAATACACCCTCTCCAGGATGTAATTCTGGTAATGTTTTTACTTTATTGTGCTTGTCATAGGAAAGTTTCATGCGTTCTTTGTATTTTGTATCATTCAACCTTATCTCGTCATCGTTTACCCACCGCGGTTTTAATGATTCCGGTAACATTGGTAAGTGTGTTCTTATTTTTCATCCCATCATCATTTCTGCCGGACTTAAACCTGTAGCTTCTATTGGTGTTGATCTGTAAGCTAGTAAAGCTACAAATATATCAGGTTGTCGCAATATTCTCTTTGCGTTTTTAACTGCACTTTCCGCTTCGCCGTTTGTGGATAATGCGGACTAGAAAATGTTTGCTTAAATGCATAGATTTCAGCAAATTGTTTGAATTCATGTGACGTAAATTGCGTTCCATTGTCTGACACAACTTCTTCAGGGATACCCCATCTTGCAAACATATTTTTGAGTTTACCTATCACCTGTTCACTGGTAATAGATGTTAAGAATACTATTTCTAAGAATCGTGAATAGTAATCTACCACAACTAAGTAATGTTTGCCTTCTAATTCGCAAATGTCCATGGCTAGCTTTTGCCAAGGTCTGGATGGTAATGGTGTATATTTCAATGGCTCTTTTTAACTGCACTTTCCGCTTCGCCGTTTGTGGATAATGCGGACTAGAAAATGTTTGCTTAAATGCATAGATTTCAGCAAATTGTTTGAATTCATGTGACGTAAATTGCGTTCCATTGTCTGACACAACTTCTTCAGGGATACCCCATCTTGCAAACATATTTTTGAGTTTACCTATCACCTGTTCACTGGTAATAGATGTTAAGAATACTATTTCTAAGAATCGTGAATAGTAATCTACCACAACTAAGTAATGTTTGCCTTCTAATTCGCAAATGTCCATGGCTAGCTTTTGCCAAGGTCTGGATGGTAATGGTGTATATTTCAATGGCTCTTTAAATTGACTTGGTCTCAATTTTTTACAAAATTCACAATTTTCTACTTTTTCTTTGATATCTTTGGAAATACACGGCCACCATACATTTGCTTGAGCCCTAGCTCTGCATTTATTTAGTCCTAAATGTCCTTCGTGAATAGAGTTTAGTATTTCACCTCTTAGTTTCTCTGGTACAACTAATCTATCTCTGTACAGTAGTAATCCTTGTGAAATTGACAATTCACATCGCGATGCAAATTAATCTCTCAATTCTGCTCGAACTGAATTCATGTGTGTAGGCCATCCAAAATCTTGTGTAATTCATTGCTTCCTGCAAAATCTGATCTCTTGCCGTGTATTCTCGAATTCGTTCTAACTTGCGGTCCGAGATAGGTCTCAGTGTATCCACAGAAACAGTATAATCCTGTATTTCTTCAATCATATATCCTTGACTTGTCGTCATTGGACTTCTCGATAAAGTATCGGGTACAATTAGGTATTTTCCTGGAACATGTTCAGCAATGGCATTATATCCACGTAATCGCATGAGCATACGTTGGCATCGAATTGGCGTTTTGTCCAAATCTTGAGTATTGATCAAAGGTACTAATGGCTTGTGATCAGTAAGTAATCTGAATGTGTTTAGCCCTACCAAGTATCGTGAAAATTTTTCGCATGCCCAAACTGCTGCTAAACATTCTTTTTCGATCTGAGCGTACTTTTGTTCAGTGTCTTTTCAATTTTCTTGAACAGTAAGCTATTGGCTTTATTTCTCCTTGCTCTTCTTGAAATAATGCTGCTCCTATCCCATAGCTACTTGCATCAGCACTTACGATTATCGGTTTGTTTTGATCATAAAATGTCAACACTGGCGCTTTTGTAAGCAAGTCCTTTACTTTTGTGAAAGATTCTTCTTGTTTTGAGTCCCAGTACCACGCATTGGATGATTTTAATAAGTCAGTCATTGGTTGTATTACTGACGCGAGATCTGGAATGAACCTTCCCAGATAATTGATCATACCAACAACTCTCCTCAGTTCCTTGACATTTGTGGGTGCTTTCATGGATTTAATGGCTTCAATTCTCTGTTGGCTTGGAAGAATGCCTTCTGGAGTGATAACATGTCCAAAGTATTCAATTTTGGTTTTACGGAATTCACATTTCTCGTAATTCAGTTTTAGTCCCGACTTAGAGATTCTTCGTAACACATTGTCTAAGTTTTTATCATGTTCCTCACGTGTTTTACCATGAATCAAAATGTCATCAATTATGACTTCGACCCCTTGTAAGTCTTGTAACATTTCTTTCATCTTTTTCTGAAAGATTTCCGATGCCGATGTGATACCAAACGGTACTCGTTTGAAGCAATATCTTCCCATTGGTGTCATGAACGTGGTCAGTTCACAACTATCTTTGTCCAGTGGAATTTGATAGAATCCACTTGATGCATCTAACTTTGAAAATAATGTTGATCCTGTCAACTTTGGTGCTATGTCCTCTAAGTTAGGTAACATATAATTCTCTCTTTTGACTGCATTGTTTAATTTCTGTAGATCAACGCATATCCTTACGTTGTTATTCGGTTTCACCACTGGTACCATAGCTGCACACCAGTCTGTTGGCTTGTCAACTTTTTCGATGATACCTGCGTTTTCAAGTTTGTTCAACTCGATTTCTACTTTCTTGAGTAATGGAAATGCTACCCTACGTGCTGTCGTAAGACAATATGGCTTTGCATCTTCTTTCAATGTTATTTTCACCGGTTCACATTTTAAAAGACCAAATGATCCAAATATATCCTTGTTTACTAATACATTTTCAATTCTACAGATTAGACCCATTTGTTCAGCTGTGGAGCACCCTAACAAGTTATTCGTCATTTTGCCATCGATCACATGTATTGGGAAAGAATAAGTTTTGGACTTGTAAACAGTTTCTGCCGTAAACATTCCTTTGCAATTTAATTTTCCTCCTGGTCCAAACAATGGACTTAGTGCTGGTTGTAGAGTCTCCGTTCCCTTCAGTGCTTTGAAAGTTTGATAACTAATTACAGACGTGTCTGCTCCAGAGTCGATTTTGAATGTCAACGCTTGACCATTAATTTTCAGTTTTACTTTCCATGGCTCTGTATTGTCCTGACATGATGTAACCGATCCCCAAAACAAATCATTACTCGTCACTTCGTTAACTCTTTGTTTATTTTTGCCTTGTTTTGTCGTCCTACAACATACCGCAAAGTGATTATATTTGCCACACTGGCGACATTGTTTGCCCTTTGCGAAACAGTGTCCCTTTTCATGGAATCTATTGCACCTTGTGCATCTTTTTTCACCCGGACTTCGCTCTCGTGGCTGACCTGGTCCTCGAAAATTTCGGCTTCTTTATTGATTTTTGCTATCAAACGGTTGTTTTTGCTTTCGTACAGCTTCGACGTTTTGCGCAGCTGCCTGATCTTTTATTTGACTTTTTACTAATTCAAATTGTCAAGCCATGTCTACTGCTTTTTCCAACGTAAGTTCGAGCGTTAACTGCAATTTTTCTGACAGCTCCCTATCTGTTATCCCAATAACGAGTCGATCACGAATTTGTTCCTTTTTATCCAGAAATTCACAGTGTTCAGCGATTTCATACCAACTTCTCACAAAGGTTTCCACCATTTTACTGCTATTTTGGCTTCTTTGGTGGAATTTCGCCCTTTCATGAATTATATTTCTCTTAGGCATGAAATATTCATCATACTTTTCCAATACGATTTCGTAATCTTTCTTGTCGTCTTCGCTGTCGAATACAAACGACTTGAATATGTGTTCGGCCTCTCTCCTCATCGCGTAGATGAGTGCGCTGATCTGTACCTCCTCCTCATCTTTGTTCAGCTTCGTGGCCATCCTAAAGCGAGAAAATCGTTCCTTCCAGTCAGGCCATTCCGCTGGGTTGCCAAAGTTGAAGTTTTCTGGAGGCGTGAACCTAGACATCGCTGAATTTTCTTTTGTTGGCGGAATTTTATTTGTTAATATAATCGCACTTCTGACAGCATGTTTCAAGAATACAATGAGTCGAACAACAAAATATTCCGTCCTAGCTGGTCGTTTATTTAACTCAGACTGTCCCGATTATAACAAACAACAGACTCTTTCTATCTCACGTTCGTATCAAGTTACATGGAGTATATGGCGAGTTTCACATATTCTCATTATCAAACACAACCAATCAGATGAATCTTGAAAGTAACTGTTGTCTAGGTGATCCTCACTTTTGATAACCTTGTGATATCAGGCTTTTCACAATGTTGTGAAAAAAGGAGAAAATGAGGCAGACAGTAGTGTGGGGGTTGAGCATCGGCCTCTTACATCAAGAATTTCAAGTTTGAAGCCCATTTTGAAGGGGGGGGGGGTCAACCTTTTTAAGCTATCCACAACATGGTATAAGTTCTGGTTAAGGTTTCTAGAAAGTAGTCATCAAAAGTGATTAATATAAGTTGTAAGAACTTGTTTCACAATCTATGTGAAATAAAGATGTTTAAACTCTTCACTGAAGGACAAAATTTTAGACTTAATCAAATTAAAATTCTTTGCAGATGACAAATAAGATATAACTCAAAAACTGACATTTGTCTTTGGAAAGGTAGAAAGCATTATCAGAAAAGGAGAAAATGCAAGCTACCAGCATTTTCTCCTATTCGAATGATGTTTTCAAAAGCTTTCTTTTTCATGGTTGTTAAAACTCCAGGTTATATGACAAAAGGGTAAACTAAAGGAGAAAATGCTAAATAAAGGCATTTTCTCCTTTTCCCACAGCATTTTCTACCCTCCTAAAGACTGCTCATATCAATTGAGCCACATTTAATTAGTCACCTGCAAACGCTTCCAAGTTAGATAAGTCAGAAGTTTCTATTGCTAGTTCAAAGTACTGAATAAGGTTCAGAGTTCAGAATTAGACTTGAAATTTAGAGCTGTTGATGTAAACTGCCCCTGACTTTTAAAAGTTACAGTGTAACATAATATAGGGTGAACTTTTTAGATTACATAAATGATTTTTTTTACATAGACTTTCTTTCACAAACATGTTTAACACATTACCACACAATCTTGAGTTTTAACGGCCCTGACAAACATGGCTTTTGAAAACATTGTGGGAAAAGGAGAAAATGCTGGTAACCAGCATTTTCTCCTTTTCCCTCAATGTTTTCAACCCTTCCAATTACAAATTTATATTTTTGAATAATATTTCTTTTGTTGTCTGCAAATGGTTTCAATTTGAACAAGTCTAAAATTTTGTCATTTGGTAATGAGTTAAACCAACTTCTAGTATTACCATTAATTTTACTATGTGTTTCAAATCTTCTTACATTATACGAGGGCTGTTCGGAAATTATTGAGACAATGTATGTTGTGAGAGAACAACTTAATGTATGTACATAAAATTTTCCATAAACGTGAATTAATCTTTAATACATTGAAATACCTAAATGAAATCTGTGTTAGTTACACGTTATAATGTATATCATCTAAAATCAAAAAGAGGCGAGAGTAACTGGAGCTCGACGTAAAAATGAGTTAGTTCAAATAAATCGCACTTGAATAAAAGCTTGAATGATATCAAAATAGCGGGGAAACTAAAATGATGTCGTATACACTACGTAATTCTGTCGAATTTCCAGTAAAGTTTCATAACGTTCGTGTAATTGATAAACAAGTTTTGACCATTTTCCGGAAGTTTGTGTTATCAAAGAAACAGTGACAAAATGGATAACGACGTAAAGGCAGAGCAGCGAGCTTACATTAAGTTTTGCGTCGAGCTTGGAAAAACTCCTATTCAAACAAAAAAAATGTTAGACATGACACGGACCGGAAGAGGCGTGTCTCGGGCTCTTGTTTATCGATGGCACAATCAGTTTGTGAAAGATGCATTATCTCCGTACATCACAAAAGGAGGTGGGGCCCGACGATTATCGACGTCTTTCCACATGTTAAGTCCCAGTTGAGAGGTATGATTCAATAATTCGGTGAATTGAAGACAGAGGCTCAAAATGAAGTGAGGTAATTCGATAGTGAATTATGTAAAACTGTACGACAAATGGGTGCAGGGACCTATGAAGTTAGATTGAATTGTGTTTATTTTGAAAAGGAATGACATGCAATAGTGCAAACGCGCAGTAATGTTGACAGGACGTCATGTTCAAAACGCAGTTGTGCTCCAGACCGAGCGAGGTGGTATATTTCCGATGGGCCTCGACACTTATACAGAAGACCCAGCGGCCTGATATTTGGCATGTATAAAGTAATAAAGTATGTGTCATCTGTGATGAGATATTTTGTATGTAAGTCTTATCATTCTCATAAGCGTTGTCTCAATAATTTCCAAACAGCCCTCGTATATACAGTATATGTTGGAAGTTTTGAAACACTTGGATATTGGGTAACTGTTGCTTTGTACAAGCAATTCGTCTGTTTTTCTATGTTTTCCTTTACTTTACTTTTACCATTTTATGTGAGAGAGAGAGAGAGAGAGACAGGCATGGCATATTGTACAAAGATGTTCAAAAGGGAAAATAAAATAGGTTTGAGAGCAAGAAAGCATGAGAGAAACTTGATGCATAATATTGGAAGAAATTTTAGATTGAAAATGATTTGAGTTGTGCACTTTAAAAAAGGGGTTTAATGCATTCTCAAAAAGTATCAACCCATGTCAGCCTGAGCATTTCATGCAGGCTAACATGAGCAAAAGGTTTTTGCTATTGGTAAATTTTCTACATGTCCATGGACCATTATACCTCATGATTCAGTCGGTTGTTAGAAAAAATTGGTTTTATGGATCCATTATAATTATGATGACATGCTTGGAATAATGCATCACGAAGATATATTAACCCTTTACCTCACAAACCCGTGTTTATATTAACCCTTTACCCCACAAACCCTATTTTCACGTCCCTTAGGAAGAGGCCTTTTGAAAACATTGAGGGAAAATGAATAAATGCTGGTAACTAGCATTTTCTCCTTTTCCCACAGTGTTTTCTACCCTGTCCAAAAAACTTAAACACTTTTGTACTACTTTCAAATTTGTTGTCTACAGATGCTTTCAATTTGGAAGGGTGTTGAATTTGTCGTTTGGTAAAGGGTTAAACTGCCTTTCACAAGAGCACCGCTCATTTACTGGTGCTGGTATTTGGTACACAAACAATTGAAAGAAGCAAAAAAATCATGAAATACAGACCAGAAAGGTGTATAGATTTACAAAAGTGGCTTGAAGGACAGAAATACATAAAGAAATACATAAATACAATAAGGATTTGATCTGGTATAAGTAACTCTATACCAGAGAACAAACTTTAAGATCTCTTCAGATTGAAAGCATTTGTAGATGGCAGAGCATATTGGGCTCAAAGGATGGGATTGGTAATTTGAAATGGCTTTTTAGGGGAAATATGCTCGTTACCTGAATATCCTATATTTCCCTCAATGCTAAAAGAGTTCATCTTTTAGATTGTAATAGTAATAGGATAATTTGGAATGATCAGGGCCTATTTTTATCAATCATTTCAGTATTGATTGCTAAAGGGCTAATTCACCATCTCTGGCAGATAACTTACTATATCTTACAGCCAGCCACTTTTGAAAACGTTTTGGCTAAAGGAATATTACTTTTTATGAGCAATTTCTCCTTTAGCAACAAAATCTTAACAGGTATTTAAGCCATCCTCTGTGAACAGGGGTTTAATGCATCTGTGAAAAAGGATTGACCTAGGTCAGCCTGTGTATTCTGTCAAAATTTTTTGCTTTTGGTGAATTTTCTGCATGTCCAAGGACCATTCAACCTCAAAACTCAACGGTTGGTTTTGAGACAAAATGGATTTTGTGGATCCATAATTGTCTTCTTTGTCTAATGCTTCGCAGAGAAACAATAACTCCTTACCATACAATCTGGAGTTTTCTCTACCCTTAGAAATAAAGCTCTTGAAATCATCATAGGAAAAGGAGAAAATGCTGTTAATCAGCATTTTTTCCAGTTCCCACAATGTTTCTAACCTTTCAAAGAAAAAACAAGTCAGTTCAGCCACATTTCATTCATTGTCTGCATATGCGTTTAATTTCTACGCGTCAAAATGTTGTTATCTGGTAAAAAGAGTTAAACACCATTTTCCCAGAGCAAGGCTCATTTATTCATGAAACACCTTGCCTGTCTGCTATCCTCATGCTGCAAGGATATTTGTAAAATCATTTTAAGTATTTTGGCTGTGATGAGAAACGATAAATAGAGTTTATTTCATCAGCTTGTGGTTAATATGGGGAAATATTTGCCGAAAAAGGGAAAGGTATGCGAAAATAACGAGTGCCGTAAGGCACGAGTTATTTTCGCGGACCTTTCCCTTTTGAGGCAAATATTTCCCCATATTAACCACAAGCTGAAGAAATAAATTATATATTATATTTCCTCTGATTATTTTGTCAACGAAAGCCACTTTTAAAACTTCAAAAAACTTAAAAAAGTAGTTCCAGATTTTCGGCAGGAGGGAAATATTCACTGTGACGGGGAAATAATTCCCCCCAGCTTAAATTACGACATTTCTTTACCCATAACATTTCTAAAAATAGACACATGAAATATAATATATATGGGACACACAATTGCAAGATCAACTAAAAAAGAGGTCTAACCACCTGGTTTATGACATATGAGCCATGCTTTGTGAAAAGGGGACTTAATTCAACTGCAAAAAGAATCGACCCATGTCAGCCTGCATAGTCCGCTCGGGCTGACATGGGCCGAATCTTTTTGCTATCTTCAAATCTTCTGTATGTCAAAGGACCATTCTACTGCATGATCATGTCAGATGCGAAACAAACTGGATTTTATTGATTTATTTTTAGCTCCACTGGCCAAAGGCCAGCAAGCTTAGGTCATGGCCCTGTGTCGCTCGTCACAACTCGGCCGATTCCATACCTACATCTACGGCATATATAGTGAAAAATTAAGAACTCTCATTGCTGCCCACAAGGCAGTTGGCTACCAGATTTTGCATGTAGCTTTATCTAGTGGACTTCTTCTTAGGGTATTCAAATTATAGCTTTGGGGTCAATTTTGGCCCTGCCCAGGCAGTCACATGTTTTACATGGGCGTATATTGTGAAAACTTTAAAAATATTCTTGTTCCTAACCATATGGACTAGGGCTACCAAATCTTGCATGTGTATTTATCTAGAAGACCTCTAGCAAGATTTTTTAAATTATAGCCCTTGGGTCAAAATTTGCTCAATTACACTCAAGGTTCAAATTTAACGGTCGCAAACTCGCAAAATGCGAGCTGAAATGAAAAAATGCGAGTGCCAAATTCTAGCACTCGAAATAATTTGCGAGTGCGCCGGAAAATGGGCAAACCTACCGCTTAAAAATCTGAATTAATCCATAAATGCGATCGTTTTTCGTGTAAACTGAATTGCCGTATGCGGTGTAGAACGATCTTTTGAGAGTATCACCGACCACGTGACCGGTATTCGTAGAGACGCTTGTTGCGATATTGTAAATACATCTATCCGATATTTAAAGCGCGTAGATGATTCTGGCGTTGTTTATACGTCTGCATTGCCTCGCTGAGAGTATGGAGCGAAAAATATCCAGTTTTTTCGGCAATAGGCCGGATTCCGTGACATCGCCGGAATATTTATTTAATATAAATTAATGATCAAACAGTTTGTCCAAACAAAGGATATTTCTTTGCCATGCAGAATGTGTAGAGTCTGAGCTATAATATTGTATGAGCAAACAGAGGAGACCCACTCAACAATATTTAGACTCTCCCAAATTGAAAGCGTCTGCATTTGGTACAAAGGAAAGTTAATTCTCTAATAATGTAGAAAACATTGTGGGAAATGGAGAAATTGCTTATTATGAGCAATTTCTCCTTTTGTCACAATGTTTTCATAAGTTTCTCATTTCAGAGTCGTTAAAACACGGGACTGAGTGGCAATGGGTTAAAATATTGCTAGTACAAAATTGATTTTGGCTAGTAGAAAAAATGGTCACAAGCAAATTTTTGCTAGTCGAAAAAAAAGTTAAATTTGACCCCTGACACTCGTCATAAGTTTTACATAGGCTTATATAGGCACCAGATGTTGGTCTGCCAGGGTTCAAGTAATTTTAGCTCTGTGGTCAAAAATAGCTTCACCCTGGAGTCACAACTTTTACAAAGTTTTTTATAGAGAAAACTTTGAAAATCTTCTTGTTCAAAACCCGATTTGGCGTAGAATTGTAATGTTTGGTATGTCATGTTTGTACTTATTTGCCAGTGGAGTGATACAGAGCCATCATGGCCCTCTTGTTATGTGATGACTTGCTGGGTATTGAGATGCATTGAGCTCCATTTTGCCAGAGCATGGCTCAGATTGTGCTTTGAAAAGTTATCAGACATGTAACTTAAAAGGATGTAATAAAATGTAACTTGGTGGCTTTGAAAAGTTATCAGACATTAACTTAAAAGTATGTAATAAAATGTAACCTGGTGTAATTGACATGAACAGCATTTCTTACATTCTTTCTTTCATCAATACCACCACAAAACACTGTAGATATCAGCTTTACATGCATGTATGTGTTAAGGGACTTTCCTACCCCAAATTTACGACCTTTTCATTTGCTGACATGAGTTTTGCCATGGGACATATCTTTTGGTTATTTAACAGACTGGCTTCATTTTTGCGATAAAGGTACTGTTAATAATTATTGATATTTAATATAATAATTCATTATATAACATTACAAAAACTTTGGAAACTTTTAACTCTTAGAATGGCAAATAAAATGAACAGAAATGTTTATCCTAGAAATAAGACCCAAATAATTGCATAGTTGCTTTTGTCTACAGTGTTTTAGCAAAGCAGAAAGTGTAGGTGAGAAAAGCCTGGTAACCAGCATTTCCTCCTTTTCCCACAAAGTTTTCTACTGTATGAAAAACAAATCTCATTATTTGAGTCATGTTTAATTTCTTCTCTACAAATGCTATCAATATTAATGAGTCTAAATTTTTGTCATGTGGTAAAGGGTTGACTCTGAACGACATGACAGGTTTTTAGACTTCTTCAAATTGCGACCTTTTGAAAACAAAACAAAAAAAGTTAGATTTTGATCAAATAATGAAATTTGTCTTTCAAAGGATAGTCATAGAAGAAAGTACATCATGGAGGAATGCTTTTCAAAACATTTTGGAAAAAGAAGGAAAGACTGGTAACCAGCATTTTGTTTTTTTTTTTCACTGCAATGTTTTCCAAAGCACTCTTCCACAATGCTTTCAAAAGAGTTCATTCACTATGTATACTTCCTCAGAATCATAAAACAAGGGATTTTTGGTAGAAGGCATGCATAAACCTTCCTGGCACTTTAAACTTTTCAAATTTCTAACATAATGTTAAGATCACATTAATAGCCAATACCCATCTGAATCATTGCCAGTATTCTTCTTCAATAAAGCATATTAACCCTTTACCAGATAATCCCGAGTTTTAATGAACCTGAGAGAAAGCTTTTGAAAACATTACGGGAAAAGGAGAAAATGCTGGTAACCAGCATTTTCTCCTTTTCCCGCAATGTTTTCTGCACAATCAAAAGCAAGTCCTATCATTTGAGCCACCTTGGATATGCAGTCTGCAAATGCTTTGAATTTGGACAAGTCTAAAGTTTTGTTGATTGTTAAAGAATTAATGAAAGGCCTACTTTTGGTCAAAAGTAAACAAATCGGGTTCAAACTGCATGCAAATTTTTAATTCATACTATTCAAGTGTACTGATATTAACATGAGTCTGACAACTTGTTACTGGACTGTCTGTCAAAGTTCCAGTTGCTGGCAGAGAAATGAATCTTAAAACTAGAACAAGAAAATATTGATGCATGACATCAGTGGCGCCACAAATCAGTTGTTTATGAAATAGGGCACATTACAGCAGGTTAATTTTTTATGCCAAGGGCATCACTTGAACAAACCTCTTAGAGGTCCATGTGGTGATACTACATGACAAATATTTAAACTCTGGGCCATCTGGGGTACGATCTGGTTTTTATTGATCTGGCAATGAAAGTACGGTATTTTACATGTTAAAAAACAACAAAAAAATCAGTCCAAATAGAAAAACAAAGTTGGTATGGGCTCGATCTGGTAATGAAAGTACCGTATTTTTACATGTATATTAAAAAAAACACTGATCCAGTCCATATAGTAAATATAGCTACCTCCGCAGGCACTTTTCAAAAGTGAATAAAAATATAGTGCCGCCGCTCATGCGGCGCCACAATAAGAGTTTGCACTTTCATTCTAGTTTTAAAATTCATTTTACTGGAGAGATGTGAGTTAACTCCCTAATAGAAGACCAAATTTTACCTGTCCAAATTTAAAACAATTGCAAGGTTAAATTAAATATAACAGGATTTAATTTTGATAAGGCTACAAAAAAATGTGATTTCATAAAATGGAGAAAATGCTGGTTACCAACATTTTTCACCTTTCCCCAGGATACCTTCCAAAGCTTACTCTCTCATGATTAGGGTCATTAAAACGAGAAAATCATTTGGCAAAGAGTTATTTTGAAATAATAATAATAATAACAGCAATCATACGCGTAATAATAAAAATGAAACTTTCATTCTTGGTCAGGGCAAGCCAACCAGATACTGTGCCAGTTTTGATCAGTGATTAAGCTATAGATCTACTTAAAACATGCATTCTGATCAAAGATTTACCCTGTCTGATAAGACTTTTTTTACTATGAAAAAGAGTAACAATAACCAATTACTGCGTAGACTACATGTACATACATGTTCCTGTTACAATGCCTCATGAAAGAAGAGAAAGCATTTCCTTGTCGATAGCATTTAGCTTAATATCATTGTTCATCGTACATATGAGTGTGACAGCGTGTATGTGACTAAGTGTGTAGTAAAAGCCTAAAATAAACATGCATTTTCTTTACTAATCTGCGTCTGCTTGTAAATTTATAAGAACCTGTCAAACATTCCAGCTTGGTTGAGAGAGGGCAGTGTAGATCATGATCAGACCGCACGTTTGTGCATACTGGTGCTAATCCACACTGTCCACAAAGGCCATTTAAGTTGGAAAGAGCATGAGAAGAGTTGATACCATTTCTATTGTTACTTCCATACTTCAACAGAAAATCTTTTTACCATAGTACAACACAAAGTTGCATAATCGGCTTAAGCTGTGCTTTCTGGATCTATACCGTTTTTCAAGACAAACAAGAGCCATGTTGACATGGCCATCCCCTGCCGAATGCTTGCTCAAAAAGATATTTTTCTTCTTGTAGGTTGGTTGAAAGGCTAATAAAGCTAGATGTAAGAATTATTTTCTTGCAATTACAGATACAAAGTACAATAAAAAACTTCAACGAGGTACCCTTTTCTTATATAGCTGTCAAGTGTAAACACATGAAATCACACAGAAAAAAAAAATCTGAAAAGAAACAAAGAGGAATAAATAAACAATTATGGAAGGTATACCTATCATTCTTATGTACTGCACTCCTCCTCGGAGACAACTATCCAGCTGTAGTTTAATACAGCTCGAGTCATGTTCCAAAGAAACCTTGAGACTCAAAAATTAACAAAGGGACATAACTCAAAAATCATGGTACTGCTTTTCTCCTCAATAAAATCTGCCCAACTCTGAAGTCTCACATTGAAACCTTTTATAATTTTCAAGTTATGCTCCGGACAAAATTTAAGTATAAAAAATAACAAAGGGAAATAACTCCTAAATTATGGCACTGAAGTTATGGTTCTTGTACACTACACTTCTCCTCAATGTCATTTATCAACCTGTGAAGTTTCATGTTACTATCTCATCTTCTTTTCAAGTTACGATCTGGACAACATTAAAGAAAGAAAAAATAACAAAGGTCAATAACTCCTTAACTATGCAACCTAAAACTATGGTTCTTTGCAGTGCACTTGTTCTTAATGTGATCTATGCACATATGAAGTATACAACTCTGATAGTTTTTGAGTTATGCTCAAGGAAAAATTAAAGTAAGAAAAATATCAAAGGGAAATTACTCCTGAATTTTAAGACTGAATGTTATGTTTCTTGTACAATGTACTTTTCCTTGCTGTCATCTATCAACCTGTGTAGTTTCATGTTTATATCTCAAGTAGTTTTTAAGTTATGCTCTGGACAAAATTTAAGAATGAAAAATAACAAAGGGCAATAGCTCCTGAAAAATGCAATCAAGAGTTATGGTACTGGAGCACTGCACTTTTCCTTAATAAGATCTATCCACCTGTGAAGTATGGTAATTCACCTCTTATAGTTTTTGAGTTATGCTTTAGAAAAATTTTAGTATGAAAATGAACAAAGGGCGTAACTCATATATTATGGCACTGAAATTTATGGTTCTTGTGCACTGCTCTTCTTCTTAATGTCATCTATCAACCTGTGAAGTTTCATGTTTACATCTCATGTAGTTTTTAAGTTATGCTCTTGACAAAATTAAAGGTTGAAAAAATACTAAAGGTCAATAAATCCTTAATTATGCAACCAAGAGTTATGGTTCTTGTCCACTGCACTTCTCCTTGATGTGATCTATCCACCTGTGGAGTATCATGTTTACACCTCGAATGCATTTTATGTTATGATCCTGACAAAATTTAAGTATGAAAATAACATGGGGCAGTAACTCCTAAATTATGGTACTGAAAGTTATAATTCTTGTGCACTGCATTTGTCCTTGATAAGATCAATTAACCGTCTAAGTTTCATGTTTATATCTCATGAAGTTTTCAAGTTATACTCTTGACAAAATTAAAGGAAGAAAAAATAAGAAAGGTCAATAACTTATTAACTTTGCAACCAAGAGTTATGGTTCTTGTGACCTGCACTTTTCCTTAAAGTAATCTATGTACCTGTGAAGTTTCATGTTTACACCTCTAATTGTTTTTGATTTATGCTCCGGAAAAAAAATTAAGTATGAAAAATAACACAGGTCAATAACTGCATAACTATGCAATAGAGAGCTATGGTTCTTGTGCACTGCACTTCTCCCTATAGAGATCTATCCACCTGTGAAGTTTCATGTTTCCACCTCTAATTGTTTTTGAGTTATGTTCTAGAAAAAATTTAAGTATGAAAAATAACAAAGGGCAATAACTCGTATATTATTGCACTAAAAGTAAGGGTTCTTGTGCACTGCACTTTTACTCAATGTCATCTATCAACCAGTGTAGTTTCATGTTTACATCTCATGTAGTTTTCAAGTTATGCTATTGACAAAATTAAAGGAAGAAAAAAATACTAAAGGTCAATAACTCCTTACTATACAATCAAGAGTTATGGTTCTTGTGCACTGCACTTCTTGATTTGATCTATCCACCTGTGAAGTATCATGTTTACATCTAGAATACTTTTTAGGTTATGCTCCGGACAAAATTTAAGTATGAAAAATAACAAAGGGCAATAACTACTAAATTATGCAATCAAGAGTTATGTTTCATGTACACTGCACTTCTCCCTGAAGAGATATATATACCTGTGAAGTTTCGTGTTTACACCTCTATAAGTTTTTGAGTTATGCTCCGAAAAAAATTTAAGTATGAAAAATAACAAAGGGCAATTACCCCTAAACTATGCAATCAAGAGTTATGTTTCTTGTACACTGCACTTCTCCCTGAAGAGATCTATGTACCTGTGAGGTTTCATGTTTACACCTCTAAAAGTTTTTGAGTTATGCTCCGGACAAAATTTAAGTATGAAAAATAACATAGGGCAACACCTTAATTATGCAACCAAGAGTTATGGTTCTTGTGAACTGCACTTTTCCTTTATGAGATTTATGTACCTGTGAAGTTTCATGTTTACAACTTAAATAATTTTTGAGTTAAGCTCCGGACAATTTTGGGACCGAAGGGCGGACAGACAGACAGAAGGACGGACGGAAGGACGGACGGCTAGTATTACCATATCCCCCGCCGCCTTTTCTGAGGAGGATAATTACTCAAACAAGCATTACTGGTATTTATCTAGTGCAAATACATTTAGGAATTAATGGGAAGGTGCTTTCATCAATGTCTACATGTTTTTTGACTAGAGTAAGAAAATCAAAACGTAAATCTCTTTCACAGAAGTGAAGAAACAATATGACTAGGTCTATTCAAACCTTGCAATATCCTAAGTGCTTGCACAATCTACTTTCACTTTCTAAAAGATGACGCAAATTTGTCTTAAAGCATGGAACGTATCTTAATATTACAGATTTATGCTGTCTGGACTAAACATAATACAAGAAAATCTAGAAATTACAATTCGAAAGATATCTGACTTTTCAAATAAGCTGTCTGTGAACTCTGTTGCAGGGGAGCTAACCAGTACACTCGTTTTTGGGAAAAATAAGCTTCCAACATATACATTGCTATAATGACTAGACTAATCTTGATTTGTGATAAAATAACCATCTTTTTAATTGAATATTTATACTGTTGATGGGAGAATCTTGACGCAAGTAAGGCTTTTCTTGTTGATGACCATCAACTTTTTAACATGGTGTAGGCCGGAAAATATCAGTTACTGGTCACGTGAGGAAGAGTCTCGAAAGAGATCAGTTTCGTTCCAAGGCTCTGAAATAACGAGCAACCAGTATTGCGATAACATTTGCAAACATGACAAATTTTACGTATTTTTAGACCCAACAAAGACTATTTCAAGTCAAATCTCTTTCCGACAACAAAGTTTAAGACTTTCTCAAACTGAAAGCATTTTCAATACGTCAGAATAAGAATGACTTAGATGAAAGGATTTCTGTTTGAAAGAGTAGAAAACATTGCGGGAAAAGGAGAAAATGCTGGTTACCAGCATTTTCTCCTTTTCACACAAAGTTTTCAAAGGTTTTCTTTCTCAAGGTTGTTAAAACACAGAATTCTTTGGTAAAATGCATACTTTTATAGGGGAAGAAAAATATCGTTTTATAACAGTGTGGAAAATACTGTTAGAAACGGGGATAAATGTCTGTTTAATTTCTTAATTGTTTACTCTTTTCCCGAAAACGGTTTTAAGAGCTGTCTTATTTATATTTTGGAGTATGCCGTGAAAAGTTGTATACCACGGATTCAACTTTCCCCTTATGTGAATTTAGGACAGTAAGGTGCATACTTTATAAATACTGAAATGTTAATTCGGGTAGAGGGTTGTAAAGTATATGATTACATCATTGGTTTTTCCCGTCACACAAAAACCATATTTCATAAGACTAAATCTTGTTTAAAGCACATCAAATCATCTGTAGAGAACGTATATTCTCCCTATTATAGTGGACTTATTCTAGCGACATTTTTAACTATTTAGCAAGCAACTTATTCACACACCACAAATTTTTCTCATATAATGATTATATCAATTTGTATTAATTTTAATTAGTCAAATATTAGAGGATCTTTTCAGTCAAACTGTCAATTTGTGACAGGAGATAAGAGTTAGATCTATTGATTTGTGATTTGTGTAAATATTGCATGCATTCTGAATGAATCGGTGTATTCCTTTTAAGCAGATTATGTTGTATGGATTTACATGTTTTTAATCTGTGAATGACAAAATACAGACAAAACAACTTGTAAAGGACTAATACTTGGTGACTGACTGAATATCATGGAGTTTAAGGAATATCGGATGTTGGACCGACGAGCTAGCGTACTGCAACGATTATCATTTGATACTTTGAATTTTCTGAATCTTGCAAAAGACCACGGGATTCTTGGAGAAGATGTAGTTGAAAAGTTAAGAACAATTGTAAATGAAGTGGATGGGAATACAGAGGATGACAACAATCTAGGACAACTGAGAGTGTTAATCTTTGAGCTTGCTAAATGTGTAACATTTTCTGATTTTGTATTGTTGCTTGAGATGGGAGGATATAACAAGCTAGCAAGAGGTTTAAGACATGTTCGTTATGGCGAGACGCAGCGTGATTTTTATGCCGAGACACAGCATGTTTATAGGATGACAAAACAAACACAAGACTCACCTCTATTACACCTTTTATTTACTAGTATGAAACGGACAGTAGACAACAAAGAACATCCAAATCTAATTCTATATTTTAGAAATCTCACTGAGCGAACTTTTGTGGAAATTTCAAATTGTAGAAACAACATCCAGAGAAATAGAATGGCCAATCAACTTGGGGTGCTCGTGTGGTTACAAACACAACTCTTTAGAGTCGTAGCGGACAGAAAACAGATTCTGACAGAGTTTCGAAGCAGAATTCAAACAATGACGATCGTTGATAGCAGTTTTATAGAAACAGTGTATTACTCAAAATTGGCATGCACTGCAGCACTTTGTGGTGAATTTGATTTGGCCGTAGCTTACATTGTCCAAGCGGAAATATTTGCTGAACAATGCGTCTGGCCTTTTGCACGAACCATTGTGCATCACGATCGTCAGTTTGTTTTCAGAAAGCAAAACGTAGAACACCATGATATATCTCACGTGAAAGAAATCATTCGCAGTTGTGAAAATGGATTAGCCAGTCTGGTTTACATTTCAACTGAAAAAAAAGTCCTGCTGCAACGAATCTTCTTACTGAACATGGTACAGGCGTTGTTAGGTATCGGTACCTATTTGGAAATTGATGTAAACAGAGAAATTAACGAACCGAATATTGACCGCGCCGAAGGTCTTTTACGAGAGGTTGAACAACTGTCACCAGTTCAAACCATGGAAAAGAGAAGGAAAATGCTGTTTTTATTGTGTAGAGGTCGAATTGCCGAGCTTAAACATAAGGAAAACGAGGCAGTGGACTTTGTCGATGAATCTAAACAATTAACAAAATCAGGTGGGATACTAAGTGAGCTAGAGAAAAAGAATGTTGAAACATACAGTGAGAGGTTAAGCAGATGAAAGGTCATTCTAAAAATTTAGTTACGGTAACAGTTAAGTTATTACCAAACAGACCTGTGTTTTAACCACCTTGAAAGAAAAGGCTTTGAAAACATTGTGATAAAAGGAAAAAATGCACGTAACCAGAATTTTCTCTTTTCCCACAGTGTTTTCTACACTTTCATAGACATATCCCATCATTTGCATTTTTACCTGCACGTGGTTTGAATTGGGATTAATCCAAATTTTTGTTGTGAAGGTAAACGGTCAATTATTTCCTGTTATTTAAAGTCAATACCGTAAATGTTGGTAACTGAATACTTATTTTAAGAACGAAGAGCATTGTTTTAATGTAATATATGCATATTGGAATTTTACTACATGCATAATGGAAGTTAACTAAAGACGTTGTGAAACAGGAAACTTGTAATTTGACTCACGTAACTTGGTATCATTATTTTATCCTTTACCTCTATACTACACCATCCCGACTTTTAACGACCCTGGAAAAGTAGGCTTTTGAAAACATTGTGGGAAAAGGAGAAAATGCTGGTAACCAGCATTTTCTCCTTTTCCAACAATGTTTTCTACCCCATCAAAGAATAATTCCACCATTTGAGCCACACTGAAATTGTCGTCTGCAAATGCTTTCAATTTGGACAAGGCTTAAATTTTGTCGTCTGGTAAAGGGGTACCAAACAATCGCATGCTTCTGTGCCAAGCCCGGTAACTCGGTCGGTAACCAGCGGGGCTTGAAACAAGGGGGTGATTGGTTCGAATCGCCTGCCTGGCATATATCTTCCCGTTGGTTTGTTTGTTTGTATTGGAGTTTAACGCCGTTTTAAGAGCTTAGGTCATATCACGGTAGTCAGTGCACCTACGGATGTGTTTCCTGGCCTTTCTCACACAAGTACTGACGCAAATTCTTTCCAAGCCACTTACTTCTTTTCCAATATGCATGAGTTGATAGGCGAAAAATCGCCAGAAAGAAAGTTTGCCTCAACCGGGTATCGAACTGGTGCAACCACCAGGTCACGAGTCTCTAACCACCGAGCTACCCGGCCAGGTTATTTTCTTTACGAGGTTTTATGATAATCATTGTGACACGATTCATTCCACTATCACTGCTGATCATTGTAAAGTCGATGTTTACGTGGGAAAGCAGGCAGTGGCTTGGAAAGTATCATGCTAAGCACTGGATAAAAGATACACTAGGAGAGCATGGACAGGTGCACTGCCCGTAGCAATATGATTAAAATAATGTTGATAACGGTGTTAAACACCAGGCAAACGACTGGAAACATAGCTCCTAGGGCTATGAGGGAAAAAAATGTACGAATTGGTAACCAGAATCTTCACCTTCTCCAACAATGTTTTCCACTTCAAAAAACAACTCCCACAATCTTCAAGGTACCTGTCATACGGCTTGCAACACGCGAAAAGTGGCATTTGGACATTTGCATAGAATGTCGTCCCGGATCAGCCTGCGCAGTCCGCGCAGGCTAATCCGAGACAACACTTTACGACTACATTAGATTTTGTGCTACAGTAGACTTGCGCAAAACAGAAAATTACATAAATATGGAAGGTGTGGTTTCGAATTAGCCTGCGCAGTCCGCGCAGCCTGATCCGAGACTACACTTGACGCAGATGTCCGACTGTCCCTTTTCGCGTGTTGCAAGCCATACCTCGTCCGCAGATGTTACAATTATGAACCAATATTGCTGTTTGGAAAATTGTTTATGAAACACATTCTGTTTTCCACTTAAATTGGAGTGGCGCTACGGCAAAAGGGGGTTTAACACGTCTCCACGGTGCATTATACCAGGCAAGTCATTATGAATGTATAATTATGGATCCTAAATATCAATTTTGTGAATGAAACCTGGAGGTAGTTCTAAGTCATTTAACATGAATAATGTTTGAAAATAGCAAAAGGTTTCGACACAGGTCATCATTTATTCATTTCGTTTATTGACGTTTTGTTGTATGTCACTGATTTGTTTTGCTTTCAATGGTGACATTTTACCTAGAAACAATTTTACATTAAGTAATGGTTCTTAAAGTCAATTTTCGCAGTGGCCAGTGCACCTACCAATGCTTTCCTAGAGCAGTTTTTTACCAGAAGTTCACACAATATTCTTCCCAAGCCACTGGCTATTTTCCCTTACAACCATAGCCGAAACCATGATCGGCGGTTGGAGATAAATGAATTCTTTCCCAATAACTATCATCAACCATTGGAAAGAAAATGGCCAAGCTTGAGATTTAAACTAGCTACCCAAGTTTCAAGCGCTGTAGGTTACCCACTGAGCTAGGGAGCTCGGCGCTAATCAGTATTGGTTTTAAAATTACATGATGGCAACGATTCACCTATCAATGTTTTTAAGTGAGCGTGTTTCAATGGCATCGTGCCAACAATTCACTTATTGTTTTTCTGCGTTTTTCTCCTTGTACAGGGCCAGAGCCCTGCAGGCTAATTTTGTAACTTTTTACCACACGACAATATTTTAGACTGGTCCAAATTGAAAGCGTTCACAGACGACATATTAAATGTAGCTCAAATGCTTGGATTTCTTTACGAAAGGTCAAAAAAATTGTGGAAAAGGGAGAAAATGCTGGTTACCAATGTTTTCAAAAGGCATCTTTCTTTTCCCAGGGTCGTTATTACTCTGAATTGTGTTGTAATGGGTTAAACCGTGCAGGGTCTGTCAGACATAAAACAAAGTAAAAAAGTTCTCATGGATAGGAAAATGATTTTTTAAGCTGTATGAAAACAATGAGAGTAAAGCAGCGATTTCTTGTAACACGCAGTTGCTCCTTTTCACACCAAGATCCAAAATTTTTACTGTGCATGCAGGCCTTTGGCCCAAATACATATCATAATACTTTTGCATAATATTTGATAGAGTTATCGTTTTTGTTTATAATTCAGAGGTATGAACCCTTTACCACACAATGTCGACTTTTAACGGCCCTGGGAAAAGAGCCTTTTGAAAAAAACTTTGGAAAAAGGGATAAAATACTCCTAACCAATATTTTCTCCTTTTCCCACAAGTATTTTAGCCACACTGAAATTGTCGTATGTAAATGCTTTCAATTTGGACAGGGCTAAAATTGTGTCGTCTGTTAAAGTGTTAAAGGCAAACAAGTGTAAATGATTCATATTTCGATTTACCAAAATCTGCCTGCTGAGAGAGGAAATTAAATTGTATTTGTAGATTTACAGTGCAGCAGCAATAGTGTGTTACGTGGTAAGCGTTAAACCAAATTGTTTTTTGGAAGAAATTTTCAAAATAAACTTTAAATAAATCTTATAAGGCCCATCAAAGAATTATCTGTTTTTAGGATTTCCCGACCCGACCCTACCTAGAAGATGCTGCCTACCCTAAACTTTTTAAGCTACGATTAAAAAAAAAAAAATCTGTCGGGTGTGATTTCGGTATATGGTCCATGTAAAAAGTTTCTGGAAAAAAAAAATCCCTACCTACTCTACCTACATTTCGGACCGAAACCCTAAACGCAGATACTATTTTGTCTGGCCTAAACAGTACACTACATTTCTAAATATACATATATAGACAGCTCAGAATTCATAATACCCCTGCCGTGTTCATGAATTTGGTTTTTTGTGTATATATACAAGACTTAGTGACAAAATATCACTGTTTTAACTCTTAACCACACAACAAAATTTTAGCCTTGTCCAACTTGAAAGCAATAGGAGGCGACAATTAAAAAGAGGCCAAAATGATGAAATTCTTTCTTGATAGGGTAAAAAACATTGTGGGAACAGGAGAAAATGCTGGTTACCAGCATTTTCTCCTTTCCCCACAATGTTTTCAAAGGCCCTCTTTCTTAGTGTCGTTAAAACTCTCGATTGTGCTGTAAAGGGTTAAGTATAAAATACGAAAACTCATAATACCCGATCTACGAGGTTGTTTTTTTTTTTTGGAGTTTTTGTTTGTGCGTTATTCAAGTGACACTGTTATTGCGTAACCATTTTAACTTGTCACTTAATGAACATTCCGTCTTTTTACGAGAACTTTTTATAGATCTCCGGTTTTACGATTCTATTGAACGTTTTCCTCGGAAAGCTGTGTCCAGGGGCCTCTTCCAAGAAAAAATCGTACGATCCATTTTACGATTGGCGCACGACAATCTTACGATTTTCATAAGATTCCCGTATGTAGCTTTCACAAAACAGTCGTACGATTATCGTAGGATAAATCGAACACTTTTGTTGCTCGATCGATCGCAGACATGTCAAGTTCACAGATTTGTATGGTATTTCAATGTCCTATGTTTCAAGGTGTGCTTTAAGTATGTCGCGAGCCTTTGTCATGAAAGTGAAAGATTATATAACTTTCCCAACTAATCCGGTGAATATTCGTAAATAATGGTACTTATGACAACACTGTCTATCACCTGTTGCCATACAGCTATGCTAGAGTCTAGGTCTACATTATTGTCGTCATTATTATGATCCATGTTAACGCCCAGTAGTTTCGGTAAGCCCATGATTGCTTAAGCGGATATTCAGAGCCACCAATCAACCATCTAGATATACCCATGTTCCCTTGTAAAGTGTAATGTTAAAATGAAAGAGTCATGAGTTGATCCCGGCCAATTAGCTACAATATTCGAAAGATTCAATCTGAGTCGCACACTATATTTCAGTATTCAGCGCGTGATTCACTTTCCGACAAACATACATGTAAACTGACGTACATGTACATAAAAACGCCTCATCTCCCTCTGTCGCATCATATGTCATGAATGAAATATCGAATGCATGATTTTGTAATTTAAAAATGGATTTTGTCAATATTTCTACACACATCACATGACACAAGCGTTTAGCTAAATATTACACAAATTTAACAGCCATTTCAACAAACTCACCCCCTTAAATTCATCAATACCGTGTATGGCCTCCTTGACTTGCTATCAGTGCCTGCAGTCGCCGTCCCATGGACCCATACAGATTACGCAGAAGGTAGCGTGGAATGCGAGCCCACTCTTCACGAAAAGCATTTGTCAATTCTTGGACGTTTTGCGGCTGTGGGTTACGTCGACGTAAACGACGTCCAATGATGTCCCACATGTGTTTGATTGGGTTGCAATCAAGAGAGTTAGCTGGCCATGGTAGCACGGCATTGTTATAGGCCATGAGAAAGTTTCTGGTAAATCTAGCTGTGTGGGGGCGCGTATTGTCATGTTGAAATGTAAGGCTACGGCGTTGCTGAAACATGGGAACGACCACAGGACGAAGAACTTGGTTTACATACCGTCTGGCATTTAAATTACCATTAATAACCACAAGGTCAGTTCTAAATGTGTGGTTTATTGCTGCCCAAACCATTATACTACCACCACCAAAACGGTTGTGCTCCAGAACACAACTTTGGGTGTACCGTTCTTTACGTCGACGGTAAACGCGGACTCGTCCGTTGGCACAGGAGAGGTTAAAACGGGATTCGTCACTGAAGACCACATCACGCCAAAGTCTTCCAATGTTGTTTTGAGCCCACTGCCGACGTATCCGACGGTGGCAGTCAGTTAGCACAACACCACTGTACGGTCGCCTGCACAATATTCCACGCTACCGAAGACGTCGCCTTACTGTATTCCGACTTACATGTCTTCCACGATTCCCTGTAACCATCGACGTTGTGGATTGCGCTGTGACAAAACGGTTTCGCAAGTGACGTTGACGGATGAAATTGTCTTGTCGTACAGATGTCACACGCGGAGCACCAGGTGGGGGTCTATCAGACAAGCTCTCTGTTTCGTTTACCCGTCGAACAAGACGCACTATTTTTGATCTTGCAACGTTAAAGCGTCTTGCAACGTGACTTTGAGAAAGACCGCTTTCAAGCATGCCCAAAATGCGTGCTCTTCCTTCATTATTTTGTCTTGGCATTTTCGATATTGATGTTTCCAAATATTGCTTGGAGTACTTAATTGTAAATCAATTACTGTATACACTTGCGTAATTTTGACCGACATAACCACGTGGGGAAAATGCATGGGGCGGCTGGGCGAAACGGTGCCATGAGCCATGGTTGAAGAAAACATAATAGACTGGCACGAAATTTCATGCTTCAATAGATTAGAGAAGTGTAAATTCAATGGTAGGCAAAAAGTGTCATATAGATAGGTATGTACAAAGCTTTCGCACTTTTTTGATGAGGCGTTTTTTATTGACGTCAGTATACAATTGTTCATCCTCACTTGGTGCTTTGATCGGAGTGAGAGTTCCGTCGACAACCCCTATAATATTTGGAAATCCTATTTTATTGTAAAACCCAGCTTTAACTCTACGAATGTTCTCCGGATCAGTTTGTAAAATCATATAGTCTTTCACTTTCATGGCTGTACAGCTTGCGATACACCTGAAATACCAATCAAAATCTGCAGCTTCTCGTTGGAAACAAACAGTGGTATGGAAGCGTAGAGCAGTTGTTTATTTGTGAAATTGCATGTCCTCTGCTGGTAGGGTGTGTAGCTCATCTGTTATTGTCTCTAGCAGATCTAAAAGCTCTCTTTGCTTAACCTATACCTAGAAATATTCCTCGTCATTTAAACAATCGAGTGGGTCGACTACATGTATATCACTGAAGACTCTTTCTCGAGATAATTCCTTTGTCATGCAACCAGAACTGTGGCCATTATTTAAGTATGGTAGGAACACACAACGCCTTTGTGTCAAGATGCAATCCAATTTATTTCCTGTCGTATTATTTGGCAAAACTGAACCGAGACAGATCAAATGAACCATCCCTTTAGTTGAGCGTGTTGTAAAAACATTGCCGAATTAGGGTAATTGCATACGATTAATGTTTCAGTTTCATTTTACCATAAAATACGATGAATGTTTCAATTCTACGAAAATTCGACGATTCGTTGAACAGATACATGCTTGAAATTGATGACAGGTTTATCGTTTACAGTATATCTTGAGTACAACTTCATATTCTATCATGAAAATCGGTACGAATAATGCTGAATAAATGTTAATACATACGTGAACTTTAAAAATTTCATACGAAAATATATGGGCTCTACATCGGAAAAATCGAAAGCTCTACGCATAGTCTACAATGATCGTGGATTTCATCATGAATGTCACGATACGATATGATTTTTTGAAAAAGGCCTTTTTTCTTGAAAGCCATTTTTGATAGCATGATTCTCGTACGACCACGTATTTTACCTCTTCAATATGGACACGACGACACGATCAGTTTATTATACAAACGCATGAGCCGTGCTCTGTCAAAAAGGGGCTTAATGCATCTTTATGCAAGGTTCAAATTTAACGGTCGCAAACTCGCAAAATGCGAGCTGAAATATAAAAATGCGAGTGCCAAATTCTAGCACTCGAAATAATTTGCGAGTGCGCCGGAAAATGGGCAAACCTACCGCTTAAAAATCTGAATTAATCCATAAATGCGATCGTTTTTCGTGTAAACTGAATTGCCGTATGCGATGTAGAACTATCCTTTGAGAGTATCACCGACCACGTGACCGGTATTCGTAGAGACGCTTGTTGCGCTATTGTAAATACATGTATCCGATATTTAAAACGCGTAGATGATTCTGACGTTGTTTATACGTCTGCATTGCCTCGCTGAGAGTATGGAGCAGAAAATATCCAGTTTTTTCGGCAATAGGCCGGATTCCGTGACATCGCCGGAATATTTATTTAATATAAATTAATGATCAAACAGTTTGTCCAAACAAAGGATATTTCTTTGCCATGCAGAATGTGTAGAGTCTGAGCTATATAATATTGTATGAGCAAACGGGGGAGACCCACTCAACAATATTTAGACTCTCCCAAATTGAAAGCGTCTGCATTTGGTACAAAGGAAAGTTAATTCTCTAATAATGTAAAAAACATTGTGGGAAATGGAGAAATTGCTCATTATGAGCAATTTCTCCTTTTGCCACAATGTTTTCATAAGTTTCTCATTTCAGAGTCGTTAAAACACGGGACTGAGTGGCAATGGGTTAAAATATTGCTAGTACAAAATTGATTTTGGCTAGTAGAAAAAATGGTCACTAGCAAATTTTTGCTAGTTGAAAAAAAAGTTAAATTTGACCCCTGTTATGACGCATTATGCTAAGCAATTCATCACGTAGAGCCTAATTAGGGATCCACAAAATCTATTTAGTCCAACAATCGATTGAATCTGGAGGTAAAATGGTCCTTTAATTTGACCGATAGCAAAAGTTTCGGCCTTGGTCAGCCTGCGCAGGCTGACCTGGATCGATACTTTTTGCAGATGCATTAAGCCCCCTTTTCACAGAGCATGCCTCATATTCATTGGATCTTGGTTTAGAATGAGGCAAATATCAGAAAACCGAACACGGTCACGGAAACAAAGGGTGATTAAAACCCGGGATTCTGTGGTAAAGGATAAATATTACAAGCATTTGCATGCATCTGTACAAGGAAGAAATGTGTAAAGAAACGTTTGGTAATATAATAAATCTGAACCCAAAACATGGACAAGATGTCATTACGGCCCTGTGTTGCCGCACTGCCTTATAGATAAATGGGCCATAAATAGATTGAAACATAAAATGTATACCTGTATTGCAATAACATGAATATTTCATTGAAAAAATTTGGTAAGTTCAAGAAAATATATGCCTTATTTATTTCTTGTCAGTATTATTTGAATTGTAGTGATAATCGGTAGCGTGGATGTCGGGCGGTCCGGGAAGGTCCTTAAAGCGAGGATCATGGGTTCGAATCCCATACCGGCCGCACTCTTTCCCCTAAGAATTACTCCAGAACGAATAAAAATCATGTCTACTCAAGGATAAAACATCTACCAAATATCAATGAATTGTGACAGATTTTTGACGAGAAGATTTTCATGAACTTTGTAGCTAAAAACATTTTGTCTTTGGCATGGATGATAAAGTTTCTGGACAACAGTTATATATAGAGAGAATAGATGGTTGGTGTCTTGGATGGGTTAAGTTTATCGGGCAAGGCGGAGGAATTTATCTGGTGAGCCGAAGGCGAATTTGATAAATTTCGGAGCCGAGCCCGATAAACTTAACTCATCCATGACACCAACCATCTATTCTATTTATCCTGTCACTCGCTGTAACGGAACAAAACAAACGGATAAAAAAAAACATTGATAAAGACCGTACCTTTAATATATTTCCGGAGCCGAGCCTGATTGACATTCCCAATCCAAGACACTAACCGTCTATTTTATTTATCCTTTTTCTTAATTATAATCCAAAAATCCGACTAAATTGAACATTTCGCTCGAAATAAGGCACATACTGACATCTTTCTCACTAGATCTATGAGAAACTTTAAAAAATGAAGAACCGTGTTTACAAAACCCTCTGTATATGCAGCTGCAATAATGACGTCATGAATGATATTGGCTACGTCATAATTATTAAACGTGACGTATATCCGCAAAAAAATATTGTGGCGAAGAAGAAAATATGCTTTAACATTAGACTATTAATTAAACGAGCAGAAGTATTCGCTAGCGATTGATTAATTCATTACGGCAGTAAGACGCTTGGTTGAAAATAGTCCCAGTTAGCAGGTGCGCACTTAGCGGTCACGTGACCAACTGACGGATAACAAAAAAAAAAATACGGCAGCCTGTTATCGGGTCGAAATTACAGAAGGTGACAGGATAAAAATGTTTTTGTGTTTAATATTCAAAACATGTACAATCTTAAACATTAAAATGAATGAAAAGTGAACATTTTCTATCCTGAAATACACAATACCATTCATGTTACAGAGAGATAATCAATGGCGAAAAATGGTAACAAACATATCTCTAAAAACAGGAATTATTTCCATCATTATTGGCTTTAATATAGCCTACATGTAGCTTGTTTTTGAAGAGAAATAAGCCAAGCAGCCTTATTCTTTTACTGATCAAAATCATATAAACACGACCCATTTCCAGTCTCTACCGAGATATCAAGATATTCTAACAAAATTTCAGGAGTATTGGACTGAAAATGTGTCATCTAGAGTGTACACAAGCCCTTTCTATGATTTGTCTGTGTGACTTGCATGTTAACCAAACATGACACATTTTCAAGCTCATAAATAAAATCAAGAGAGAAATTCTGTGTTTGACTAGAAAATAATTTAACCTCAAGAATGTACACAAAGTTTGTCTGAGATTTGTCACAGTAACCTACTTTTTGACCTGATGTGACCCATTTTCAAAATAATCCGAGATATCATCATGAAAAAAATTCTGACAAATTCTTAATGAGTATTGAACTGAACATGTGGCTTACTTAGATAGGACAGGATAGTTTTCTATGATTTGACCTGGTGACTTCTTTTCTGACCCAACACGACCCATTTTCCAACTAGTTCGAGATTTTCATGTGTATCGGAATAAAGATGTGACCAAATTTCAAAATATTTGACCTTGTAACCTAGTTTTTGACCCTGTGTCACACAATTATAACTCTTTCGAGATATTTTCGAGGTAATCATTCTTACCACTTTTCACAAGTATTGGACAAAAATGTGGCCCCAAAGTGTAAACTAAGTTTTCAGGACTACAGATCTGACCTGGTCACAAAGTTTTCGACCCCACGTGACTCTTTTCTAAATTGTCCAAGATAGACTCTATTGTCAAGACAAAAATTGTGACTAATTTTCATGAGTATTGGATGGAAAATGTGTCGTCTCTTGAGAGCGTAAACATTTTTTTCTTTTTTTCTAGATTTGATCAGGTGAGGTTGTTTTTGACCCGACGTTGTCATTTTAAAACGCCTTTCAGACATCAAGACAAACATTCTGACCACCTGTCATCACTATTGAACAGAATTTTTTTTTTTTAATGGTGTATACTGGGGGTTTCTAGGAATTGATATCGTTACCTAGTTTTTGACCCAACCTCACCAAATTTCAGAATTGTCCCGAAATTTTATAAAGAGAAACATTCAGACCAACGTTCATGGGTGTTTGCCTTGGAATTGGATTGAAAATGTGACCTCTAGAGTATACTCAAGATTTTTCTGAGATTTGACCTGGTGCCCTAGTTTTCGACCTGACGTGACCCATTTTCGAACATGTCCGAGATATCAGCAAGACAAACATCCTGACCAAACTGCATGTGTATCGGACTGAAAATGTAGTTTTTAAAGCGTACACAAAGTAAAGATTGATGACGGACGACAGACACAGCACGATAACAAAACCTCACCTTGAGCACTTTGTTTTAAGGTGAGCTAAAATCTAAAAGAGATCCATTAAAAGATCCCTTACATAAACATGTGAAGGTTGGTCCAAATTGCTTAGTAGCTTGAAAGAAGTTTGAAATAAAAGTTAACGCACGCAGGCGTGCTATTGATACCGAGGGAAAAACTGACATCTAATACGTAAACAGCCAGATCTTTACAAAAAGCAGGTATTACTCTCAGATGATAATTTTAGCCTTTGTTGACAAACACAATATACCAAAACAAGAGGACCATGATGGTCCTAAATCGCTCGACTGAAATGCAACTCAGCTGTCATTGTTATGGCCACTTGCCTGTTGTTTTTTGCTGGAATGTTTTAGTTTTGAAAATGATTCATCCATATGACAATACCAACAACCAGAGCAGGTAAGAAAATGATAGAGCCGAAATTATAGGCCCTAGAGTGTAAACTATGGAATTGTCATCAAGATCCCCTATTTTGATGCTTTTAGCTTGTCGCCATTTTGATCAGATTTGTCCTTAGGTCATTATGAACATCCCGGGAAATTTTGAGTATGACTGAGCCAGAATTGTGGTTGCTGAGTGTGTTCATGTTCATGTTCACAACCTTACAAACATTCTGGGCGATGGATCAAGATTATGCTGGAATTCCAATAATTTGAAATATTTTGGTAGAGGTCCACTAGATGATGCTACATGCCATATATGAGAGCTCTAGCCCTTACGGTTTGGGACAAGAAGATTTTTAAAGATTACGATCCCTGCCACAACATAGGACCATTTTCAACACTAGGGCCACAATTTGAAGTATTTTGGTAGAGGGCCACTAGATGATGCTACATGCCAAATATGAAAGCTCTAGCCCTTACGGTTTGGGACAAGAAGATTTTTAAAGATTTCCTTCTTTATCTCTATGTGAAATCCGAAACCCCACAACATTGGGCCAATTTTTAACACCAGGGCCATAATTTGAAGTATTTTGGTAGAGGGTCACTAGATGATGCTACATGCCATATATGAAAGCTCTAGCCCTTACGGTTTGGGACAAGAAGATTTTTAAAGATTTCCTTCTTTATCTCTATGTGAAATCCGAGAACCCACAACATAGGGCCGATTTCCACACTAAGGCCATAATTTGAAGTATTTTGGTAGAGGGCCACTAGATGATGCTACATGCCATATATGAAAGCTCTAGCCCTTACAGTTTGGGACAAGAAGATTTTTAAAGTTTTTTCTTTCGGTTGCCATGGCAACCAGAGTTCTTCGTGGAATTCAAATCTTTGAAGTATTCTGAAAGTGCATCACCTATGGATCATTTCTGTGAAGTTTCATTGAAGTCTGATTGGCGGTTTCAGAGGAGAAGATTTTTTAGTAATTGTTTACGGACGGACAGACGGACGACGGACATTGACCAATCACAATAGCTCACCCCGAGCACTATGTGCTCAGGTGAGCTAACAAACACATAAAAGATAAGACAGGTTAAACGCATTGCTTCAATACATAAACAGTACAACGGGCATTTCAGAAGAAAAGACTACCGGTTTCCCCTTTCATTATGAAATCAGCCAACCGTAAAAAGATATTTGTTATCGTCCGAGAGTTAAAGTTATTATGTGGATTGAGTTTCGTGTATGTATTTATGATGAGTTATCAATTCAATCAGCTGTTTAGTTTTATATATCCTTGAGAGGATTAAGTTACACAGTCAAACCTCTTGAGTGCGACATGCTCTTTTCTTTGTTTACCCTTTCTCTTTAACAACCCAAAGTTTTAACGACCATCATGCGTTTGCAAACATGGTGGAAAAAAAGGTAAATGCTGGTAACCAGCATTTTCCCTTTTCACCACAATGTTTTCAACTCTTCCAAAACATGTTTATTTTTTTGGTCACATTTATATTGTCTACAAATCCTTTTAATCTGTAAGTGTATAAACATTTTTCTCTTTGTAAAAAGTACCTCATAGCTGATGAAAAGTATTTTTGACTTGTCCATTTTCATTACTGAAAGTTTTTGCAGATGACAATCTAAATCAAAATCTGACTCAAAAGATGTAATATTCCTTGAATGGGTAGAAAACATTGTGGAACAAGAGGACTATGATAGCATGAGTCGCTCATCTGACCCTTTTTGACCTGACATGACCCATTTTCAGACTTATCCGAAATTTCATCGAGAAAAATATTCTACCAACTTTCATTAGCATTGGATCTAAAATTTGGCCTCAAGAATGTTCAATGAGTTTTTTAAGATGTCTCAGTGACTTACTTTTTGACCTGACGTTATTTTAACCTCTTTGTGGAACTCCTCCGAGAAATTATCATGACAAACATTCTGACCAGGTTTTCACGAGTATTGGACTGAAAATGTAGCCTCTTTAGAGTACACAATTTTTCAAAGATTTGTCCGACTGACCTACCTTTTGACCTGATGTGATCCGTTTTCGAAATCTTCAAGATAACATTTTTACCAGGTTTCCCGAGTATTGGACTAAAAATGTTGTTTTTACAGAGTACATTCAAAAGGTTTTTCTAAAATTTGTCATAGTGACCTAGTTTTCACAAAATGTTACCCATTTCTCAATTTGTGCGAGATGTCATCAAGACAAACATTTTTACAATGTTTTATGAGTATTGGAATGAAAATATGGCCTATCAGGTGTACAAGGTTTTTCCTAAGATTTATCCCATTGACCTACTTTTTGACTTAGCATGACTGATCTTCAAACTTGTCTGAAATTTCATCAAGAAAATATTCTGACCAAGATATGAGTTTTGGACAGATAATGTTGTTCTAGAGTGCACACGCAATTTTTTCATAAGGTTGTCCAAGTGATCTACTTTCTGAACCATTTTCATACACATCTGCAATATCATCAAGACAAATATTTCCATTAAGTTTCATGAGTATTGAACAGAAAACTTTCAAGTTGACCCAGAATTAATTGTGACAAAGATTCCCACTAAGTTTTATTAGTACTGGACTGGAAACGTGACCTCCAAAACGTACATAAGCTTTTTTTCCCCTTTCTTTTTACTTTCTGACCAGACATGATCAAGTTTTCAAACCATTTGAGATATCATTAAGACACACATTCTGACCTAGTTCCATGAATATTGGACTGACAATGTAGCCTCTAGAGTGTACACAAGCTTTTTCTCAAATTTGTCCTACTAACTGACCTTTTCACCCTGTATGATCTACTTGAACAAGTCCAAAATATTATCCTACAAAAATTCTGACCAAGTTTCATGAGTATCAGACTGACTTTTTAGCCTCTCTAGTGTACACAAGGTTTTTCTAAGATTGTCCAAGTGACCTACTGTTTGGCTTGATGTGACCAATTTTCAAAATTGTCCTCGATAACATCAAGACTCATTCTGACTAATTATTATGAATATTGGACGGGAAATGTGGTCACTAGAGTATAAATAAGGTACATCCATTTTTGAAATTTGGCCCGATGACCTACTTTCTGAAACTGTCTGAGATATCTTCAAGGCAGATGTTCTGACCAAGTTTCATAAGTATACGATGGAAAATGTGGTCAGATTGTAAACAAGTTTTTTTTTTAAGATTTGTCATAGTGACCTACTTTTTAAACCCGATATGACTCATTTTCACACTTGTTTGAGATATGTTGGAGACAAACACTTTGGTCGAGTTTCGTAACTTGTGGGCTGACAGACTGCCCTCTAAGGGAACAAAAGTTTTTTCTAAGATTTGTCCCAGTGACCTGCCTTTTTATCTAAAATGGCCCGGTTAAACCAGTCTATGATATCATCGATACAAATATTATGACCAAATATTTTGAGAATCAGACAGAAGTGTACACAATTTTTTTTCTAAAATTTTCCCACTGACCTACTTTTTGACATTTCAACAAGACAAACATTCTGACCAAGTAATTAACTGAAAGTGTGGCCTCTAGATCTTACATGAGGTAAAAGTTGATAAGGGACGATAAAAAAGGGACACTGCACAAACACAAAAGCATACCATGAGCACTTGTGCTCAGGATATGCTGGTTTTCAGCATTTTCTCCATTTTCCACAATGTTTTAAAAACACCTTTTCGTCAGGATCAGAAAACACAAGGCTGTTGGCTTAGGCTTTGTTATAGATTAAGTTCTGTTAGTCACTGAAACTGTCATAGTAATGAAAATTTAGTCTGGCAGTGACTTTGGACTTAACATCTTACATTTTATAGTTAAGCCTGGTTGCTCAATCAGTATTGTTCAGCAGTTGAAACCAGGAGGCTGCTGGTTTGAATCCCAAGCCTGGCAAATTTATTTTCAAGGTTTGATGATACTATAGACAGGATCCTTTCCTGTCTCACCATTGATCACAGATTGTGGGAAAGCAACTAGTGACTTATAAAGAAATAAGGCAAACTACTTGTAAATAGAAACTCCAGGAAAGTATAGATACCAAAAGATGCACTGGCTGCCGCAATATAAATAAAATAACGTTGAAAATGGCATTAAAAATAAAAAAAGCAAATCAAATAGATGTATTTTATAAACCGAAACATTGGAGTAATCCTGACAGTCTAGACTGCATTCAAGAGCTTCTTCAGTCTGATCTTGATCTGCACTGTCTGTATTGCAAGAAGAGTTGTGATCAGCATCTCAGGAATTAAAGACCTAATAGTGGCCAAAATTTAATGTAAACAATTCTATGAATGAAATACAGGTAAATTTTATCCATACAAATAGAAAATATGGTGATTGTCATAAGTCTGAAGATATGTTATAATGTGGTTGATCAAAGTCTAGGTCACAGGCAGAACAAGTAATAGTTAAACTAGAATTAACATTGGCAACGATTATTGTAGTTTCAACCCTTTACCACACAAAGCCGACTTTTAACAACCCTAAGGAAGAAGCCTTTTGAAAACATTGTAGGAAAAGGAGAAAATGCTGGTAACAAGCATTTTCTCTTTTTCCTGCAATGTTTTCTACCTTATCGAAGAAAAATTGCATCATTTGCACCACACTGAAATTGTTGTCTGCAAAAGCTTTCAATTTGGACAAGTCTACATTTTTGTTGATTGATTGTATGGTGTTTAATGCCGTTTTCAACATTATTTCAGTTATATAGCGGCGGCTAGTGCACCTATCCGTGCGTTCCTGGAGTCTCTTTTACCAGTACTTCGCACAATTTTCTTTCCAAGCCACTGGCTGCTTTCCCACATAATCATCATCGAAACAATGGTCAGCGGTGGGAGAGGAATGAATCCCGTCGCAGAGACTACCATCAATCCTCGGAAAGAAATTGGCCGAGCCAGGGGTCGTAGCCAGGGATCAAACCCTGGAACCCGTGTTCTCAAGTCCTGCACGCTACCGACTGAGCTACCTGGGCTCGGCCTACATTTTTGTCGTATGGTAAAGGGTTAATAGTCCTGTTCTTCCAGTGACTGAACCTTTTCCAATGGTACTTCAACTGATCATCAGACTTATAATTATCACCATCCCTTTAACTATTTACCAAACGACAAAATTATAGACTGTTCCAAATTGAAAGCATTTGCAGACGACAACATAAATGTAACTGAAAAATTGAAATTTGGTTTGGGGAGGGTAGAAAACATTGTGGGAAAAGGAGAAAATGCTGGTTACCAGCATTTTCTCCTTTTCCCACAGTGTTTTCAAAAGGCTTTTTTCTCAGGGTTGTTAAAAGTCAGGATTGTGTGGTAAAGGGTTAACCTGTATGAATGAAATTATTTAGTAACCTTTATCCTGCTAAAAAGTTAAATATAACTTTCAAGCCAATAGTAAAATCCCGAACAATGCTATTTAAAACTTATTTTTTGGAGAAAAATACCTCCCCATCAGACAGTGTAGATCCAAGTTCAGACTGCACGTCCTGTGCAGTCTGATCTGGATCTACACTGTCTACAAAAGGTCAGTGAGTCGCCCTAAGCAGCCTACAGGTTAATGCACAGAATTAATTACATTTGGCCACTACTGGGAAATTAAGAAAACGGTAAAAATTCCTGATTGATCTAAACAGTAACTCCAATATGGCGATTTCATGGCTGTTTTTGGGAAAAAAAAAAATCTCATTTAACACTGGACAGAAGAGCATCAAGATCAGACTGCATACTCTGTGCAGTCTACCTTGAATAACCGGACATTTATTTTGTAACAAACCATGTGCACTGTCTGCCAAGGCAACTAAAGTTGTGTTAAAAACAAAAGGACTCTAAAAAATATCAGGAAATCATAGACAGGTGCACTGTAAATCTCAGCTGTTTAACCCTTTATCTCACGATCTTGTATTTACACAACCTTTCGGAAGTTTGGTTTAATTTGGTTTGTATTGGAGTTTAACTCCATTTTAACAGCTTAGATCATATCATGGCGGTCAGTGACGCACCCATGTGTTTCCTGGCTTTCTCACACCAGCACTGACACAACTTTCTTACCAAAGCCACTGACTACTTTTCTCACATGCATCAGAGGTAAGAGGTGAAAAATTGCCGGAAAGAAAGTTTGCTGCAACCAGGTATCGAACCCGCAACCTCCAGGTCACGAGTTAGATACGCTAACCACTGAGCTACCTGGCCGGGCTACCTTTAGGAAGAGGTGCTATGAAAACATTGTGGAAAAAGGAGAAGATGCTAGTAACCATCATTCTCTCCTTTTCCCATGTTTTCTACCCTTGCAAAATGAAATGAAAACATTGTGGGAAAAGGAGAAAATGCTAGTAACCATCATTCTCTCCTTTTTTCCCATAACGTTTTCTAACTTTCCAAAAAAAAAAAACCCTCCAATCATTCGAGTAATATTTGTTGTTTGCAAGTGCTTTCAATTCAGACGTGTTTAAAGGAGTGAGCTGTTATGCAGAATACTGGCAGACAGCAGTTACTATGAATATGAAAGACAGAGAAACTAAACCAATGCCCTCTGTGATTGTATTTTTTGCTTTACTACTCTCAACTAAACAGTTTACAAAAAAAAAAACATGCACACAAAACAAACTGTAACAAAAGGGCCATTGGCCCTAAAGCACCCACCTGAGTAAAGTCATCAAGTCATCTAGGATTGATAAGATTGAACACATTCTGGTTGTTATGATGTAAACAAATGAGTATTAGTATCCTACTTTTTGACCTGATATGACCCATTTTCAAACTTGTCAGAGATATTGTCAAGAGAAACATTCTGACCAAGTTTCATGAGTATCAGACTGAAAATGTAGCCTCTAGAGTGTACAAAAGATTTTTCTGGGATTTGACCTAGTGACCCTGACCCAGTATTTTAACCTAACATAACCCAATTTTGAACTTACTCCAGAAATTATCAGCACAAACACTCTGACCAGCTTTTGTGGGTATCAGATTGAAAATATGGCCCCTGAAGTTCACAAAAGAATTTTCTAAGATTTAACTCACTGACCTTGTTTCTTACTTGACATGAACCAATTTCAAACTGGTCAAAAAATAGTATCAAGATAACCCTTCTTACAAAGTCTCATGAGTATCAGATTGAAAATATGGCTTCTAGAGTGCACACAAGGTTTTTCTACAATTTGTTCCGATGACCTATTTTTTGACCCAATGGATACCAATTTTAAACCGATATTATCCAGACAAACATTCTGACTAAGTCTCATGAGTATCAGACTAAAATGTGGCTACTAGATTGCACATAAGATTTTTCTAAAATTTGTCCCAATAAATACTCTTCGACCCTACGTAAACCAATTTTCAACTTTGTCCGAGATATAATCAAGACATACATTCCGACCAAGTTTGATGAGTGTAAAGTTGAAAATATGGCCTTTACAATGCACACCATATTTTTCTAATATTTAATACTTTGACCTATGTTTTCACCCCATGCAACCCAATTTCAAACTTGTACGCAATGTCATCGAGACCTTATTATCAAAAACTCGATCCTGATTGTGACAATGTAAACACAGTCATGTGTGTTAGTGACCTACTTTTTCGACCAGATGTGAACCAATTTTAAAATAGTCCAAGATATTATCAAGAGAAACATTCTAACCAATTTCTATGAGTATCAGACTGAAAATGTGGCCTCTAGAGTGGATGCAAGTTTTTTCTAAAATTTGTGCCAAAGTCCACCTTTTTGACCTGACCTAAATACAAACTTCTTTAAAATTTCATCAATTTTAACATTCTGACCAGCTTTCATGGATATCAGATTGAAAATGTGTCCACTGGAGTGCATACAAGGTTTTTCTGAGATTTGACCTGGTGACTTAGTTTTTGACCTGACATTACCTATTTTCGAAATCATCCAAGATATCATGAAGACAAATGTCAAGACATCAAGGTTTTTCTACGATTTGCCCCCAGTGACCCAATTTTCCAAGATGTGGAGACAAACGTTCCGACAAGTTTTATGAGTATTGGACTGAAAATGTGCCTTCCTGAGTGCACACAAGGTTTTTCTAACAATTGCCCTGGTGATCTATCCTGGTTTTTCTGAGATTTGACCTGGTGACCTAGTTTTTGACCTGACATGACCCATTTTGAAACTCACCAGAGATATAATCAAGACATGTTTCATGCAAATTGGACTGAAAATGTTGCCTCGAGAGTGCACAAAAGGTAATTGTTGATGCCTGCTTGAGATGCATAAAGCACGATGGACACAGCATGATCACATACGAGAGGTCACCTTGAGCACTTTGTGCTCAGGTCAGCTAACAAAAATAATACTTTAAATGATGATATCATTCACTTTACACCTCAAATGAAATGACAATACATATGAGCCATGCTCTGTGAAAAGGGGGTTTTATATATCTGCAAAAAGTATCAACCCAAGTCAGCCTGCGCAATCAGCGAAGGCTGACCTGGGTCAAAACTTTTTGCTACTGGTCATTCCCTGCATGTCCAAAAGACTTTCTTTACCGCAATATTCAGTCGGTTGTGATACAAAATGGATTTTATTGATCAATAATTATATGTTGACTTGCTTGGTATAATGCATCATGAAGATTCAATAAACCTGCTTTTGCCAGAGCATGGCTCACATGCATTTAAACCAGCAGAAGTCAACCTTTTTTCAGAGGGGGAGGAGGCTGTTCTTACTGGAACTGTCTAAACTTGACAATTCTAGTTTGTATGGCACAACCTTTGAAAATAAAACACACACACATTTTAAAGGACAATAACTATCATAATGATCATTTAAAATTTACTGCCCTTTACTAAACAACTGCATGTTCTATAAAGTTGTTATAATTACAATTGGAAATTGTAACAGGAAATTAATTGATTGATTGAATGATATTTTATGCTGCTTTAAACATTGTTTCAGTCATATTAGTCATAGTACAGTTCACATATTCATGTATTTCCTAGGTTTTACCAGTACTAGGCTAGACTCCGAAGTGTCTTGCCCAAGGACATTCCCACAAAAACCCAGTGGATTCAGTGTGGCTCATACCCGAGGCCTCCAGGTTACTAGTCCCATCGTTTACCTCTGAGCCCCACAGTACCCTTGTAACAGGAAAACAATCACTTACAGCATCAAGCACGTGATATGATGCTTTTTCAAACAGTGTAGAGATCAGATCAACCTGCACTTTCTGTGCAATCTGATCTTGGGAATACACTGTCTAATGCCTTGTGCAATAATTCTGACCAAAAGAGCCTCTAAAAGACAATGTTCCTTCCATTTGATGGCACAAAATCTTTTGGTGCTCTAATGGGTAAGCATGGTACCATCAAAGGACAATAAGTTTTTACCAAACAGTATCATGTTTTAACTCTTTACCACAAAATCGAAAGCATTTTGTAGACGACAAATTTATTTGGCTTAAATGACGGACTTTGTCCCTAAAAGGATGGAAAATATTTTGGGAAATGGAGAAAATGCTGGTAACCAGCATTTTCTCTTTTTTCCACAATATTTTCAAAAGTCTTTCTGTCAAGGTTGTTAAAAAACTTAGGATTGGGTGGTAAATGGTTTACTATCTTGGTAAGAAGGCTTTTGAGAAATTGTAGGAAAAGCAGAAATTGCTGGTGACCAAAAGCCTTCTTTCTTGGGGCTGTTACAAGTTCTCAGAATTGTTTGGTAAAGGGTTCCCTGAACATATCTGTAAATAGTGAGGAAAACAAGAACTTCATGGTGAATAATGAATTGCATATCAAAATTAAAGTTTGACTAGAATGTATGACTACCTCTCCATTTTGAATCTTCATTATGTAGGACACAGCTCTAGGCTCTTTCGCCAACACTATAGATCAAGATCAGACAGCTAAGACCATGCAGTGGGTCTAATATTCTATCTAAACTGTAATACGTTTAAAGGAATTTTTTCGTTGAAAAGGGCTTGAAATAACATTTTGGAATTGCAATAGGTGAACTATTGTGGCCCTATCACATTATTTGAGTTATATCTAATTTGTTGTCTGCAAGTGCTTTCAATTTGTCGTCTGCTATAGGGCTAAATCAGTCAATGTCAAATAAACCTACTGGACACTTAACCCTTTCCCAAACGGCAAATTTTGGACCAGACCAAATTGAAAGCATTTTGCAGATGACAAATTAACAGTTGCTAAAAAGATTATTTTTCTATACGATAGGGTAGAAAACATTGTGGGAAAAGGAGAAAATGCTGGTTACCAGCATTTTCTCCTTTTCCCACAATGTTTTCAAAAGGCTTCTATTCCTGACCCGTGAAAACCAGCGATTGTTTGGGAAAGGGTTAAAGTAAAAAAATATCAAAATACATACATGACAATTATAAAAATCTTCCTTAACATCTGGATATCTCTACATATTATCAATCGCAGACTGTAGGTCCAAGATTAGATTGGATGCTTCTTGCAGTCTGATCTTGATCACCAAAGTTGGCTAAATAAACTTTTGCTTGGCACATTAACCTCTTACCACTATCTTAAACCTATCTCAAACCTAACAACTTTGACGAAAAAAGCCTTTGACAACACTGTTTGAAAAGGTGAAAATACTAGTAAGCAGCATTTTCTCCTTTGCCCACAATGTTTTCTACCCTTCCAAGAGCAAATTTCCATTTTTGAGTTACTTAACTGTTGTTTGCAAATGTTTTCAATTTGGAACAGGCTGAAATTTTGTCTTTCAGTAAAGAGCTAAGAACTAATAAGAACAATCAGTAGGCCTATGTTCTTCTCACACCAATCTGTAATGAAATAAACTTTGTTACAGGGTTCAATCTAGAACTTTGTCAGAATGGGCCAGTGGCCCATCAATAATTTAAAAAGGGGCCACCAGTATTTTGAGATGGGCCAGCACTTTTTAACAACCAAATAACCAGGATCTTGGCATTTTAAAAGCTCAATTATTACTGACTTACCATATAAAGGAAGTAAATCCAGATAATTTACTGCTTAATTGTGTATGGGGATAGTGATTGAGTTGTAACAACACTAAAAATAATTTGTTTTAAATGATTGCTGTATTATACAAGTAACTTGTATTACAATTTTTTTGCATCGTCGTAACGAAGCCAGTGAAATTGAGGCTTTTGTAGCCACTCAGTTTGAAATTTTTTTGCATACGATTTCCCAGCTTTTGCATCAGCTGATTGTTTTTCACCATCAGTTTTACCCGACTGCTGCGTTTTCGCTTGTTTGGCGGAATTTCCGCCAGAAAAGAAATTGCCGATTCGTTTCATTCGGCATACCTCGGGTGATGGGAGCCATCAAATCCGAAGTAGGTACGGAATCGGCCGAGTTGTGACGAGTGCGATTCGTTTCTGTGTTTGCGTTGCCGACATGTTTTCAAAAGCTGGTTTCCATCGCGTTCGTTCATGTTCCGTGAATATCCGAATACCAGTAACGCTCTCCGTGTTGCTGCGACGCTTTGCAGTGAAATTTAAATACAGCGGAAAGCGTCTTCTAACACTGACTCACTAAAAACTATACTAAAAAAGAAGTTAATGGCGGCGCACAACGGAATCGGAAAAGCGCCGATGCATTGGATTTTGCGCCGATCCGGCGCACTGGAGTTTCAAAAATGGGCCAAGGACTTTAAAATCGCGCCATTGGCGCAAAAACGCAGCCTAGATTGAACCCTGTTGTTACTGATATATATCTCAAAACAGCAGACAGTTTAAATTAGGAATAAGATGGGCATATTTTGTGCAGTCTGATCTGAATTTACACTGTCTGCAAAAACAACTGCAGTGTGCTTTACAAAAGAAGAATGAAGTAACAATAAAGAGAGCCATGCTCTGGCAAAAGGGGCTTAAATATATCTCCATTATGCATTATATACAGCAAGTCATTACTTCTGGGGTAAAATGGTCCTCAAACATTCAGGAAAATTGACCAACAGCAAAAGGTTTTGACCCATGACCTGCGCAGACTGACATGGGTCAATACCTTTTGCTGATGTATTAAATCCCTTTTTCACACAGCATGGCTCAAATCATGACTCCACTCTTCCAAAAAAAAACCCTCCTAATTAGTCCAGAAAATGAGTGTCAAAGTGAATTTTCATATTTTCACAGGTTTTAAACTTTTCGTTACACAGAGAGCAATAATAAAGCTCCATAGCACTTCCCTGTTGTCTCAAGTCACCACGATTTTTTGAATCCTTCTGCTTCTTTGAATGTGTCTTGACATGAAGATTCCTCGCACTTGACTGTGTAAAACTTTTGTCACATATAGGACATGAAAACGGCTTTTCGCACAAATGGATGCGCATGTGGGTCCGCAGGTTTCCAACGTATCTGAAATCTTTATTGCAGACATTACATTTATGCAGCTTCACATCCGAGTGAACTAAATAGTGAAGCTTCAGGCTGTTCAGCTGACTGAATTGTTTGAAGCAAGTTTCGCAGGTGTATGGTTTTTCTCCTGTATGGACTCGGAGATGAACTGTATAGTTTCCATGAAAACGGAATGTTTTCAAACAAATCTTACAGGTATGCATCATTTAGTTTCCCAACAACACCTCTAACGCCCTGAAAAGTATAAAATTATTGTAATCATTTAACTCTTTACCGGTCATTCAAGTTGAAAGCATTATGAACTTAATTAAATCTTGCTTTAAAGATGGGATTAGTTTTCAACAGGGACAAAAATATTATGGGAAAAGGTGAAGATGCCACATCTTTTTCCATGATGTTTTCTATCAAAGAACTTGAGCCAACTTGTATGAATTTGAAATTTGTTGTTTTGAAGATTTTTGAATTTGGAAGTCTTAAACTTTTACCACACAATCCCCAATTTCAACAACCCTGACAAAGAAGGCTTTTGGAAAAACATAGTGGGAAAAGGAGCTGAATGCTGGTAACAGGCATTTCATCCTTTTCTGACAACATTTTCTGCCCATCCACAGACAAATTTTTGAGCCACATCTATTTTGTTGTAAGCAAATTGTTTCAGTTTAGGCAAGTCGAAAGTTTTGTCATTTGGTAAAAAGTTAAATTTATTGTGACAGCTTTGGAAAATATTATGGGAAGAGAAGAAATGCTGGTAACCAGCAGTTCCTTCTTTCCCATCAAAGTTTTTTGCCTTTCACTCACAAATTCCAGCATTTGAGCCACATTCAATTTGTGGTCTGGAATTGCTTTGAATTCGGATTAAGTAAAAAGTTAACCAATGTTCAATTCTTCAACACACAATCCAATGTTTTAACAACCTCAAATTGTGGAAACAGGAGAAAATGCTGGTCATTAATATTCCCTGTTTTCCCCACATTGTTTTTTGCACCCTCAAAGGCAAATTTTCATCGCTCTCACTTTATTTGCTGATTCCACTATGGACATAAGCCTAAATTTTTTCTAATTTGGTAAGGCGTTAAGTCTACCAGGCAGGTAAGTTAAGACTGGTCCAAACAGATAACATTTTCTCTTTTCCCACAAAGATTTCTGGGCCTTGAGCCAAATTTGTTGCCTAAAACTGCTTATTACTTGAACAAGCCTAAAATCTTCAAGGCTAGAAAACTTTTGAGAAGACCATCCTTCATTCAGGCTCAATCATCCTACAGAGGAAGAAGAAAAAAACCTGCAAAAGTTTTTCCATAAGTTACAGTAACTTCATTTGGATAGTCTGAAGAATATGGGAGGTTTGGAAATCAACTCATCATAAGAACACTTAAAAATTTGGAAAATATTTGCTCCAGAAAAGCTTCCTATGTTCTAAGATCTCGTAATGCAGTGTAAATGATATGGACATGATTAACCCTTGTCCTGCTAAATAAATGAAATGAAACTTAAGCCAATAGTAGAAACCCAAACTTTGCTATTTTGGAGGTAATTTTTGGGGAAAAAAATGTTCTTATTGGACAATGTAGATCCAAGATCAGACTGCATGTTCTGTGCAGTCTGATCTTGATCTACACTGTCCGCAAAAGGCTAGTGTGTCAAACTTAGAAGCCTTAGGGTTAAAACATGGAAAAAAGACAAACTTGACCCCCTAGGCTTTAATTTGAGCCCTCTTGGTAGAGGGCAACTAGATAAAGCTACATGCCAAAATTGGTAGCCCTAGGCCTTATGGCTAGGTACAAGTAGATTTTTAAAGTTTTCCCTATAGATATAAGCCCATGTAAAACTTATGACCTCTGGGGCTGGGCCAAATTTGGGCACCCTTGATAGAAACCAACATGATAAAGCTACATGCTAAATTTGGTAGCCCTAGGCCTAATGGCTAGGTACGAGGAGATTTTTCTAAGTTCTCCCTATATAAGCCTGTGTAAAACTTGTGACCCCCGGGGCAGGGCCAAATTTGGCTCCAGGGCTATAATTTAGGCACTCTTAGTAAAGGCCTACTTGATAAAGCTACATGCCAAATTTGTTAGCCCTAGGCACTATGGCTAGCTACCAATAGGATTTTAAAGTTTTCCCTATATAAGCCCATGTAAAACTTGTGACCCCTGGGGCATGGCCAATTTTGACTCCAGGGCTATTATTTGAAGGAACTTGGTAGATGTCTACTAGATAAAGCCACATGCCAAATTTGGTGGCCCTAGGCCTTATGATTTCAGACAAGAAGATTTTCAATATTTTTCAGTTTTGTTGCCATGGCAACCAGAGTTTTTGAAGGAATCAAATTCTTTCAAGAAAGTCTGAAGAGGACCATGGCAGGATAATTTCTGTGAAGTTTCAACAAAATTGGATGGGTAGTTTCAGAGAAGGAGATGTTTGAAATAAAAGTTAACGCACACTCGGATGGACGCACGCACGCACGCACGCACAACGGATACTGGGCCATGTCATAAGCCAGCTGGCCTTCGGCCAGTGGAGCTAAAAATAGGCAATTTCAGAAAGATTGGCTGAGCAAATTTACTTGGTTAAGAGTGAATGACTCTAATGTCAAGTTTGTTGTGAGTCTGCTTCAAAACTTTCAAACCCATTTGTTTGTAAGGAAGGTTGCAGTTATATGCAGACAAGTACACTTTACAGTCAACTTTATTTGAAGTGGTCTTTTTCCCTCTGTTTTACAGAATATCCCGTAAGATTTTACCCAAGGGGACACTGCTGTGACTGGTATCTTCCAACATTTTTGACCTAGAAACAACACTGCTTTCTGCATTTGTATGTACAGCGTACAAGACAGATGATTATAATATATATATCACTACAAATTTATGGCGTACTTGAATCAAAGGTAAAATGCATTTGCTGTGATTTCTTAATTGTAATGGCTCACTGTTTTTCATTTGTTTGACTGAAAAACTGATTAAAAAAAAAAAAGCCAGAGTTCACTTGTCATAACAAATGAATTTTCAAGCCCTGAACCATGTTATCTGTTTAACCCTTTACTAAATAATCCTCAGTTTGATGACCTTGATGAAGACGGCTTTTGAAACTTTTGTAGCAAAAGGACAAAATTCTGGTAACCAGCATTTTTACCTTTTCCCACAATGGGTATCTAGTTGTTTCAACATCCTGTCATTTCAACACCAGGTCATTTCGACACTTTTAGGTCATTTCGACCCCTATTTTGGTCATTTCGACTCCCAATGATTTTTTCTTACAAAATATGGTCAGTTCGACACCCGCTGAGGGCATTTGTTGTGCAGTATGTTTTGCAGTATGTTATAAAAGACATATTCTTGCAGTATAATGAAAGTTACCTTTGCCGATCTTTGTGTTTAACTTCTTTGATTATTTTGGCAGACAGCCATTATGTTGATTGCTACATCAGTGGAAATTTATATGCCGAGGTTGCTTAATGTAGGAGACCGATCACATATTTTTTTTGTCAGTAATAATTTAGTTGTTTTATCTGATTGTATGTGTGGTTTTTTTTTTTTCAGTTTCTACCCGATCATTGGTTGTTTAAATCATCTGCCTTAATTTTATCGATGTAACGCTAAATTACTTCAAATTTTCACTTTGTCATATTATCGTAATTTTGTTTTAGCGAGTGCTAAAAATACATGCATTGGCTTTGTTGAAATAATTTTGTTTTAGGGAACTTTGTTCATGTCAATAAATGTATTGAAAACTAATGGTATACATGTATGTGCTTCAGTTCAGCAACTAGGACATACTTGCAGGGCAAATTGATCAGAGGTTTCTATAAATGGTAATTAAAGAGATTCAGCAGTAATTTATTTCACACCTTAACCCGGCTTTTGTTTAACTGTGATCGACAGCTATTTTCACCCCTAAGAATAGACTCATAATGAATCGACAGCCTTACGGATATCAAAACTCTGCAGAAAGAGTAAATGAAAAACTCAAACTTAGAAATATTCACGGTAAAAAAGTGTCCATACAAGTCATTTTAACAAAACCTGTCATTTACTGAGATTTCCATAAATCCAGCACAGTGTCATGGTTCATTTGGAACTCAGAAATGGTTGAAATTCTTCGATTCAAACGCTTTCCTCTCATAGTAGCCTAGTCAACTTGGAAATCTAGATAAATAAAAAAAAAAAGGAATCTTAAAATTTTGACCATAAGGCCCTTTGCTTGCTTTTCATTTTCTTCTCCAGCCCAGGCAGGCCTTTTAGGTTTATAAACTGTGTATTCCTGCTATTATTTTTGTTACCACTTATTCCTTGCAGAAAATTACATACATGTATCTGGTATGTCTGTTAAATGCCGTAATTACACCATACATAGTGTTCCCACTAGCTTTTCATTTCAAGGGTACATTTACCTCCTGAGCTGTAAATCTGGGGGTAAGATTCCATATTAGAGGGTATGACATTAATGATTCCCAACTAGAGGTAAAGCAATCCATATTAATGATTTGCAACAAAAAAGTCTGTTATATAAAGGTATTTGTGTAAATTTACTGCTTAAATTCATTAAAAAGCTGAAAAGACGGTCTGAAGTGACTCTGATCAGACAATGTCAAAAAGACATTTAGTTGTGTCATGGGATTCTGTGTTTTTTGCACAGATCAATTTTTCATGTCTGTTAATTTCTAGATCTACTGTATTTCCCCTAAGTATTCGGACACCCTAAATTTTCGGACAGCATTAATTATTTGCCAAAATAATTTGTTTTTTGTCCCTAATTTCGGACACTTAGTAAAATGTCTGTCGGACACGAAATTGTAATGGTTTAGAAGTTTGACAAAAACCCGCAATACTCTTTCTCAATGGACAAAATTTAGACCCTTCCAAACTGAAAGAGTTTGCATACGACAATTTTAAATTTTAAAAGTTATTAAAATGGCGGAAAGTTCTCCAAAGGGGTAGAAAACACGGTGAGAAAAGGATAAGTTGCTTGTTACGAGCAATTTCTCCTTTTCTCACAGTGTTTTTGTATGACTTGTACTGCAGACACGTAACAACAAGGGCTTGTTTGGGAGAGGGTTAATTAGCAAGTACCTGAGAATTCTTTGTATGGCATCTGATGATCGCGGTAAACTGAATACGAGTGCTAATTTGTGTTACATGGGTTAGATATTTATGTCAAAAACCGTGACGCATTAAAGTCGTAAATTTTAGCGATAAACGCTGTAAGATACACTTTTAATGCATAATGGTATTGATAGTTGTAACGCCCTGTACACAGTTCGACATGTTGACAAGGAGACAAGAATGTGTATGAACGACGTAACCCTGTCTGGTTAGGGCAAGATTAACACTTACCAATTCAAGACCCTGATATAGGATTATCTAGAAAAAAAAAAAAAAACGTGGAAAAAGGGAAAATATACTTTTCCACAATGCTTTCTAACCCATTAAATACTCTTTTTTTTTTTTTTTTTCAACATACACTTTTGATTGTTGTCTGCAACCATTACCAATTTGGAACAATCGAAAACTTGATGTTTGATATGGAGGTTGCCTAGACAAAATGGAGCTGTTGCGGGGGGCATGGACTAAGATCTGACTGAATGAAGAATGGAAATTGCTCTTGTATTACACTGTGGATCATGTAATACCGACCCTAATACAAGCGTAAAATATATTTTTTCCAATTTAAATATTTTCCAGGTGTAGATACAGAATTGCACTGATTGGTAAAAACTGACAAGAATAAATGATTGGTTATCACTAATCCAACCAATCAAATTACTAACAAGCGAATATGTGCGGTACTTGATCAAATATTAGGTGGCATACTACGTCATCCTCTTTGATCTTGGATTGTGTAGGGGAAATAATTAAAGCGTATTTCAGTGAGAAAATCATTTGCAAACATTCGTACTGTCATTAAACTTTTAATTGGGAACTACCGTGATTGACAGGTATTATTTGTCATACTTAATTTGACACTGCAAAACTGTAGATAATGGATCGTTAATAATTAAAATGTTCTTTGATACAGTGCGTTAGGAACCAAAGTTTTTGGATAGAGATTTCCATCATCAATTCATCCCTAAATTTTCGGACAGTAAGATGATTATTTTTGTAAATTTTCTGACACCAAAATAGATAATTATTTTTTTCTGTCGGAATACTTAGGGGAAATACGGTATATGTATTTCCGCATGATTTGACAAAAATTTGTCAATAAGGGTAACAAGTAACTTCAAAACCTGTCATACAAGATAAGTGGATAATGACCTTTTTGGTCCATTTATTTTCTTACGTGAGGTCTCGTGTGTAACCAAAATTAATGTGAATTTCAATACTTTATCATGATTTACACAGTAATTTGCATGAGTGGGAACATTGAATCACAAATAGTGTCATTATCCTTATTAAAAAGAACTCAACCATTAATTGAACATTCTTCAACCTCACTTTTGTCATTTGGTTCAAATGGCTAACCAAGTCCACACCAGGGTTTGCTTGTATAAAAAACTCTGACTGCCACAGTGCTATCAAAGGTTACCCCGCTGCAGGACAAAAAATTTGGCTGTGCTAGAGTTATAAGGGTTTCTGTAAATGACAGGTTTGGTTAAATGGACGTAATGAGGAGATACCTTTATATCTTGAATGTGTCATGGATATAATTTCTTAATTTTTTTTTTCTAGGTAGTTCTGACATTGGTAAGCTTTTCACTGATTATGATTTATTCTGGTGGAGAAAAACGTTGGTCAAATACAGTTAAAGACAGGTGAAGGTATGACAAAAATTATACTGTATAATCCCTTTTTAAAATGGTGAAATATAGATATGGAAAATTGTATGGACATAGCCATACTTGGAGTAACTGCCTTTAAATAAAGCTATTTAAAACATATTTTGTTCACACACCAACACAAAATTATGTTTGACATTTAAAAAAATTAAAGCAATTCAATCATAGAAACTTGAGTCTAAAAAGTGCTTGGAAAAAAAAAATCAGGTGCTGAAATGACCAAATTTTGAAAAAATTTTTCTACCGTGGGTCAAAATGACCAAAAAGCCTCGACATGACTGGGTGTCGAAATGACTGTCATTTCCACAATGTTATAGATGGACGACGAATTATCTCTTCAGAATGTGATATGTCGTCTGCAGATGCTTTCTGTGTGGAACAGTCTAAAAAATTTGCCTATTGATAAAGAGTTAAAGTGTTATCATCTCAAGTCAATGTTCACATGCAGACTATACACCTTTTGGGCTCATGAGACTCGATTTGCTTTGATCCTCATACGTTCACATTGAGCTCTCTGCATTCAAATCGCTTAAGAATTATCAATTTGCCGAATTCAGCGGCACCAGGACAGATTAAGAGAAATTTTCTTCTTCCTTAACACAACTCCACCGAAACAAAACTTTTTTTCAATAACTCACACTGTTTAAGGTTCAACTACGGTTTCGATCACTGTCTCCCGCTTCAGAAATTGTTCTTAGAAGGGAGATAACTTTCTTGAAACTGTTAAAAGTATATCTGCGTTTAGTTATAGCCCAATATCAGTTAATAACCAAAGCAGTAAAAGCACTGGTGTAGCAGTTGTCAAGAGAGCCATTGTGTAGATTAGTAATTGAAACTAAAAAAGCAATATTAACCAAATATTCGCTTGGAGGTACCTACTAATCAAACTTGATAGCTGCGCCAGAGAGCAGTTGTAAATAATGTAATTTCTTATCCTGCTTATTGTCCTTTGCAATAAGTGAAGACTAGAATAAGACAGCACATCCTTGGAGTCTTATCTTTATCTGCACTTTTCGCTTATAATGTGTGACATCAGACCAACAACCCTGTAGATATAAATAAACTGATAAAAAAAACAAAAAAAACTATATTTAATATACAATATTTATTTAGCGGGATAGGGGATGGGTATCAGTCAGATTGTCATTCAGTCAGTCACAGTTACATTTTTTTTTCTATTTTGCTTAGCCTCCGTAAGGCAGTCAGAAGCGACTCACTTGTAAGCTTGTTATGCATGGGACCCCAGCTTGCACTAGCTCGTTTGAATGTATTGTCTTTCCCACTTCCTCCTGACAATTGATGAAAGTCGATGCAACCAAATTCAATCTGCTCTAACCACTTGGCTTAAAAGACCATGTGAAGAAGCAGTCAATGACTTAGGAAGTATGTTGTGTACTGGTTAGTAATTGTCAGGAACACATTGGTAGGTGTACAGACTGCTGCAAAATACTGAAATGCTGTTGAGATAGGCATTCAACTCCTATTAAGAAATCTTGTATATATCAAGATACTTTTTTTCATTTAAAAATGGTGGTATGATAATAGTTACAAAATATAGAAGGCATCAATTCCACGTCAAATTTCTTGATAAAGGCAAAAGCCGAAATATTGAAAGAGAGTAAACATTTCTTAATTGCGTAAAACACATTGTATTGTATCAACACACACACATGTACTTCAGTAAGAATTGTGGCTTCAATGGGTGAAAAGACAAATATTGTTTTAAAAAATCTACTGTTTGAAACTTCTTAGCGTAACAAATTAGTGTATTGTGATATTTACATCAAATCTTGAAGTATTTACCCTTAATTTACAATTGATATTTGTGTACACCAGAAGAGACTGAAATAGACCTTTTTTTTTGGAGGGGGGGGGGGGGAGAGGGGGGTTCTCTAATATAGTTAAGTAAAGGCTTTTTCTGTCTAGACTCATTCCGTATGATTTTATCTCAAATTGTAAATCATGTCAGATCCGAAATTGCATCCTTAAGAATAAGACATCATTGAAATTTGAAATGAATATAAACTTAACCAAGTTACTTTAAAAAAAAAAAAAGGTTTTCTTTAGATTACTATTTAAAGGTAAATAACCACTCGATTTGTATTTCAAAGGTAGCTCGTAGTTAGCTCCCTTCCCTCAGGAAATTTACAAACGGCACCTTATCACGCATTAAGAAACTTTTGGTTTAAGATAAGCAACTTTATTAAAATATTATACCTGAACCATGCTCTGTGAAGCGGGGGCTTAATGCATCTGCAAAAATTATTGACCGAGGTCAGCCTGCGCAGTGCGTGCAGGCTGACCTGGTCCGATACTTTTTGCTGGGTCAATCAGTTTGTACATGTCAAAGGACCAGTCTTTCTCTAGATTCAGTCAGTTGTTAGACAGAATGATTTTTCTGGATCCATAATTGTACGATGACTTGCTTAGTATGATGAATTGCAGAGCTGCATTAAGCCCCGTTTTGCCAGAACATGACTCATACCTATTTAACTCTTTAAGCTTCATATATTTTAACTCGGCCTCTTTCAACGATCGAAAATCAGCATAAGCTCAGAAAGCTTTTTCTCATAGGCTTGACCAAGTTCTGCAGGTTCTGATCTTAATCTGTGCCGTCTGTAGCATCCACTGTTTTCGCCATTGCACTGAAAATGTTATTTCCGGCAAATGTGGTTTGTATATAGGTTGGTTGGCCGATTGACTGGCTGGCTGGCTGATTGGCTTGTTGGCTGATTGACTGGCTGGGTGATTGACCGGCCGGCCGATTGGCTGGCCAAGTGACTGGATGGGTAATTGGCTGGCTAGCTGATCGGCTGTCTGGTTTGCTGGCTGATTGGTTAGCTGGTTGACTGGCCGGTCGGTCGGCCCGACCGACCAAGAATGAATGAAAGTATAGTTGTCACTCTATTTCACTCGTTTCATACAGCTGAACACAACGATCGCGCTGACTGCATTTAGATGGCAAACAATTAGTGGCATAATAAAATTGTGCTTGTAGGGTTACATATGTCTTATCTCAGCACTGTTTTCAAAAACACCTCGAAGGTGTACTTTGATCAAAGCTTTTACAAATGGTTCGATGGTGGTTTGTCTGACTTGAATTTATATGTTTTTATTCTTATTTCATTTATTTTTCTCTCTCTTCCTTATTTCAGTGTTGTTGTTGTTGTTGTTTTTTCCCACAAGAACTACACATATTTATTTGAATGTATTCACGGAGTTTCTGTACAAACAACATGAAGAACAGAAGTAATAACAAAAAGGGTAAAAAATGTATGTCCGAAATACCATTAAAGAGATTGCAAGTCAGAAGATATAAAAAAAATAGAGTTTATTTGAAAGATTGTTCTGCAGAATCTCGAAAATTGATACCAACTCCATATTCTCAAAAAAAGAAAACCCAAAGATTCTTTGTAACTCTTTACCATACTAAAATTTTGAGACTGGTTCAAATTGAAAGCATTTTCAGACATTGAATGCATGTAATGTATGAGTATCTTTCTTCAAAGGCGAGGAAAACATTGTGGGAAAAACCTTCGACGTTATGGTCTTTATAAATATCGAGATTGTGTGGTAAGGGGTTAAAATGATAGACGGGGCAAGAGATACTGGAATATGAACTTTAAAGTCAACTCAAACTCAATTCAACTTAAATATTTATTTATGCAGAAGGCCACCGGCCCATAATGCAAACAACTATATATATATATATATATATATCTCCATGAAACCAATACAGAGTCAAGTACGCTGTGGAGAAATCTCGATCAGTAGCGATTCGGAGCAGTTTTTATGGTCATAGACAACTTGACTAAAGTAGATGAATAGGTTTCCGTCCAAAATGGACTCGGATCAGACTGCAACAAAACGAAGACTGATCCGAGTCCTTGTTGACAGATAGTTCTAAGTTTACGTAAATATACAAGAAAACAATATATCCACTTGAATCCAGGACAGACGATCCGAAATCACCCATGTCACAAACTTCACGGATCAGGATCCCTCATTAACACGTATTTGATTAATTCCAATGAATTTTGCAGAACCTATTACCAAACAACAGAATTATAGGCACGTCCAAATTGAGAGCATTTGCAGATGACACAAAGTCTGTTACCCAAAAATTGGATCTTGAGCGGGAGGGGTAGCATCTTTTTGTTTGTTTGTTTGTTTTATTTTTCCCAGAATTTTTTCAAAAGCCTCCCTCTTCGGGGTCTTGAAAATTCGGTATTGTGTGGAAAAGTGTTGATAAGAGGTTTATACATAATACATAATACTTAAACTACTTATACTTGTAGTAGTGAAACTATTTATTAAAACTCCTTTGGGTTCTGAACAAAAAGAGAAACTGATGAAAAGTAACCACGCCAGCAAATGCCTCTCTTTTTTTGCCTATTGTTGAAAATTGAAAAAAAATCAATTTTATATGAACCATGCTCTGTGAAAAGGGGACTTAATGCATCTGCGAAAAGTATCGACCCAGGTCAGCCTGCGCACTCCGCGCAGGCTGACCTGGGCCGAAACTTTTTGCTATCGGTCAATTTTCTATACATCCAAGGACCAGTCTACCTCACGTATAGTAGGTTATTTAAAAAGTGGCTATTATGGATCCATATTTGTATGATGACTTGCTTGGTATCATGGATCACGGAGATGCATTAAACACGCTTTTGGCAGAGTACGGTTCAAATTATATTTTTCAATATTAGTATTTCAACCAGAGGGTCCTGCATGGCTCAGTGGTAAAGTGCGGGACGCTGGAGGCCTCGGGTTCGAGCAGCACTGGATCCACTGGGTTTGTCGAGGGATTGCCCTTGGGCAAGACCCTTCGTAGTCCTAGCCTAGTACTGGTAAAACCCAGGAAATACGTGAATATGTGAGCTGTCGCCGTGATATGAATGAAATAATGCTGAAAGCGGCGTAAAACACCATTTAATCATTTCATCCAGGTCATCATGATGGAAGGATTACTACTAAAAACAGTGTGTCTGGATATACATGTAGACTGTGCAGTATGGATTAGATCTATATGGTGACGCATAGAAAATAACAAATTACCTATAAGTATAGGTAGTTTGAAGTTCATAGGCCCCCCCCCCCCCCCCACCCCGAATTTTGAAATAGATCTATCTCGAAAAATCCCGTATCAATTTTCATAAAGCTTTTCATAGTCTTTTAAAATGACCTTACCAACTTTCACAGCGAAAATTAGAATTTTTCTTCCGCAAGAAAGAGCATTTTGCCCATTCCAGTAGAGTTAAATTTTTGTTCCGAAGCTTAACTCTCTCCGATGGTTTCGCACAGTGACCAGAACAGCAAACGTAACTGGAGAAGTGCATGACTTCAGTACCTCACTTTAGTTAAATATGAAGCCCTGAAATTGTTTTTGTACAAAAAATACAGTTCTATACCTTACCTTAGATATTCCTTTCGTCACTTTCATACAAATCTTCGAAGTCTAAAATGATTTGTCCAATGTTTTCTTATATCTTGTCTGTTCTCCAAAACTTGGTCTTAATTTTATTTTCGGCATGGCTTCATGTTTTATGCCACTTCTGATGAGATATGTGTTTTCGAAAGCACCTGACACTTAGACTCGAAGGTCTTTCATGGTTTGTTTTGAACTGTTTTTCGCTATCATTTTTTCAGTTCACCCAAATTTAGCTCAATTGTATTTTGCTCACACTCATAGGGTGGTAGTCTTAACTCTTTACCAAACAACAAATTTTCAGACTAGTCCAAATGTGAAGCATTTACAGATAACAAAATAACTGTATTTCAACACTTGAAATTTGTTTTCAGAAGGAGAGAAAACATTGTGGGAAAAGGAGAAAATGCTGGTTACCAGTATTTTCTCCTTTTCCCACAATGTTTTCAAAAGGCTTCTTTCTCAGGGTTCTTAAAAGTCGGGATTGTGTGGTAAAGAGTTAAGGCACTGTGTCCCTTTGACCGTAAAAATTCATCTACAACAATATTTTGGAATTTGTATATGGAACTCAACCAATTCATACAATTCATCCATCTTCAATTTTATTATTGTATGCCATACCACATGATGTGAGCTAAAGTTTGACTGAGTTTCAAGTAAACGTCTATGGTTGGGCATGGAAAAGAAAACAAAGTGTAATCAAGCGCGCGCAAGTCTCTGATATTAAATCGTTAAAATAAAACCCAAATAAAAAATGAGGTACAGGCCTCAAAAGTTGAAGTTTGTGCTGTTAAAACGATAGACGACCACAGTTACAGTACGTGCATGAGAACTGTTTTCATACACAGGAAAACCCTTTAGCAGGAATAGCCTTCAAACCCTCCCACCGTTTTTAAGCTGTTTGCTCATACATTTTAACATTACATTGAATGCAAAAAATTCAATTTAAACTCTCAAAAATTCTGAAAATTTCAGTCAGAGTTGGTATAGATCTGGGTAATATCATTGATCTAGGTAATATCATTAACTATGCAAATTTTCAGTACAATAGCTAAACCATTTTTTAAGATATTTCAAAATTCAGGGGGTCCTATGAACCTTAACCCTTTACCACACAGCAAAATTTAAGACTCGTCCATATTAAAGGATAATTTACAGACCACAACTCAACTATTTTGCAAATTATAGTATTTGTTAACGAATAGGTAGAAAACATTGTGGGAAAAGCAGAAAATGCTGGTTACCAGCATTTTCTCCTCTTCCCACAATGTTTTTTTTTAAAAAGCTTTCTTTTGAAGGATCGTCAAAACTTGGGATTGTATGGTATAGGGTTAAACTACCTATACAAGAAACAGATTCTCTCGTATCATGATCGTTCTGGAAGTCGTGAGTAAGCCTGGACAGGCGTCGATCAACCCTTTACGACACGAAGAAATTCAAGATTCGCCTACTTTGAAAACATTTGCAGACAACAAATCATCCGTGGCTCAAATTATGAGATTGTCAGTGATAAGACAAAAAACATTGTGGGAAAGGGAGAAAATGCTGGTTACCAGCATTTTCTCCTTTTCCCACAATGTTTTCAAAAGCGTTCTTCATCAGGGTCGTTGAAACTGGGATTTGTGTAGTAAAAGGTTGAAGGTAGCAATGTCTGTACATGTATATCAATGTCATAAATGGGTCTGAAAATTAGCCAACGAAGGTCCACAATATAAAGATGTCCACATTTTTTTACCAATTGACAATTACTATAAAAGCATTGTTCATTTGAGACAGATGCCAAGGAGTCGGTCAAAAGTTAGCTTTTACAGCTACGCAAAAAAAAAAAAACAGTCAAGAATTGGAAACATTACAAAACCTGTCCCTTGTATCGTTAACAAACGACAAAATAATGAACTCGACCAAGTTGCAAGCATTTGCAGACAACAATATCAAATAATGATTTTTTGCCTTTGATAGGGTAGAAAACATTGTGGGGGAAAGGACAAAACGCTGGGTACCGTCATTTTCTCCTGCTTCCCATGGTGTTTTTTGAAAGCCTCTCTGTTTCGGAGGTTATTTAGTTACCTAGTTGCAACACCTGTACACTCAATACATTACAAGGCTGTCGCTATGGCAGTTGTCAAAATATGATGAAGAACGTCGGCTATATATCCTGTTTACATTGTTTGCTCGCTACTTACTCATTAAGCACTTTAACATACTGTACACTTAGTTCGGCGACCCTTGTAGCTCAGTTCGTAGCACACAGGACTTGAAACCAGGGGAGTCGCTGGTTTGATTACTCAGCTCGGTCATCTTCTTTCTGAGGGGTTGATGACAGTTACTGCGATAGGATTCATTCCTTTCTCACTTCTAATCATGTTTCAGCGATGGTTATGTGGGAAAGTAGCCAGCGGCTTGGTAAGAATATTGTGCGAAGTACATGAATTGGTAAAGAGAAACTACAGAAAAGCATAGATAACTGCTTGGGTCGCTGCGATATAGGTGAAATAATGTTGAAAACGGCATTGAATACCAAACTTGGCAAATTCTTTACAAAGATTGATGCCAATCATTGCGACAGCATTCATTCGTCTCTCACAGCTGGTCATTGTTTCGGCATCGGTAATGCGGGGTACCAGCCAATAACTTGTGACCTTGTGAAGAATAAATATTGTGCGTAGTATTGGTTAATCGGAAATTGTCGTGAATACCCATATTCGTCTAATACAAAGGACATTGTTAAAAAAAATCCCGGGTTTCACCAGTACCAGGCTTGGGCAATGAAATGCCCGTAGACACACCCACGAATAACCCAGTCCTTTGAGAGAAGATCGAGCCCGGGGCGCTGGGTTTCGAATTCTATACATTAACAAGTGAGTCACCAAGAACCCCATAGCTGAGTTGAAAAGAATAGCATAATCAATGTGCTTCTTCTGGTGAAACTGCATGTCGTAACTGAAACACCAACTTTTCATTCATGTCCGAATATCGACAGAACATTTTCTTGATAAGTTTCTTGCATTCCAATCTGCATTCGATGAACCACAATACATATAGGAACGGATCGAGCAAACAGTTAAATATGTTCGCGTATTCAAAGGCCGTCTTTGTCTCTTCTTTCGTTATTACAGCAACTGTGCTTAGCACTATTGTGATATAAAGTGCAAGGGAGGTAACCGTCATCACAACAATGTATATGAAAACCATCCCCGTAGATTTGTAAGTTCGTAGAACTGTTTTTAGAGTTTTTAAAGATCTTACTGAGTAGTCTTTCAACGCATGTCTTCTGACGATCTTCATCACCTCGCTATAGCTGATCGTACTGATTGTTTGCCCAGCGGTTACAATAAATATATGGTAAAACATTACATGTGCTCTACAAGTTCCACCACCTGAAAAAATTGTCGAGGTGGTTGTCGCGTTTGCCCAACAAAGAAAATAACGTACCAGACAATACATCAACACTAAGCACCCCCATATAAGAGCAGTAATCAATTTGATCTTCATGTCAGAGGCGAGTCGAATATATTTCATCGGCCATTTTAGCACAAGCATTCGTTCAACAGCCATGAGTGTCATTGTTGCGTACGATAGCTGATGTAACAAAGCGGACAGTGAGAAGATATAAGAGAATACAACAGGATTTTTCTGAAACTTGTTCACAGCTGTTAAGGTAATGTAACCAACATCAAATGAAATTAGACTGGTCGAAAGGAATTTTGACGCGAACGGAATTCGTTTTGTGGCCCTCAGTGCCGTGAGCATGAGAATGGAGAAGAGGAGGTGTATCAAAGCAATCGCTGACATTACAGTGGCAGAGATCTCGACGTAAAACATGATTCTCGCACTGTTTGACCTTGCAAACTCTAGATTAATCAAAATTATATTTTCTGACTCTGCCACTGATTTAATCTGCTGTCTGACTTAGTTATTGGTCGCTTTTACTGTAGAAGTGTGTGATCTCTTGATTCTTCTGTCTAACTCGGTGATAACTCGATTCCACTGTCTGATTGTGCGAGTAGGCCTCAGTTCTACTCTCTCATTCTCCAGTCTTTCGATTTTAACATCGGACACCGCAAGGGTTCTACTGGCTTAGTCGGACACTCAATTCTACTGTCTAACCCTGCAGTCCAGCGATTCTACACTGTTACTTTGCAGACGCTCGATTCTACCGTTAGTCTCTGAGACCACTCGATTCTGCTGTCTACCTAGACAGTCACTCTATATTCCACTGTCTGACACTGCTGTCGCTCTCTTCTACTGTCTGTTTCTGCGACCATTTTTTTTGTCAATCGTCGGACTCTGCTTTCGCTGAATTCTATTGTCGGATTCTACGATCCCTCGATCCTATTTTCAGTTGTGCGATACTTCGATTGTACCTCATGAATCTAGAATCTCTCAGTCCTTGATCAATTATCTGACGAATAGCTTCTTTGGTTCTGAAATAATATGAGATACACTTGTAACTGTGAGAACAGAATTTGTTTCGTCTTTGTAAATACATGGAGAAGAATATAAGTTTTAATTAAACGATAACATATTTCTTCAAGTAAATAATAATTCATATTAGATTTAATTCATATAAAATGTAATATGCAACAGCCTGGTCACCCATCCAGGCGCTAGCCACAACACCGTTGCGTAAGTTGCACAGAGAGACATCGTTTACAGCAAACCACATCGCTGTAAACCCTAGCCACATCTCATTATGTCGTCTGGAAACACTTTCAAGTTTGACAGTTCTAAAAATTTGCTTTCTAATAAGGAGTAAATCGCAAATCAAATCATCATCATCATCATCATCATCAACAACAACAACAACAGCAGCAACAGCAGCAGCAGCAGCAGCAGCAACAGCAACAACAACAACAATAACAACAACAACAACAAGCCAGGGTCAAATATTTATGAGTGGCGTTCTGAAAAATTGCATCTTGGTATGCATTATACCAAACAAGTCATCACATAATTATGGATCTATTTTTTTTTCTTTTTGTCTAATAAACGACTGAATAATATGGTAGAATGGTTCTGCAGTAAATGGACGTGCAGTAAATGTGCCAATAGCAAAATGCTTCGAGCCATGTCAACCTGCGCAGATTGCGCAGTTTGGCATTGGGACATTGGTCGATACCTTTTTCTGATTCACTGAACCCACTTTTTACTTTTCAGAACATGACTCATATACTGACGTCAGTATTTGTTTGATCCGTTTATTTATTTCAGCGGGATACAGTTCAAGCTAAGGTAAAAAAGTTTGCAGCATTTGATTTTAAACTATTGAACCTTGTTCACATTTGGTAAATTTACCATTTTATCGCGAAGACGCATATAATCATTTCCGTTGTTTAATTTACCCTCCCGCAGACAAAAACGAATTTACATCTTTGAAAAAAAAAAAAAACTTGGGGAATCTGATATTTTTTTGCGTTCAGTATTTCATGATAAAGTTATGTCCAGAGTATCAGTGCAAACAGACCATAGACCATTAAAGTAACAACAACACAAACAGTATCATATCAACAATATCATATCATATACGGTGGAATGAACATGCCATCGCTTACTAGATTATACTACGGAGGCAGATTCTCTCGAGAGAATTGCTTCGAATTTTACGTGAATTTACGTAATTTTTTTTGAACAAAAAAGAATTTCCTTTTCATCATGATACAAGATAAATAGATTTACACAATTTGCTCACGTAGGTGCTCTAAAGTGCCACCTCTTAATGAAAAAGGTATTCGAAAAAAAAAAAAAGAAAAGAAAAAGTCAGAGATTCAACGAGAAAGCAGTTAAATTTTCATGATGGAAGATATCTAAAAAATTGACTGATTATGCAGAAGCTTTGACCTTCATAGGGTTGAATACATAAGGATGTGTACAGAAAGAATGATTCCGCAGTAAGCAGCGGAAGACAGTTCAGAGCTATATCAGGCACGGAAACAACCTTTTTAAGCCACAGGCCTTTGAAAATCCTTAGGTCAGTCACAGTACACTGAAATGTTCATTGGTCGATCATAGAACAATGTTCCAGTAAATAGCACATTAGCATCCCCTCTTAAGTCTTTATCGTAAATATAAGTTACGATATATGGACGATACGCCAGTGTGCTAATAAAGGTGTCGGACGATCGAGAAATAGAAATTTCAGTATTCCCTGATAGACTATTGGAGTTTCAGTGGCCTTTGCTCAAGTTTATAGCAGATGTATTGATACTTGGTAGGGAAAAACATTGTAAAACCGAAAACTTCAACTAAATGTACTAAAGTCATGTACATCGTATATGGACTTAAATAATTACATTTGGAATTAAATGGGAGATTTTAATAAAAAAATATTCTGTTTGTTTGTTTTTGTTGGGGGAAAAAAAATGTGCTGTTTTTCAGTGTTTGAGATTTCTTTTGATCGGTATCAATCAAAGAAACAATTACTTAAAGGTACATGTATTTACAGTCAGTGTGTAGATCTTACACACACGCATTTTATGTGTTGAATTTACAGGAAAACAGCTAAAAACCGCTATTAAACGTCAAAACCTTAAACCTTCAAATAGAAAAGTAAAGTGATTGTACCTTTTGTTGTAAAAAGAATGACTACTTACCGAACAGTCCCGCCTTTTAACTATCTCAAGGCAGACAGCATTTGAAAACAGCGTGGGTTGGAAAAGGTGAGTATTTTGTTCACCCAAAATGTTTTCTACATCCCATCATTTGAGCCATATATGTCGTTAACCTGTCCTCCACTATATTCACAGGCAAACTATCAGTTGGTTTGGACATCTGACACGCATGGCACCGCACCAACTTGCCAGTAAAGTGTACAACAAAAGGATATCAGGGTATAAGGCAAGAGTAAGACCAAGGAAGACCTCGATCGAAGGTGTGAAAGAAACCCTTAAAGCCCATAACATCCCACCCAGCCAGGCTATACAGCTTGCCAGAGACCGAAAGCTCTTGAAAATCTCCCCTCGATGCCCTAGACGGTATAGGAGGACGGATAAACGATAAACGAACGATAACTTGTCGTCTGGAAACGCTTTCATTAAAAATGGGTATAGGATGATGTTGTTTCGTAAAGAGATAATACTCGGGAAAAAAATGAATATTTCAAATTAAAGTTTTAAGGTAAATAGGCCTATCTGAACAACTCCCGGTAAAATTAAATTTTAATTACGATTACAACTATGGAGTTTCCTATCCGTGTATTCCTTGATGGTAATTTTATACAAAAAAATTGTAAACCAATAATAAATGAGTAACTGTCCATTGAAAACTTTTAAAAAAAATCTTTATGTACTGCTGCACTGTTTTATTTTTCATGCATATCCAACCGCTTAGAAGTTGTGAGTGGATGCATCCTTATGCTGCATTCACATGTTGCGAAAATTCAAACAAGAACTACACATACCCTTTTTTCCAAGCACCAAGCCATGTAGTCCAAGCCCACGGCAGTACTAGTAATAACTGAAAAACAGGTTGCAATGATTTTCATCAATCTTTAAAATGAGGAATTAACAAACAAAACCAACGTAGGTTTGAAAACATTTTATATGAAGCAGAAAGCACAAATCTGTGTAATTGAAAAAGATAAAACTGGTTTCACTTCACATTAATTTTCTGTATAACTATTTAATCTTTCAAACAAAGTATGTAAACAGGTTTTTTTTTTTTTTTACATTTCAGTTGTTTTCTTCTTTTTCCTCTCCTTCTTCTTCTTTTTCTTCTCTTTTATCTTTTGCCAAAGAAGAAAAGGAGTAGAGCACCGCATGTGGATGCCAAAGTTCGGCTGCAGTTGATTGTATTTATAATTTTAAGTAACAACAACAACAACAACAACAAAAACAAAAAAAAACGTGAATTACTGTGTCAAAAAATATTTAGATGGTTACCTGCCTCTGTTGTTTAGGTTACCCTTATGAAGTTAACAACTAGCCCAGGTTTAAAGTAGTAACTACTACTTCAGATTAGAAGTAAATGTCTTCATTTATGACAGCGATATTATAAAATGCCAAAATATTTGAACATTCAAAGCCAAAAAGGGGCTTTTATAACTGTTTCATAAATACTTTGATGGATACAGGTCTGCCTCTGTTGTATGGGTTTTCATCTTGATAGTTAACACCATTTCGAGTTTAAGGTAAATATCTTAAGTAATGACAGAGATATTATAAAACGTTAAAATTTTTGCATGACAACACAAACGACTCAGACGGCGCCAGGACTATGAAAATGTCTCAATGTTTTCCTCGAAAACAGCGGGGCTAGAAATCTAAGTTATTCCATGTAATTAAAACTTGGACTTGGACTGTCATGGGTTTCTATCGCAAACAATATGCAATATGGATGAAATTCGTAACACAATAGGGAACAAATTTGCGCTGGAAAAGCAGCTTTTCCTTTGACAAGGAAACTATTTACCTTTTCGAAATTTTATTCATACAATAAAGCACTGTCGCACTATTAATTCTGGCGACTGAATACAAAGCTAGTAATTGCCAATGCGTTTTGTGACAATTATTTACCATAATGTGTACCTGAGGACAGTTTAGAGTGACTTTGAAATACATTTCTAAGAAAGAAATATTACATGTTTCCCTCAAATTTGGACATGTCCTAAACTTGTTCTAGTAATGAGGTTAATCTTTACCTAACAACAGATTTTAGACTTGCCATAATTGAAAGTTTTTGCAGAGAACAAATTAACTATTACTACAGTGATGAAAAATGCCTTTGAAACGTAAGAAAAACTGCGAAAAAAAAGGTAAAAAGTTCACTGTTTTAAGCGTTTTCATTCAAAATTCATCATGCAAACAAAAACCGTTAAAAACTTTTGCTTTCAACCGTCAACCAGATAAAGCCGATGTGTCGCGCGAAAGACGAATTCAGTAGGTTAAGGCCTAGGGCACGTTTAGGTCAAATGTGGAAACAATTGCATATTTTTCGAGGGGTTATGTTCGTGCCTTGCCTGTTACTATGTCATTATTAACGAATTTTATCATAACTGTAGAAGTTTCAACCTCATAATGATAATGTGTGGCGTGTAGCAAGATCAAACGTGTTTGAAAATGGAAATTTGAGGGTTATATTTGTGTCCAGTCGGTAACATAGTTTTTTTTTGTCTCACAATCATTTCCTACAGAATCCCTCCTCCGGCTGTTAAAACACAAGCTCATTTGATTAAGAACTAATAGGATGAGCACTCTTCTAAAAACTTTAGGAAAAAGGCAAATTATATCTGATGGTACATCCTAATTAAGGTAGGCCAACTGTAATGGGCAATATTTCAAAATGAAAAACAAGTCATATTATCTTATTTGTAATTGTGTTAGTGTCTCAAATATGAAAAATTAGAAACATTGCCCGGTCAAAAGTAAAGTTATATGAATTTTTGAAACTCCACCCATATTTCAGACTCCGCAACAAAATTGACACCACCCCTAAGGAATTAAAATACAAATATTTTTTTCAAATTTATCGTGTTTTGTATCGAATTTGGTACTAAAAGACTCAGCACATAATGTTCTTTCAAGAATACTAACAATTGTCTTGTAAAATCATAAAAATCAGAGATATATGACAAAACGAACACAAAGTGTAAGCAGGATTTTCTTTATTTTTTCCATTTTCTGAGACAAACCCTCCAAGTTACTGTCAGAAATATCATACTTCAAAGAATGGGGCATGGATAAACCATACTCAGTTTTTTTTCTAAAACCCATTTGGAACAACATATATGATTTTCAGCATCTTTCACCGTACGTAACTGAAAATATTTGATTTTGAACATACACACCCCCATTTTGACGTTTCCATAAAAATATACAAAAATATTACCTAAAATCAATCATCTTCAATTCTTAAGTTCAAAACACACCACTTACTATCTCTGTGAACTATTTATTGATAAATTAATCTTAATTAGTGCTTAGAGATTTAGATTTACAATTTAAACCAGTTAAATGACAAGATTTTGTTCATTTTACTGTGGTAAACAAGCACGTCGGTCAAGAAAGATGCATACTGAAATCGCTCAGAAGAAATACAAAGTAAAATGTTTTTAAGACCTTTTAACAATAAAAATCTTCATGCATAATATCAATAACCCTTCAGAAAGCTTTTAACAAAACACCCATGCAAGGCTGAGTTGATTTCCTAGCATACATGGTAGGCAAAAGTAAATACGGGCAGATAACTCTCAACTGAGACAAACATTTTTGCATATAAATGACAGGCTGAAAGTTCCTAGTCATAATAAGACACAGAGAAATCAAAAACTGACAAAGACCAGAAACTGGCCTTTAGATTAACAACAAGATGAAACAATTATTTTTTTCACACCCAGTCAAGGTCACACTAGGAGGTCAAAATGTCAAGAGTCTCATCAAAGCTGTTGTTCAACCATTTGAGAATTTTCAAATGACTTTGCATAAATGTTCATAAAGAAAATATAGCATGCAACCCTGGGGAATTGCTACTGTAGCTTAACCAATTACCACACAGTAAGAATTTTTGGAAACATAGTGGGAAGAGGAGAAAATGCAGGTGACAACATTTTCTACTTTTCCCACCATGTTTTCTTATATTTCAGACTCTAATCATTCAAGCCACATTTAATTTGTGGTCTGCAAAAGCTTTCAATTTTGACCAGTATAAAATTTTGCCATGTGGTAAAGAGTTAGTGGTAAAAGCCACAAAGCCATGTTTAAGAACCCTTTACCAAACAATCTGGTGTTTTAACAACCCTGAGAAAAAAGGCATTTGAAAATGAGGGAAGAGGAGAAAATGCTGTTATCAAATTTCTGATGATCAGAATTTCTTCCTTTTCCTAAATACCACCATACCAAAAACAAATTTTCTACGAGCCAAATTTGTCACCTGCAAATGCTTTAAATTTGGAAAAGTCAAAATTTTGTAATTGGTAAAGAGTTAAAGAATTCTAAATTATCAGGCACAAACATTCATGAACACTTTTTGCACAGCAAAGCCTCCAATGAACCACACTGAAGTATGATTGGAATACTCTGGTAACCATAGATTAAATGACTGAAAACAGTCAATATCCAACTGGAAACATTTATGAAAGCATTGTGAAAAAAAGAACCATTTGCTCAGACAACCAAATGCATGTTTTCTGCCATGTTTCCGGCTCTAGTTACAACAATGTAAAAATACAACAAAAGTGAGGCATACCAATATGAAAAATAACAATGCTTACTGCAGCCTAAGTATTGTTTCAAATGGATAATTTCATAATATGTCAACATTTAAAAAAATGTTTTGTAATAAAGATAGTACCATCTATAAATACTAATAAAACACTATTCCACAAAAAGCAGTCCGCACATCTTTTTAGTGTGATCCTGGTATAATCTTTCTGGTCTGATCCTGTTTCTATAATACCATTTCATCCTTTTAGAAACAAACAGGTATTTCAACAGCTCTGTATCAGTTAACATTTCAAAAAGACTGAGGGAAAAGGATAGTTGCCCAGCGCCTGCACTTTCTCCCTTTTTTCAACTGTTTTCAAGCCTATCCAATAGTGAATGTTGTAATGCATATCTATTTCAGGAAAATCTAAAATACTTGTGACAAAATGATTGTTACATGATAAGAAACACATAAACATTGTCTGAAAAACATAAAAAAAAAAAAATCAACAGTTACAGTTTATATTAGCACAAAAACACTTTTGGAACTGTTTCTTCTAAAACTGGATTTCCAGATAAATGGACGGGTTTGAAATTGCCACGTTGAACAGCAGCTGGAATCTGTTTGGTATCCACATGTTGCTCATAACCAATACCTGTGAATGTGTACATATATAGTTGAGCCATGCTCTGTGAAAAGGGAGCTGCAACTGCAAAAAGAATCGACCCAGGTCAGCCTGTGTAGTCCGCCCAGGCTTACATGGGCCCACAATGTTTGCCGTTTGAAGATTTTCTGTATTTCCATGGACCAGTCTACCTCATGACTCGGTTGTTAGACAAAATGGAGTTTATAGACCCATAATTATTTGATGCCTTGCTTGGTATAATAGATCAAAGCAATGCATTAAGTCTCTTTTTCATAGAGCATGGCCCGTATTTCGATAAATATTTATCTTTCTGTGTGTTTATGCCACTTGGTGAAACACTGCCAGATTACTCACTGAATGTATGTGATATTAATGATTTTCACAATTTGAAATAAAATGCTAGTTATTATCTACTTCATTTAACCTGACCCAGGTAAAGATCATTTACATAAATTAATATTCTATTGTTATCCTCAGCATTGCTCGGCATATGTCCAGAATGGTAACGGAAATATTTCGCACAGTTTACACCAATCAAACCTTAACCTACTAGATATGTCGATTTAAAACTTTCAGTCAACAGTAAAAAAAGGAAATATTGCAACTTCAAAGTTATTTCTGGGAATTGCTCTGCAAGACACTTTCTCATTTTTCTCACAATACTTTAATACCATGAAAGGTAAAATCATCAGCCTATGGCATTTCAAAACTGATTCATATGTCCTGCAGATATTTCCAATTCAGAAGAACCTATAATTTCAAGTTGTTAATGAATGAATAATTTTCCTGAGCAGAAGGCAAAACTTATTTTCGACTTGTACAGACAAAAAGTTACAATAAGTCATGGTATTAGTAGCACTGTAAATAGGTGTTTATAACCAAGAGTTAACACAATTTTATGCAAATTTTACCATATATAAGCCATATCTGAATTGTCTGCAAATGCTTTCAATTTGGACAAGACAATATGGAATTGTGTGGTAAAGGGTTAAAATATGCAGCATGCTCCTAACTACACCATTCAAGGGTTTAGAAAAATCAACCTAATAATTCCTTATAGGAAAAAAATCAAGACATAGCTGATCATGAATTTCAATTCATTTTGCCTCCCTATCTCAGAGCATTAATGATTATTTTCATGAAAAAAAGGCTTAAAAATGTAAAACCTACTGTATTTTTGCTATGTATGCCTGCTTAGCAGCTAGTTGGGTGGTTTCCTTAGCCAGTGATTCAATTGCCCCTCCAGATTGCTCTTCCTGGTTCCATATTCTTTAGATTTGCATCACTAGTTGGCTTCAAAAAGCAGCCAGGAAGTTGTTAACTCTGTTAGGTCCAACCAGGCTATCAACCATGACTGTAAAAAAAAAAAGTTTTATAGGAATACAGTTCACTGCATTACCATGTATTAAAGTTACCTACTGTACAGTGAAAAATTTGAAATTTCACAGTCTCTGGTCATAAAGACAATGAAAATAACAAATTATATAGGATCCACCAGCCTGCCCAGAAATTCTGTAATTGTAGTAATGTTGCTTACACTTGTGAAAATATTGTTGGCCAACAGAGAGGTTGCTTTTTACAAGCAATTTCTGCTTTTCTCCCAACATTTTCTGTGTTTTTTATTCCACCCAAATTCCAAATTTTGCATAGAATAGGTTTAGTCGCCATTTTTAACTTTAGCTGGCAGACCTTTGAATTGGTATGTTGAAGAAAATTTTAAAATTCATATAAACTTTTTACAGTCACAAACAAGAAGTAGATGGAATTCTGAGGAATATTTGCAATTTACAAGGGCCTGATTTAGCTTTTAGAATTTAAACATGTGAACACTGCCCAATATGTTTCGGAGACTACGGTCATTGTGTATTACATAGTTTAATACAATGGAGTACTGTAGTACAGATAACTGTATCCGACTGCTATTTCAGTTTTTCACCGATTGCCTCCTGGACCATGCCAAGCACAAAACAATGTCCAAATGTGAAAGGAAGCACCCTAAACGTCTTCTGATTGAGACTATACATAGGAGGAGGGGCTTCAAGGAAGGGCTTACATTGTACTTTATTATATACATTTCATTTAGATCTACATACATGTACTGTATCTATCCATTCATAAATATTTTTTATTCCAGAAAAAAGTGGGTCAGACACATGTATATGGTACTTTAAGCAAACAACTCAGGTATAACAAAATTTTCAAAGATAAATAGAAAATGTGACAGGTCTTACCTGAACTCAGTTTAGTACTAGCAACAAAATATGGCATCCCTCTTGATTTGGCGTGGTGGGTCCCTTAGCAGGCCACATTATTTATCAAATGACAAAATTCAGATTTCACATATAAATATCAACCGAGTCCTTCCTATATTTCTCCCAACAACGCTGTCGTAAGTGAAGGAAACAGGCCCAAGAAGGCAAAATTGACACGTTCTCAAGTTTTTCGAAAGAACATCGAATTCAACCGACGTCGGCCAACCTTCCAGCTATCACTTGTCGTGGCAACTTCAACATGAACACAAGCCTCAGGCAAAGGATCCACATGCATAGTTATGGCAGTCAAAATTGATCTTGGGGCAAGACTGGGCAGCCTTTCTTTCTGTTTTGCGAAAATCGGCCTTTAGCGTCGCGAAATTGCATGACATCTACACCGGAAGTTTTCGAAAAAAATTCGTATTTTTTTGTTTTTATTTTTTATCGGTCACATTAATCGACGAAACAACTATAAAAATATTGTATCCTTCATAAAGTATCATCGTATATTAAAAAAAAGGCGAAAGATGGTTTAATAATGCCGTGTCCGGCAGTTTACGTGAATGCCCGACCGTTCTCCGCAGCTTACCGAGGCAATCCGATTGTTGTACGTAGTATACCGACATTGACCGACATTGGCCGATGTTTCACGATCCCATTACAGTTGGCCAACCTTAACTTCTGTTGCATCTATTGCCTTTACCCACGATATTTTCTACCCTTCGAAAAACAAATATCAATTGTTTAGCCACACTTATTTTTTCGTCTATGAGTACATTCAATTTGTACATGTCAGTGATCTTGTCATTTGGTGACTTGAGATACATTTCTGACTTTGAGATACATGTTTAACTAAGAAATATTACATGTTTCCCAAAAATTTAATCATGTTCGAAACTTGTTCTGGTAAAGAGTTTAATCTTTACCTAACAACAGATTTCAGACTTGTCAAATTGAAAGTTTAGCAGAGAACAAATTAAATATTACTACAGTGATGGAAATTTCCTTTTAAACGTAAGAAAAACTGTAAGAAAAAGGAGAAAACTCTGATTACCAGCATTCATCCCTTTCCCATTCATTTAAACAACATCGAACTCTGCAGTGTCGTTACAACACAACATTTTTTCGTTGAGGTTCAGAACGAAGCACATTGGGAACATAGCCCCGTTTCCAAATGTACCAAAACATCAGAGTGGAATTATTGCAGTTTTCGATGACATGGAAAAAAACATGTTCTTCACATGTGTTTTAAACATAAAATTTGTACGGAAAAAGGAAGACCTTTCATCTAAAAATAGTCAAAGGCCTATTATCATGATGGGTTTAGCATTTAACAAACAAGAATTTGATATATCATATAGGTGTTATGTATCCAAGTGTTACTTCATATACTAGTAAAAAAAAGTTGTATCGGTATAATTTTGTCAACTTCTACAGCCCAAAACGAATATCAAGGACTTCTTTCAACTGTTCGCCAGCTTTTAGGCTTGTTCAAAATGAAACCATTTGCGGAATTCAATCTTCTTCAATTGATATTATTTGCCTTTGGAAGGGTAGAAAACGCTGTCAGAGAAGGAGAAATGGTGGTTACCTGCATGTCTCCTTATCCTACAATGTTTCAAAAGCTTTCTCTTTTACGGTGTGTAAAGGGTTAATGAAATACAAACGATCCAAAAGCAATGCTGCTAGATCTATTCCATTTCCTATCCTTAGTGCAGGAAAGCGTAACTCCAATATCAGGCTTTAATGATGTATAGTTCTTTAGATGGCAAAAGGGAACACGCTAACCAGTCCAAATGGGAGCAGCCATCTTGAATTTTGCCCATGATAAAGTAGGTCAGCGGCATACGATAATTAGGTCAATATCTAGAACGGAAGTCGTTGACCAGGAAAAAAATGTCTACAGAGTGCACACACGCTTAAATACAAATTATGATGTTGTTTAATAGATAAATTTCATCTACAATAACAAAAATAAATTCTGCGAGATTTAAAACCACCAGAAAGCGAAATGTCTTCTTAGTTAGCATATACGAACTTATCAGTCTTCGACAACTTTCACATTGTCTCAACCGTACTTGTAATAAATAGACGGGTCCATAAAAAAATGTCAAACAGTTAAGTTGGATAAACATAACATGCGACCGAAAGATAAATCAAACCTTTGACGCCTCCGAAATAATCTTAATTGTGCTACTTTGAAAACATCAACTCCTGAACAAAGTCTGCCCTACTTGTATATGTATTACGGTTTTGTCCATTTATATGCCATACATGGATACAAACGATACAACGCTAATCAATCAATTGTCAATTTCGCCACGCCCCATCTGCATTCAGTGGCTTGCACACAGAATTTTCTCACAACATCTCACAATATCAAGTTCGAAACAATCGGGAATCACGAACGAGATTTGGTCCCCGCCCGTAAGTTGTAAAGTCATGCCTTGATTCTTCATTTTATGGTGTGCATTTCGCAAGGAATCAATGACTAGCATCGCATTGTGTGTATTTAGCGACAACCCAAGGCAAACACGCTGTTTATGCATGGGTATTTGAAGAACTTTTGTACTGTTTTAAGCGTTCTCATTCAAAATTCATCATGCAAACAAACACCGTTAAAAACTGGTAACCAGCATTGTCTCCTTTATCCACGAAATTTTCTACGCTTCAAAAGACAAATTTCAATTGTTTAGCCACACTTACTTTTTCGTCTATGAGTGCTTTCAATTTATACATATCAATAACCTTGTCATTTAGTAACGAGTTAATTAAGTGTTTAACGACGTGTATGACAAATGTTTGGGCGCATCCTACTGCGCATGTATTTTTGTCGTGAATATTGAATTAAAAGTGCACCTATGTATTTTTTGCACATAATGGTAATACTATTGGTGCACTGAAACAAGTAGCACTTTCTTCGGGTAGTACTGGTGAAGAGAAAAAAATGGATCTTTGAACTGTTACCGTTAAATAATTAAAATGCTGCTGTCACGGCGTTGCACACCAAACAAGGAAACAAAGGCAGGAAATTTAAAGCTGTGCAAGTATAGCTGTTTCCACTTTGAAAATTATTGTTGGAAAAAGGAGAAATTGCTCCTATTTCTCCTTTTCCTACTATGTCTGCTGAGCTTTTATCCTTTTTTTTCTTTTCTTAAAATAATAACTTCCACAGTGACCTTCAACCTTGTTTTCTGACGAAATAAGCACGGATAGGTGCCATTTTTAGTTTTCTTATTGTTTAGAATTATAAATATACTCCTCACAAAAAGTTAAGCAACAATGAATTACCGCTGCACCAAATTTTTATTATCCTATAGACAATTTCTTTGTATAAATGTAATGAGCATTGAGTCAAAAACCAGTCCAAGCAATTCTGTACTTCTGTCAGACCATGTTTCTCACTTTCAGGCTTTTGAAGTAAAGCACTGTCTAAATCCACATGCAAAAAGTTGTATACTACCCAGATGTTTTAAAATCTCTAAAATTCGGTCAATTTGCTACCGGGACACAGTCAGTACACGGTATGGCAACAATTAGCACGAATACAAGCTTGAACACTTTTGGGCATTGACCAGATCAAGCCGCCAAGCTGTTGTTGTGGAATATCCTGTCATTCCTGACTCAAAAGTTGCTCAAGGTGTTGGAGGTTCTGAGGCCTCACATTTCCATCATTGAGACGCCTACCGAGAATGTCCCACGCATGCCCAATCGGATTGAGATCTGGAGATCTTGCTGGCCACTGAAATTGCCCAGAAGAGTTCAAGCTTGTATTCGTGCTAACGGTGGCCATACCGTGTAGTGACTGTTATAGATTGAACTAATTTTAGAGATTTTAAATCATCTGGGTAGTATACCACTTTTTTGCATGTGGATTTAGACAGTACCTTACTTCAAAAGCCTGTAAGTGAGGAACATTATCTGATAAAAGTACGGAATTGCTTGAACTGGTTTGTAACTTAATTCTCATTACATTTATACAATGAAATTGTCTATATGTGTAATAATGAAATTTTGGTGCAGCGGTAATTCATTATTGCTTAACTTTTTGTGAGGAGAATACTATAAGTGTGGAAATTTTAAGAAAAATCTATCCGTTAGAAAGTATGTGTCTATTTAAGATTAATCCTTAATTCGGTCAAATTATCTCCCTTTTTAACTCAATGATCCATATATAACATGCATTTTTGTACATTTACCATGCTCAAAACCAGGCTTTTATATCTATTTTTTTGTGCAAAAATAAATTAATTTCATTAAAATGACGTATATTTGTATATTTTTCCTCCAATTTTCCTGTTTAACTGACTATTAAAGAAAGGCGCTTTAAATCCAATATAAACTGAATTTTGGGAATGTACATGTATATACCTTTTTTAAAGGCAAATTTCTCGGAAACGATCACCGTGACCCACATCTTTTTTTTTTTTTTTGTAATCTACTAGAGACATGATCAGCTTTGTATGTGCAAAGTTTAAAAAAAATCTGTCCTTTAAAAAAAAATTGTAATATACGTCGTTAAGAGTTACCAGTAACTCCACTGCCTAGTTCTGTCATATAGACGATATACTTTCAAACCCAACATGCGATATGGATAAAAAATGTCTCGGTGCAAGGCTTACTGGTGCAATTCACATATAGATGAACAGATACAAGATGTACAGGCTGATATCAGTATTGAGCATAATAATGGCCTTTTCGTCATTTGTGTCAGGTAAACAAAATTCTTTGGGTATCCCAGGGTAGGTTTGTGGAAGGGAACTTTGGTATCAGCGAAGTTCACCAATACATTTTCATCGGAAAGATATTATGCCCTGTGTAATCCAGCAAAAGATATGACAGCTATTGAGACAATACAAAAACTTTCAAGGTATTCTGTAAAAGCTTATTTTATGCACAAGCATAATTTTTCACATTTATTTCTTGTTATTTAACCCAATTCTAAACTACCAAATGATAAAATTTTGGACTTGTTTAAATCCAAAGCATTTGCAGACGACAATTGATTTTGGCTCCAACTGTACGATTTACGCTGTAAACGGTAGAAAACATTGCATTGTGAAAGGTAGAAAACACTGCGTTGTAAAGGGTAGAAAACATTGTGTTGTAAAGGAGACATTGTTAGTTGTCTTTTCCCACAATGGTTCCGAACGCATTTTTCTTCAGGGTTGTTCGGTAAAGAGTTACAAGTCATCAATATATAGAAGATTATCACGTGGTTGTGTGATACTAAAAATCTCACTGGAATGGGGTGTGATGCGGTTGAAAAACGAGTCTGAAGGACGAAATTTTTTAACCGCATCAAACCCCATTCGAGTGACAGATTTTTAACATCACACACAAGCAGTTGATTATCCTATTTATTACATTCCTAATTTACCGTTTTTTATTCTAATAATTATCAAGAATGATACAATATGAGCAATATAGGAGAAAAGTAGTTCCGGCAAACATTCTAAAACTATATCGTCACTAGTGATGATACCATATTTATTATCACTAGTGGTTTTATTCAACGTGAAATCCCAGTAACTCACTGATAAGAATATAATAAATTAACTTAATAGCTTCTGAAACAATAATACATATTTTACAATGTATATATTGTAAAGGAGGCAATGTTACTTGTCTTTTCCACAATGTTTCCGAAAGCATTTTCTTTTTTTTTTTCTCAGGGTTGTCCGGAAAAGAGTTACAAGTCATCCAATATATTAACTAAATAACTTTTGAAACAAATTCGCAGCATACAACTTCAGAAACATCCTTGTAAATTGTGGAAAGATTAATCAACGTGTAAACCGTGAGTATTCGTGAAAACATGTCAAATGTAGATATTGCTTATTTTGTTGACAAAAGTGGACTGCTGCAAGACATGAAAAGTTGTCTACAGGAGGTAGAGAGCTGATCCTTTTATGTGCTGATATCATATCACCACGCTGTCACTGGTCAAACAAGTTGACAGGTTTAATAAATTGAACAATGGTTCAGTTAGAAATAGGCCCGGTATATCAATCAATGTGAAGAAACTAGGCTAAATCCATTGACATAAAACATGTAACTATTTTAGGTTTTACTAAAACAATTTTTTCAACATGTGCATTTTAAAAGCAAATTGGGTGATAAAAGAGTGTGGCTAAAATGATGGGATTTATTTTTGAAAGGATAACAAAATATTGTGGGAAGAGTTAAAAAAGCTGGTGATCGCCGTTTCTTAATTTTCCTTCACTTTTGTCAAAAGCCCTCTACGTCAGAGTGATTAATAACAGAATTGTTAGGTAACGGGTTAATTCTATCAAAAAACAAAATTTGGGTTGTTCCTAGTGCAGAGGATGACCAGATGACACATGTAGCTCAACTGATGAGGCATACATTTAAAAGGGTAGTAAACATTGTGGGAAAAGTATTTCCATCATATTTCTTTTGTCTCACAATCTTTTCTACATATTCCCTTCTCCGGCTGTTAAAAGACATGCTCATTTGATTAAGAGCTAACAGGATGCTTACTCTTCTAAGTACTATAGGAAAAAGACAGGCAAAATTGTATCTCATGGTACATCCTCAGTAACTTGTGTTGCATCTATTGCCATTTTGGACTGTCATAATTTATGAACCTTGCCTTGTATTTTATTGGCTCGGAATACCCGGAGCTTCTAAAGCACATAAACATATATTTCATGCGGCACTGAAAAGATGTTTTGGATAGTTGATACAATTGTTCTAAAGCTGTTGAATCTCGCTTTTGAGCAAACGTCCACTGAATAACGTAATAGCTTAAGTAGTGTGATCAGTTCCTGATCTTCAAACATGTGACCACCAAACCGGTAGTTTAAAGGTGCCATCCTCTGTAACATTAGAAATGAACAACAGCATCTGAAATGAAAATATGAAAACCGTGTTAAACTTGAAATAGGAGTGAAATCCTTCAGGACACCTCTTTCTTTGAACATTTATCAGACCAGTATTCTATCAAAGCCTAAAGGTCTTCTTGCACACTTTGCTTACTCATGTACAACACTGGATTTGATTTGATTTGATTGGGAAACATTGCATGTCAAGTTCGGTTTTTTGCCACTTTAATTCTTTACCAAACAATCCAGTGCCTTAGAGACCCTGGGGAAAATGACATTGAAAACAATGTGGAATAAGAAAATACTGGTTACCTGCATTTTGTGCTTCTACAACAATGTTTTCTACCCTTTTCTCAGCCAAGAGCCATCTATTGAGCCAAATTGTATTTTCTTTCTGTAAATAATATTCACAACTTTGGTCAAGTCTAGAATTCAATTTTTTGTTGATGAGTTACATGTTTAAAAAAATCAAGAGAATGACGTTTGAAGCTACATGTACTATGATTCATCAATGTATGATGCTCCCTATTACGGCAATCATGCATTAAGTAGACAATGTAGATGGAAAATATTTCCAAAACATACTGCACAATCAATGTCAGGTTTATGTTAAATTTCATCAGTAATATCAACTGAAAGAGTACATTAACCACTTTTACTAATATTAAAACATTAAAACTATAAAGTGTAAGTAAATTTTAACCCTCATCTTCTTTATCTAGATAACTTTTTAAATATTTCAGGATATTACCACACAGGCCAAAGTTTTATCGACCGTATGAAAAACACTTCTTAAAACATTGTAGGAAAAGGAGAAAATGCTGCTTAGGCGGTCATTGTAGATCAAGATCAGACGACACAAAAAGTGCTATCTGATCATTGATCTACGCTGTCTACTTTGCTGTGACATTCCGGACAAGGGCAATCTTAACATTACTCTTATTAAGATATTATTTCTGGAATGACAATGCCTGTTTGGTATATTCGGCTCTCTCTGAGGGTTAAGCCAATTTATCCCGCTCCCACTGAAATGATGATTTTACCTGAAAATAATTCAACAAAATATGCCGAAAGAGGATTTGGAGCCATTAATTCACAGCCAATTGATTACTTTCTTTGGTCTTACGAATGTGTAAACTTTCTAGGATAAGCAAAATAAACAACATCAGGCCGAGCAACAGCATTTGTCGTTATCGGAAATATTGAATATGGTGCAAAGGAGACTTTTAAAAATGCGAAACTACACTGGTGTGAAAGACATCAAACTGCGGCGGCAATATGTTTTCAAACGCTCTCAAGACGGGACTAGGATTCACTGCTAGTATGAAATGCTTAGAAACACTATTTAGTTGTCGTATATAGGTTAATTGAACCTTATTAGAACAGAAATCGACCATGTACATATCCCGCGCAACTATGTACGAAAACTCAGTTGCAGATTTTTGCCGATTTCCACGGCCAATTCTTAGTTTAGGTTACAGTTTTGTTTCTTAACAATATTTTTTACCCTTACCAACGTCTTTCATCTCCCTTTCTGCTCCTCCAAAGCTTTTGTTGAGAATTTGAATAGCAACACGTCAGCGTAGCGTCACGACCGTCAGTACAAACATAGGCAAAAGAGTGAAACTAATCGTAATATGGCGGCCACAAATCCCGGAAGTGAAGTTGGTCTAAACGAGACTTACAGACCCTATGGTGGTTAATCAGTTTATCATGACAAGATGTGATATACACGTAAAAGGCAGTACGATTGGCTGATACAGCTAATCTAGCTTATCCGATGAAATTAATAATAGTCTTTCGGATGAGACGTTCAACCGACGTGTGTGACGGTGCTATTCACCGAGCACGTTAAAGAACAAGGCATAACTTAGGATGCCGTGCCTAGTTCATATGAGCAATGGGATGACGTCGAGCGAGTATGCTCCCGACGTAAGGCCATCTTGGTCTTGGGGGTCAAACACATTGACGAAGACGCCTCAGAGCAGTGTCCCTGGTTATACCGTACTGTTTCTCTGTAGTGGTAGCCGTTTGGAATCGACGTCTGGTCGATACTTTTTGCAGATGCATTTAAGCCCCTTTTCGCACTGCATGGCCCAAACAATTTCGAAACACCAGTAGGAGAAAGGTCACTTAACTCAGAACAGTTATGCAAGGTTAAATGAGTATTTATACAAACTCAGGATAGTAGATAGTAATGTGTGATGGGGGGGGGGGGATTGAATCTGCCAAACATTATCTGTTAGAATGCAGTTTGTATGAGACGGGCGTGAACAAATGAGAAGAATTTGCAGGAAATCGTCAGTATTTGCCATCACTCTTAGATGCCACATGCAATGGATAATTCAAGGATGAGAGTGTGTTGATCCGATCAAAGCTTGAGATATTTGTGATAGAAACGAAGGATTTTTTTTTTATAACACTGAATCTCGGATTTGATTTTTCATTTTACATGATATGAATTATGATAAGAGAAATTTAAATTCATAAAACGCAACATATACCAAACAAAGACATTTTAGACTGGTCCAAATTGAAAGCATTCGTTGACGACAAACTGAATGCAGCTCTAGTGAATGGATTTTTTTTTATGTCAGGGTGACCCCCCCCCCCCAAAAAAAAAATGGCACCCATAAAATCGTTAATAAAATTCACAATTCCTTCTGCAATCCAACCATATTTGGTACAATTGAACTTCAGTCTATGCCTATAGCTATATGGTTGGATTGCATAAAGGATTGTGAATTTTATAAACGATTTTATGGATAGCATTTTTGGGGCACACCTTGTACCTGCATTAAAAACTTTTTTCTCCGTTGTTTCTTTTTTTTTTTTTTTTTTTCTTTGCAAAAAAAAAAAACAAAAAACAAAAAACAAAAAAATCTTCCAAATGATAGGATGTATGATTGAAAGGATTGAAAACATTGTGGAAAAATGAGAAGAAGCAGATAATCAGATTTCCAATGGTGTCTTCAAAAGCCCTCTTTAACACGCTCAACTTAGTAAACAGTCGAAAAGGAATTTAGCCAGGAAAACACGGAAAATTGAAATATTTTGAACGGAATACAGTTTGAAAGATAACAATAAATCTGATTAAAATGCCAACTTTGTTGACGAAGAAGAAAAACGTATATTTAACACACAAGGTAACCGTAACTAAAAAACATAAAACACTTCTAAAAACTGACTTTTCACCTCAAAATATCCTTTCATCTAAATCAAAATTGCGCCTTGTCAAATACTAAGAAATAACACAAGTGTAGTTATACTGCGGTTAAGAAATTCTTAGGGGCTTTTCCCTCTCAAAGAATCTTAAATAGATTTCATTCATCGTAAAACTGCTTCCATTGGAGTTGCCCGATTAAAGCATATACTATGTTCCTTTATTAACAGAAGCGCTAAAGATACGTGGAAATCTACTAGATATACGATTATTGGAGTTGGTTTTTTTTTTTTGCAGACTCGGGGACTTTTTTGTTTAACAGCGCGTATGGATAGTGACGTGAAAGGTTATGACACTAGTGCATTAGATTCGGCAAACTTCAGGGAATCCGTTGATCAAATTACTCGGCTGCAGGGCGATGGGTAATATGCACATGCACCGTACAGTTCTTCCCTGGCAACATACTGTTTTTACGATCTTAAGTCGTAAGACTCTACTCTAAAAAAGAAAACACGAGTTACAATTTTCTACCGAAATGATCAGACAAGCAGTTTGTAAATTCATTTTTTCTTTGACGTAGTTTGTTTGTCCGTTGGTAAATTTCAGCGACACATTGATACGTATGAATAACTTCACGGTGGTTCTTATTGTCGTTGTTAATTGATTTCTATGAGCGCAATCACATTTATGATCATGTGACTATTTCAAAATGGCGATCTCTTTGATATGGACGAAGTAAGATATAGTTGTGAGTTGTGACGAGTTTAGTGTGTCAATAGCCCATTCAATACTTAAAATATTCAGTGGAAGTTCATTACTTCCGGGTCGAAGATCTTGTTATAAAATGCAATATGAGTGTTCAGATTCGTTACTACAGAGAGCTTAAACTAGGAACAAGACAGTTCCTCTATATAATATTCCGAGAGACTTACCCGACACTTTTCAGGGGCGAAACAAGGGCTTCAGAATCATTACGCACTCCGAATCGAGGGTGTTAATTCACCGTTAGGCTGCTACGCGTGACGCATTGTGTTTTTGCAGACATTGCAGATCAAAATCATGAGTATTGTCCATTGTTGTGGGGTAGAGCGTCGGCCTCGCAACCATAGGGTCCAGAGTTCGATTCGAGGAAGTGGGTGTCAACTTTGGGACTGTTTATTGGCCCACACATTTGGCGCGGGCTCCAGGAAGCAGGATCGAGAGAGATTGGTATAGGTTGAACGAACTCGTTTCTCAATCGATAAAAATGTTTAAACTAAGGTCAGACTGCACAGATCGTGAAGTCCAATCTTGAACTATACTGTCCAGTACACTGAGCCTTTTCGTCGGAAAGAAATAGGATGCAATCGCAATGTTTGGCTTTTTACAACCTGTCTGGAATTTTCACTTTTTTAAGCAGTTTTAGGCTTAATTATGAAGATGGAGTTGTTCTATTAAGTGATAAAAGCTTATTATACTGCAAAGAAATTTCTCACGATCTGATTGGATAATATGCCCCGAACATATATTCTTGTACACTGGCAATATCCACCTAAAAGCAGTTTCCCTTTCGGGAGCCTTGTACGATTATATATGATTACACTTTCAAACAACATCCAAAATGGCGGCGTCGATCGATACGAGCCATCCACAAGACAAACATACTGACTAGCCTGCACCAAATTATTACTAGTTTGCCTTAATGGTTGTCATTAAAGCGGAAGGAATTATTGTTGAATATGAGTGAATATAGTTGCCCGCCCAGGTAGCTCAGTGGTTAGCGTATCGGACTCGTGACCTGATGGTTGTGACTTCCATACCCGATTGAGGCAAACCTTCTTTCTGGCGATTTTTCGCCTTTCACCTCTGATGCATGTGAGAAAGAAGTCAGTGACTTAGAAAGAAAGAAGTGTCAGTGCTGGTGTGAGAGCCAGAAAACACATATGTAGGTACACTAACCGCCGTAAAATGATTTGAGCTGCTAATACGGCGTTTAACTCTAATTCAATCAATCAATGAACATAGTTACATATATCATCTTTTGTTGTCATTCTAAAACAAATACACGGGGTACACGGGAGCCATCCCTTGTCAGGTAAGCAAATTGTGAAGTATCAAGACTCATACATCGTAACGTTAAAATGATAACGTAATGGTCGTTTAAGGCAACTAATGGTCGTTTACTTTTGCCAACAAATCATTGAAATGCATGGTTACTTACCTTTAAGTTGATTAAATACATGTTTAAATAAAAATACGTCGAACGTCTTATCGCAGTGACATCATCAAGTTCATGCACAATATTGCGCCTTTTACCAAGGTTTCAGTGACGTCACTTATGACTGAATTGGGGCACTCGGAAGGGTAATTCTCTTTCGCCAGCGTACTCAATGCGGTAGACCATAAAAGAGGGAATTTCGCTGAACACACGTTGGACTGGTAAAGCTTTGCAGTATGATAAATTCGTATTGTTTCGCCTACTCTCTTTTTTCTACATTACGTACTTTTGGTTTTGTGCGTAATGGACGCTACGCCATTGCTTTTAAAAACACTTTAAAAAAAAAACCCTTTTGTTCAATGTGAAATGACCTATAGCAGCTAATTTCAATAGTCATTATGGGCAAGTGAGGATAATTACGAATAAATGATGCATCGTGATTGGATTATTTTAACTATCATTGACAAGGACATTTTTTTTCTGTGTGTGAAAGGTCTTAACCCTTAACCTGCTAAATAAGTTAAATGGAAGTTTTAAGCCGATGGAAAATATTGCTATTTCAAAATTCTTTTTTGGAGAAAAATTTCTCCTTATCGAACATTGTAGATTCAAGATTAGATGTGCACGTTCTGTGTAGTCTGATATTGATCTTCACTGTTCGTAAAAGGTCATAGAATCGCGCTTACCAGCCTTACGGTTAAAAATCGATTTCTGTGCTGTTAAGAGATATATATAGATGCATATAGGAATTAAAAACGAGATAATGAGCTGGGGTGACTTTCTCTAAACTGCATATGCACGAAATTTGCGTACGCAGTTTATGTAAGCAAGTATCTAGTCTGAAAACGTGTTTCATTGAACTGCATAACTTCACGATTTGAGTACATATTTGCACAACTTTATGCCAGTCCATATTTTTAGTAAGGCACCACAGTTCTCCCAAAAATGGAAAGATCAAGATATGAATAGGATCCGATAAAGATCATTTACCGTTGCAGGAGGGCTTGGGTAGCGCTAGATTCGATCCTGTCGACCTCATATCATCAATATGGTCATCTAGCTATTCAAGGCAATGGGGCATATATATATAAAAAAACGAATACTGTATATTTGGCTTTATATATCAGATTTCATTAGAGGAATAGTACTTCTAAATAATATTTTGAAAATGAGTGAAATGTCTTTGAAAATAGTTGAACTAAAAATTATTGCCAACTATAATTTCCACCTTTATGATATTTGATTCTGAACCGAAACGAACAAAAGTGTCATGGAAATGTCTCAGAAAAAGGGTTGTCGGGGCACTACCCTGATTCCGTTTAGAAACCGGGACCGTTCTCCCTAAAACTGATCGCCCCATTTCCCGTTTGCCTGAGGTCGTTCGCCTGAGATCGTTCGGTCTTCTTCACGTTAATTTACGATGCGTTTTGGCACTTTGACTTTTGAAAATCTACAAAAGTAGTTTTGGTCAGGCCGTGATTCCATGATTACTAGATCTACCTTGTTGTTTGATTTATGACATACTTATTCCACAAAATATCCATGTAGTTCGTATTAAGCCTTTACCTAATTCATGCTAGTATTTCAGATATTTCATGACTTTTTTTTACACCATCAAATTAACCCAATTTTCTTTATATGTAAATGTATTTAATATTTAGGTTACATTTGCCACATACTCCTTACGATTTACTTGTGTGCGATTTTCCGTTCAATTTTTCAGGTATTGTAGGCTGCTGCGTTTATTTTCACATTTCATACTGGCATTGTGCGATCTCTGGGGCTATCTTTCGTCGATCGATAAAGGCAAAGCAGATGTCGTACGGATATCGTACTGTCTCAGTACAGAAATCGCACGGACACCGTTGCAACCTTGCGATAGCGAAGCGGGGGTGCCGTACGATTTACCTGCGAATTTTGGGACCAAAATGACCATCTGAAATTCAGCGTTGTCCGCATGATCATGGCAGGGCCTTTGTGCGGTATCTCGGAGGGATTGTGCGATGGTATCAAGACCTTTCTACTGGTTACAGGCAGGCTCGTGATTTTAATAAAAATTGTCATTAAGTGGAATTAAACAAATTCGTAGAGGTTAAGCTGGTTTTCCATGTGTCCGTCATCCGAGCGCGTTATCTGTTTGCGACAGCGTTATTTTCTGAATCTAGATCTACGTTTAGAATGAAATTTAGAACGGTTGGTGAATACGAGCCCTGGTTACCTTTTACCGCCAAATTGTCAAAGCTGTCTTTCTTAGGGTCGTTAAAAACTTACAGCCGAATATTCATTTGATTCGCTGTTGACTAAATTAGGGAAAAAAGGTACCAATTACAAAAAGTACACTTGATTTGAAATCTGTATAAAAGCGCGTAATGTAACGAAAATTAAATGAAATTATCGCACGAAAAACTTACACATTTTATATACATATACATGTATGTATATTTTTATCTCTTTATCTGATATAAAAAGCCATATTATAAACATACAAAAAAATGTGACCTTACTTTCCGGACGCCTTTATTTGGACAAAAGAAGAAGTTGCTCCCGAAGAGCAGTTAATCCCTGTGCCGACTTGTTTTCATATTTTTATTCATTAAATGAACATAAATTTACATTAATTACACATATCTCAAAAACTGTGACAAACCTCGTGTCTTCGGCAGATTTGTTTTATTAGTAAATATCAGAATATCACTTTTTATGTATTTGTCCAAAATATTGCGAATTGAGATAAAAACATTTAATGGAATAATGTCACCTAAAAAAAGAAAAGTCAAATTAAATACTGCAAAAATTAATCAAAACGGTACTACATTTAAGAGACAACTTTCTAAATAACGTTTGATATTACTAACACTTCTACAAGTTGCAATTACTCAAATATTTTCCGATTTTTCCAGATTGTATATGTATAAGTAAGTAAGTAAGTAAATTTTTTATTATAGTGACATGTGTTATACACATATACATGAAAGTTCAACAAATATATGACATATAAAATTTCAACACCCGGCACCATGGGCCTATATGTCACTTAAATGATAAATGGAACATAAATAGAAAATGAATGGTGGATTACTGAAAAATACTGATATTAGAACGAAACAAATGAATGAATGAATGAATGAATGAATGAATGAATGAATGAATGAATGTTGGCTGGCTGTGGTTAAATTAAAGGATGATAATTGACAAGGTTAAGCATATACTAACAAGAAGGATAAAGTAGAACGGGTTAGAATGGTATAAGACTGATAAATAACTGTTCATCTGTAGGATACCATTTCTTACTGACTACTGACTGTCCGTCTGCCTCGGGCCAAGGGGGAGTATCCTGTTATTCGTCGTGGACAATTATCAAAGTTTTGAAATAAACTCACCCAAAATAAACGTTTACGTGTATTTATAAAGTCTTACTGTTCAGCCTATTATTTACATATGCCTTGTATATGTTGAAGCTATATTTCATGTTGTAATCTTTGTAAATGGTCAATAGCAAAATCGTATTTGCCGAATACCAGAATAAAGTCATTTGAGTTGAGCTGAATAAACACAGTCACGTAGAATGAAAAATAATACTGGAAAGTTAAAGACTCACCAATCGCTCTCTAGTTCGGGAGATGCAATGAAAAACATTGAAGCAAAGGTCCGTTTAGTTTTCTTCACTCTGCGACACTTGCATCACGTCGAGGAGATTCTGCTCTCGGAGTCTGAACGATACTATATATACAAGTAGTACAAATTGTCATAACACTTATCCATTATCAGTGTCCAGTTAATCGATTAATATCTTACCGCCTGAAGACAACTTCTTTAATCTTGCAGCAAATTGCTTTTGAAAACATTGTCGATAAAGGAAAACTTTAAAAATTTTGGAATTATTTTTTTGTGATACACAATTAAAAAAGAAACACCTTTTTTAAGAATTAGATAGAAGGCGTGAGAGGTACTGAAGTAAGAATATTGAAACAATTTTTTCGGTCAAATATGAAATGTGAATATAATTAGTAAATAAAATGAAAAAAAAAAAAAAGTATCCTCAGCAGCAATGACTCATTTTCCTCATAGTTTCCCATATTGTTAAAAAGTGAAATATTCTTTTAAATACATTATTTTTCATGTTACAAGATTAGATAGCAATCCAAATGATCGTCTAGAAAGTAGCAGTTGCTACTTAAAATTATGTGATATCATAAATAAGCCAGCAAATAGGCCAGCAGGGGTCCGCCGAATAAACATGTCCACACCTTTTTCGCAAATTACTATTTATTAATTTAGGTATATAAAATATGAAAAAGGCAAAGCCCCGATACGAGCAACGTGAATGATTTGCGGAAAAAATATCTACTAATTCGAATGACGAGCTAGATCTTGAAATTATAGAATTTTGAGTTCGAATCCCGGCTTTGCCGAATCTAATTTTCAGTGTTGTCAAAAGTAGAATGCACTTTTCTTTCGTAGATGTATACTCGTGAAATAGGGCGAACGGTCCCAGATTATCTTAACAAAATAAAGACAGTTCCCCGACAATTTTGTTAATTTAGCTTCAGAGTCAAATAACTCGGGAGTGATCATTGGTTTTCATATTTTTAAAGAACATGTTACGAAGACATTTCCTCACTGCAGGTAGCTCTATATGTAGATCTATAAGAAAAGACAGAAAGGAAGAAATTCACCGTCACATTTTCACATTGCATGTAAAAAGGAGAAAGGAGAGAAACCTTTACTTTTTATAGATCTATATAATTCCATGGAACACAGCTGTCTCTCTGCAATACTGCAGTTGCTTTGATCGCCAAAGAATCTTACATGACCGCCAGATGCCTAAAGATCTCCTACGGCCACCTGCGTTCTACCAAAGATGCGAGTACGTTCCATCTCGGCCTTACAAGTTCCGAGAGATTGTATGAATGCACAGAGCAAATGTACAAAAACAAAATCTTCTTCATCTTTGAATGTCATTATGCATGTGAAAACCTTGACAGACCTTGGAAGGAACATTTGAAACGTGAGAGAGCTGATCAGAAATGGCAGTTTTTTTTTTTGTTACAGTCGAAAAATCTGACACGGCAGCTCCGGAAATCACGGTCTGACAACCTTGTATATCCCGTTCTTCCGCATTGTATTGCGTCAATCCCTTTTTTTTTCCCACGGTTGTCAGAAATATGGCTGCCTGGAATATGGTGTAACGTTGAGTTATCATCGAAAAAGTTGATAATGTGTTGAAAAATGGGAGACAGGTTGGAAGAGAATTCCAAGACACTTTGGTTAAAATTCAAATACATCTCATCTGACAAGCTGCGGAAATTTTTATTTGGTATCCAGCAGCTGATTAGAGATACATGGGTTGACTTGTACACCTTACGATGATTGATGAAAACCTTATATTCATGTTGAAGTTTTACAATCGATGTAGACAGGGAAAAAAAACCTACAAATAATCTAAATAAGGCGGTCTACGCATTCCGATGATTTATAGGGTGTTTAACGCCGTTCTTCGACATTATTTCACTTAATATATTTTAAACATATTTTATTCAATATACATTGACATTTACATACACAATACAAGAAATAAATGTGAAAAGGATCGGAACGAAAGCATTTTGCTTATATAGTTCCTCTCCCCAAGTTGAATCACGTGATACGCCAATAATATCAAATATTATGAAGAAGAGAAAAGATTATCACAAAAAACAGATAGTAATGATTGTAAAGAACAAAAAGGCTTCATTATCTGAAAAAGTAAAAAGAATTATTTCACTTGTAGATCTGTCATGGCGGCCAGTGCACCTATCCATGCTTTACCTGGAGTTTCTTAATTCAGAGTGCGTAGATCGCCAACATCAGATTATTTGTGGCTTTTTTCCCCATCTGCCCCTACACGTCTATCAATGAAACAGTGGTCAGAGGAGAGAGAGGAATGAATTCTGCCGCAATGATTTGATTTAGAATCTATCATCAATCCAAGGAAAGAAAATTGCTGAGTTATCGGATAGCTATCCAGCTTATGGATTAAAAAAACTGTTAGATCACAAGCTTACATAATATGGCCTGCAACACGCGAAAAGGGGCATTCGGACATTTGCGTAAAGTGTCGTCTCGGATCAGCCTGCGCAGTCCGCAAAGGCTAATCCGAAACGACACTTTCCGTTTTAATGCAATTTTCTGTTTTGCGGAAGTCTACTGTAGCACAAAATCTAGTGCAGTCGTAAAGTGCCGTCTCTGATTAGCCTGCGCGGACTGCGCAGGCTGATCCGAGACGACACTTTACGCAAATGTCCGAATGCACCTTTGAGCCGTGTTCTGGCAAAGAGGCTTTTACTGCATCTCCGTGATGTATGATACCAGGCAAGTTATCACATAATCATAGATCCATAAAATCCATTTTGTATGATAACCGACTGAATCACGAGGCATGCATACTGGTCTTTTGACATGCAGAAATTTGATCAATAGCGAAGAGTTTTGAGACAGGTCACCTTGCGCGGACTGCACAGGCTGATCTGCCTGGGTGGATTGTTTTTGCAGATGCATTAAGCCCCCTTTTCACAGATCATGACTCATTTATTATCTAAACAAAACAAAAAAAAAAAAAACCCTTGAATCCGGCTTTCTCTCTAAATGGCATTTTGAATGTTCAGTCAAAAAACTATCGATGATTTGTTCCGCGAAAAAACGGCTCATGCATAACGTAGAAATAACTAGTATGATTGATGACGTCATCATTTTCAAGCATAAACCATTGCATATATCTATATAAAATTAGACTTTTGATACGCTGAAAGTTAGTAGGAAATCAGATAATCTGTACTCATTAAATTGACGATGGTTTTTAAGTAATAAGCCGATCGGTAGGTAATTTTGGTCATTTTTTACCAATCAAGTAAATGTGCGAAAGATCGTCATACGCGTGACGCTGTGCGACCAACCGGAAGACACAAAATTTTTAGTCATCCCCACCTAGATTTAGACTAAAACCGAAAACGAAGTCGAAATTTTATTTTTGAAATTCTAAAACGGTGTTACCGCAAAACGAGCTTCGCTCGTTACGCCCGTAACTCGCTGACGCTCGTTATGAGTATCACGAAGTTCAAATTTGTCAAAAGTCAGCGCTTTCAGCTATGCCGAAAAATTATATAATTATATAAACTGTGCTGAAGTAATACTTATCGACATTTCAAGCTCATTAAATTCGAGCCTTTTCAAGTTTAATGACAGTCTTTTTATTATTACTACTATTATTATTGTTATCTTTATCAGAGTCTCATTCATGTACAACAATATTTACAAATAACATAAGAAAAACATGGAGGTACATGTACATGACCATTCCATATAGAATTATAAGAGACTATCATATCTTTTTTAAAAACAATGCATAAACATTCCACATATTCTAAAGGAGTGGTAAGATCCAGTTGCAAATTTTGTTATAATACACATAAATCTTAAAACGTATTTAAAAAGTATAGTTTATAGCTAGTTAAATGTACTTTAAAAGGAGTGTCGCTTGGACCGTACTGTAGGGTTTTTGGTATAAATTAGCAGCTGATTCTTGCAAAGTTAAATAAACAAATGAGCATAGAAATAAAAGTATTATTATTTACACAGATGAATAGACCGTAGCTGAATATCCAGACAGGTTTTGGCACAAAATTCACTTAAATATTGGCTGAATAACAAAAGACTGAGTTACTCGGGTTTGTTCAAAAATAAAAAAAAGTCCGGTTGAACTTCTTCTGCTTTAAACAACAACAACAACAACAACAACAACAATAATAAAAAAAAAAGCTCCTCAGGTAGTCGTATACATTGCATTCTAATAGAATATGCGTTTCATCCTCGACCGCACTACAAAAGGGGCATTTGCGTTCACCCAGTCTCAGATTCTCAAAGCGGCCATCTTCATAGGAGCTACCTTACATCAAAATTTACAGAGTGCTGATCGATGACTTGGCGGTAAAATCGACTTACAATATTCTTCTGTTTTAGATTCATATTTAAAAGTTCTATATGTCCGTAATTTGTTACGAACCTTTCCGGATGTGCTGGTGGTACTACTCAGTGTAGTTAACCGTTCGGTACATGTACATGTAATTGCATGAAATGTATCAAACATTACACAATCACCGAGTAAAGAAAACATTGTCTATAGTTACAATAATTAAAATCTTCTTAATTCCTATAAATGTCCATTTCTCATGGTAATTTTTCCTAACTTTTTTTTTCAATGTCAGATGGTGTTTGTTGGTTGTTGTCATTCACCATAGCCCCTTACATCATGATGCACTATACCCAGCTAGCCATTACATAATTATGGATCCATAAAATTCATTTTGTCTAACAATCAATAGAATCATGTGGTAGAGTGGTCCTTGGACATACAGAAAATTGACCAATAGCGAAAACCTTCGTCTCAGGTCAGCCTGCGCGGACTGCGCAGGCTGACCTGAGTCGATACTTTTCGCAGATGCATTAAGCCCCATTTTTACAAAGCATGGCTCAAATCGATATTATTGACCAATAATAATGTGATGACTTTTTTTTTTGGTTTAATGCATCACGGTGATGCATTAATTCCCCTTTTGCCAGAACGCCGCTCAAATATTTAATAATCAATGAAAATATCATTATTTGTCTTTTCTTCTTTTAAGCATTATATGGCCTGCAACACTCGAAAAGGGACATTCGGACATTGGCGTAAAATGTCGTCTCGGATCAGCCTGCGCAGTCCTCGCAGGCTAATCCGAAACGACACTTTCTGTTTAAATTATGTAATTTTCTGTTTTGCGCAAGTTTACTATACCACAAAATCTAATGTAGTCGTAGAGTGCCGTCTCGGATTAGCCTGCGAGGACTGCGCAGGCTGATCCGAGACGACACTTTACGCAAATGTCCGAACGCCCCTTTTCGCGTGTTGCAAGCCAATTTATTTTGTCCGCAGGGCGCTAAGTATATCAAAAGGACTTTTAGCAAAGAAAAATAAGACTCGAATATTACTCACAGTGTTTACAAATTAGCTAACTGTGAAGACCAAGAAAAATGTGTTTCAAGAGAGACTGAGCGGAAGAAAGATATATAGTAATCTAAATCTGTTTTTACGGATTTTGACCTTTTTTTTCGGGAGGGGGGGTGGAGACTTGTTTTGTCCCTTCACCACACAGTCCCTACTTTTAAAAACCCTAGGAAAGACCGTAGGATAAGGAGAAAATGCTGGTAACTGGCATGTTCTGTTTTTTTTTTTCAATACTTTCAATACTGACAAGTCTAAAATTTTACTTAACCCTTTACCAAACACAAAATTTTGGACTTGTCCAAATTAAAAGAATTTGCAAAAGGGAAAAATTGTCCATGCATTTTCTCCTTTTCCCACAATGTTTTCAAAATGCTTCTGTCTAAGGGTCGTTAAAACTCGGGATGATGAGGTAAGGAGTTTAAGAGTTTATTTACCAGGCAACAAAATTTCAGACTTGTCCAAATTGAAAGCATTTGTAGATGTAAATGTAAACTTGGCTCGAATAATTTGTCTTTAACTTTTAACCAAACAATAAAATTTTGGACTCTTCCAAACTGAAAGCATTTTTAGGTGACAATATAAACTTGGCTCAAATGATTTGTCTTTAACTTTTAACCAAACAATAATATTTCAGACTTCCAAATTGAAGGCATTTGCAGGTGACAATATAACCTTGGCTCAAATGTATGGTGGCATATTTCTGCCGCGAGATACGAGATAGCTATCATGATAATTTAAGAGAATTATCGTGATAAAACAAAAAAATTCACGATAAAAATATCGCAATTATGCTAACTCTTATCATGATTTTTTTTGCTTTCGTGCCCACAACTGACATTCATGAAATCTATAATTAGATACAGTTTCGGAATACTTTCGTATACAACCTTATGAATTCTCCTTTTCCCTGTACGGTTTCAAAGTTGTTCGTAGGAGGCATTTCGAGTCGTCTTTGTGATTTTACAGACCTCTGTCATTCGGGCATTGTCAAAATTTACCAATTAAGCTACAATTGTTAATTAATGATTCGAAATTTTACTGACTGCAATCTTATTAAAGGGTAACTCCACACCAAATTTTTCATTTCAAAATCGGATAAAACGACACTAGAGTATGTTAACAAAAATCTTGTTAGCGTTCTGTGATGTTTACTCCACGAGATATAGAGGTTTAAACTTTCGGATTTTCACCTGTGTGAAAGTCCCTAATTGAAAAAACCGTGACTTCCGGTAGTTTGCCGTGATCTCACAAGTGTGAGAAGATAATTATAGTCGCTATATATGAACTAACACAGAAAATTGAGAAAACTGCATGATATTTATAAAGATATAAATCGCTATTTCACGTTTCAATCACTTGTGTACTGCAGAGTTTCAATCTCTATAGACCCGTCACACCAAACTAGGTCTTACAACGTCTTAACCCGTCCTGACATAATTGGAAAACGGGTTACGGTCGGGGATGAACGTATAATTTTGGCCTGATAATGGCTGAAGCCCCTATCTCACCAAACCTATTCCCAGAAAGTCTTAACCCGGTCAACAAAATCGAAAAACTGGCTGCGATAGGACATGTAATTTCGGTCGGTAAAATGCAAACGCACTGCAGGTTATTGCCCGACCGCACTGCGTCTCTAATAGGATCGAAGTACAGCAGTTCCGTTCGTAGTACGTCCATCTCACTTTAAGTACGTTGTTACTCCGTCTAATCACAGGACAGGTTTGGATGGCAAAAAATTTTGAGCAGGCTCAAAGTTCTGGAGCACCCTTCGTAAAAGGATACTAATACGCCCACTTCGTCTGAAGACAGTTTCAGTCCGATCAGCAAAAAAATTCGGAACAGAGTGAGAACGAGTTTGGCGTGACGGGGGTATATCGCTCTTACATCTACAATCATAGGAAAGAAATTTTGAATGAATTAGCTTAGTGGAGAAAGTACTTATAAAAAAGTGAATAGTTATTCTTCTGGTAACGAACATAAATATTTTGAAATTTATTTCTTGATGTTATTTCAATTGTACCACTACCTAATCAACGAGTTGAAATAGATAAATATAAAAAAAGAAATAATAAATCAAGATATTTGAATCGTGCCAAAATTCTCTTCTACTAGGTCGTAGAAGGAAGAAGGAACATTGCAATGTGAAAAGGAAATCATTCGAGTTAATTTCTAAGGCTGTTTCTACCAAATATAGGACACCGTTGACCATTTAACGGTCTACAAATCCTGCGCAGTCTGATCTGGATCTACACCATCAGTGTCAGCATTTTACATGTCTCCTTCAGCTTGGAAAGAATTAAAAGCCTTGATCTGCCTTAGAAATCTTATCCTCTCTTTAACATTCACGAACAACATTAAATCCAGCACACATCCTGAATTTGCTGTTAAAGTTAAAAAAAATTTTTTTTCACTCGATCTTCATTTATTTTCCTACGTGCTTTTTTTTCATAATCTCAAATTTGTTTCTTTCATCAACAACAACGTTAAAAGATTGTCTGAATTGCCTCCTGCCTTCCTGTCCTCCATATCATGCAGTAAACATTTTTGATCGTCTGCAAAATACAGGGTCAGTCCATTTCCTAAATACTGAAACATGTAAGGCGTACAATTTAAAAGGAAATACCAACGTGGACAAAAACTGTTTAACTGTCTTCTCCCGTGTTTCTCCCTGTAATCATATACGAGATAAGAGATGCTGACCATGAAAATGCAGTGTAAATTAAAAATTTATAACTGCGTACAAACTTTACACAAAATTTTAGTGCGCCAACCTTTTATTTTGAGAAAAGAATTGTGTGTTCCATCCATGTACAAGGACAAAGGGTTAATTCGGTGCCTCTTTTGTGATGATATCGCACCGTTGTGGTCTGACATATTTTTTTTTTACCCGGCTTGCAGCTTAATTGGTTGGTTTGTTAGGTTGTATTGGGGTTTAACGCCACTTTAACAGCTAAGGTCATATCATGGCGGTCGGTGACGCACATGTGTTTCCTGGCTTTTTCACACCAGTACTAACACAACTCTCTTTCCAAAGCCACCGACTACTTTTCTCACATGCTTCAGCAGAGGTGAGAGGCGAAAATACGCCGGAAAGAAAGTTCGCCTCAACCTGGTATCGAACTCACAACCACCAGGTCATGAGTCCGACACGCTCACCACTGAGCCACCTGGGCGGGGCGCTTGCAGCCTGAGGTTAACAAGCACTTGTCATAAACATGTCATGTACAAAGTTACTCTTTTGTTTTCACGACCATATTGAACCCTTTTTCGTAAATAATGTAAATGGAATTTGGAATTTTACACAGGTTAAATGGGTAAGTCGAACGTCATAACTTTTGTATTTTCCTCATTCATACGATCTTAAATTAAAAAAAAAAACGCATAATCTGCTTGTCGAATTTCTTTTCTAACTACTCTCTCTCTCTCTCTCTCTCTCTCTCTCTCATGAAAGAGATGGATAATCAACAGTGAATTTACCATTTATTGCTTGCCTCATTTAAATTTCTGTGGGGCCCCAAGGCTGCTGAGCGCGACTCAATGACCTTTTGCGAACAGTGTATATTAAGATCAGACTGCACCGAACATGCAGTCTGATCTTATGTACAGTGTCCAATGCGGAAACATCTATTTTTGTTTCTTCAAAAACTAGCACTATTCAAAATTTTGCAATCGGCATGAAGGTTTATTTAACCTTTTGAGGATTAATGGTAGATCTGATATTAAGCCATGTTATTTAGTTCAGACAGACAGCAGACTGACAAATAAATAGTCATCTCCTGGCTCGAAATAGGGCTTAAACTCGGCACCCGGCATACGATAGGGATTTTTGTGACGAAAAAAGTCGCCTCCTGACATGAGGGAGGATAAGGCTGAGAAAAAAAAAAAGTACACAGAAGCCGAAATAAGAGTGGCATCACATCCGGTTTATCGAACATTTCACAAACTCGCACAGGTGTGCAAACCACATCTTCGCTTAAAATTCTCTTTCTGCGATAGACATTGAAATGCGCTTTTTCTATTTTAAGATGGTTTTCATTTAAGGATTCATATATCCAAAAAAGAGATTTTGGCTGTAGTTGCCCTTTAAGTCAAAACTACCGAGTTCATCCAAATGATGAATTTTCTATTTATAGATATCGAGAAACGGATAAAACTATCACAATAATTTTATCTCGCATGTCAGCTCCGAGCACGGTGGAGAAATTTTGCGATAAAATATTAAGTTTATCGTGATATTTTTATCATGAAACTTTTCACGATCTTGATAAGATTTCCAGGAAACTTTTAATTTATCGCGATAATTTACCAAAATTATCATGATAGCTATCTCGTATCTCGTGGCAGAAATATGCCACCATACAAATGACTTGTCTTTAACCCTTAACCAAACAATAAAATGTTATGGGGTCATTTCACCGAGTACGATGTAGAAAAATCGCATGCGACCACAGGCGACTATGGTCGTAGTTTTGTCTCCTCAAGGTCGCGGGTAAAATCCGTGCGATCTCCCCCATTATTCTCTGTGTACACTCTAGGTTCGACGATTTCTCGATTGACCTTCGATGTATACGCTCTACCTACGACCATGCACGCTCTAGATACGCTGTACATGCGATCTACTTGCGTCTAGCTAGTCGATTTGACGCGATCTTAACACGACAAAGACTCTCTCGGTTCGACCAACGTACGACTTAGCATCAATGTCTCGGCGACCTATCTTCGCATGCCCAAGACTCAATCTCGGCCGACCAAGACTCAACCCCGGCCGATCTAGGTACGTAAGAGTTGCAACATACTCTCAATCAAGACGATCTACATTCGATATAAACGATCTAGTCTCGCTCTGCACGCTCAATCCTCGATCATTTCTCTACAGACTCTCGACCGAGCTACGCGCAAATTCTTCATGGTCGCCCAGATTTGCTCACGACCCACTACGAGCGTATAAAAATACCTCACGATCTGTAGCTGATCAACAGTTTTCACTAGCATTCAAACGGACAACATGGATCCAATTGCTCTGCATCATGCTATGATACTACAGCACCATGCCCTGAAACTGCAGCAAGACTCCCTAATTATACTAAACATGCTGAAAATGAGGAGAAGGAAGTATACCAAGAAGAGGTATTGGGTTGTTCCCTGGCTACGCGAACTTCAAAGAGAACATTATGGGCAGTACAGCTCCCTCGTGCAGGAACTGAGGCTCGGAGACGAAGCTACCTACCAGACCTTTCTCCGTATGCCCCCAGAGATGTTTGACGAGTTGTTGGCAAGGGTTGGTCCAAGAATTTCGAAGATGGACATAAACTATGGAAGAGCTTTAGAACCCGGAGTGAAGTTAGCTGCCACCCTTAAGCACCTTGCAAGTGGCTTGGACTACCCAAGCCTGTCCTACAACTTCAGAGTGTCTCGCCATACAGTAGCCACCTTCCTGCCTCTGGTGTGTCAAGCTATTGTGGATGAGTATAAGCATGAAGTCATTCAGTGTCCCAGCACAACTGCAGAGTGGAAAGTCATTGCTGATGACTTTGAGAGAAGATGGAATGTTCCTCATGCAATTGGAGCTGTCGATGGTAAACATATATCCATCAGAAAACCAGCCAGTTCTGGGTCCCTGTACTACAATTATAAGAAGTTTTGCTCCATCGTTCTTCTTGCCTTGGTCGATGCTAACTACCAATTTCTGTGGATCGATGTCGGTGGTTTCGGACACCAGTCTGATGCTCAGATATTCAACGCAAGTGAGTTGAGAGAATGTATCGTCGATGGCTCAGCTAATCTGCCAGCTGCTGAATTTATTACCAATGACGACGTGAATGTACCATACTTTATACTAGCTGACGATGCTTTTTCTCTGAAACCCTATCTCATGAAACCTTATACCAGGAGAGGTTTAACCAAAGAAGAGACAGTCTTCAACTACAGAATTTTAAGAGGCAGGCGTGTGGTCGAAAATGCATTTGGAATCATGTCCTCCCGCTTCAGGTGTCTACTAACAACTCTACAGCAGAACCCTGATAATTGCAGAATCATTGTAGAAGTGTGTGTGTGTCTGCATAACATAATGAGAATGAGGTATCCAGCACTCCAGAATGCAGATATGGACATGGAAGATTCAGAACACAACCTGATTCCCGGAGAGTGGAGAAACTCATGCGAGATGCAAAATTTGGCCTACCACTTGGGTCGCAACAGGGACAACGCTGATGGGAAGAAAGTCAGGGATTACATGAAGAACTACTTCGACAGCCCTGCTGGTTCTGTTCCGTGGCAAGAAAAAATGGTGTCAGCCAAGCGTAGAGTCTTCTGAGTTAATTAAATCAACTTTATAAGTCTAACTGGAACTCTTTAAGTTTTATGGTATCTAAACTAGTGCACCACTCTGTTGCTATGGTTTAGGGAGTAAAACTTGGTTTCCAAAAAATGTTTGTTTGTAATTGATTGAATTTACAGGGCTCCAGATAAGGGAAAGTGACCCAACTTTTAGGTCCCTAAATAATTGTCCAAAACCTATATTGGGGGTACTCATTAGAATCGTCTCGTCGAGACGATTCTAATGAGTGATCTCAAAAAAGGTTTTGATGGAAAACAATTTTGATTACATTCCTATGAAATCTCATCACTCCCTCTTTTCTGGAGCTCTGGTCGAAGGCCTTATCAATAGCATGTCAGTTATTTAACGGCCTTTTTTACAACTCGTGTTGCCCAGCATTTTATGCTCCCACATCAAATAATCGGGAGCATATCATTTTACCCCTGTCTGTCCGTCTGTCAATGTGTCCGCCTGTCTGTAATCTTTCCGACTTATAATTTCCTAAGTACTCAAACTACTTCATAGGTTATTTGATTAAGGTCGAGTTCAAAGGTGAAGGTCACATTTTCTCAAGAAAGTGCGGTCGTGAGCAGAGTGTTTTCATAAATATATCAACCCTTTCCCAGCTGAGCCCTAGATTTTACATCCTTGACGTAAAAGGGTTTGGAAAACATTGTGGGAAAAAGAGAAAATGCTCAGAATGAACATTTTCTACTTTTTTCCACATTGTTTTACATACTTTCAGAAACAAAAACAACCATTTTAGCCGCATTTGATTTGTTGTCTGCTAGTGCTTTCAAATTGGGCAAGTCTAAAATTTTGTTGTCTGGTAAAGAGTTATACCAGCACTTGCCCAGTCACATTATCATGACATTGGCGAGCTAGTCGTAATGCTATCCTATAATCCTGAGCGCCAAAGACAGGAGCTATAATCAGCATTTAGAGACTTTGGTAGGACCCGGCTGGCGTCGACAGCTGAGAGAGATATGACTGATCCTTGTTTTTGTGCAATATTATACGTGAATTTCAAGTAAGCGTGGCTTAAAGGTTGTGCAGAGCGAAGCTTGATCGTATAAGAGGAAACAACATCGCATTGATCGAGAGAAGGTCGGGGACTGGTGCAGCCCGACTATGCGCGCAATCAGTTCTCGCTCCGGAAGACTGAGCCTCGCTCATCTCCGATCTAGCCTCGATTGTCCCTCGACCAATGCAACCTTTCTTCGACCTTGCACGATCTTTCGACGCTCTATCTGCGATTTTCCAGGTTGCACAGGTCGCAGCTTGGTTTTTTGACATGTCAAAAAACCTAGCTACGATCTATTTTTCGGGAAGACCTTTTCTCAACCTTGTGCAACCACGGAAGACCAAGGCGGGACCAACCCTCGTTCAACCGCCGATTTCTTGCGACCTGCGGCGATCAAGCCACGCTCTGAGATCGCAACTCAGTGCAACTCAGTCTTACGGGAAGATTTTTCGGTGAAATGGCCCTTTTAAACTCTTCCAAATTGAAAGCATTTGCAGATGACAACTTGAATGTTGCTGAAATTGTCAAATTTGGCTGCAAAAGAATAGAAAAGATTGTCATAAAAGAGAAATTGCTGGTTACCAGCAATTTCTCGGAATAATTTGGAGGGCTGTCTTTCTCAGGATTGTTAAAACTCAGGATTGTTTGGTGAACAGTTAAAGGGGTAGAAAATGCGGGAACAAGGGAAAATGCTGTTATCAAGCATTTTCTCCTTTTCTCACAATGTTTCCAAAAGCTGTCTTTCTTAGGGTCATTAAAAATCCTGGTTGTTTGTTAAAAGTTAAAAAGGTAGAAAACATTGTGGGAAAAGAAGAAAATACCGGTGACCGGCATATTCTCCTTTTTCCACACTGTTTGCAAAAGTTTTCTTCTTTGGGAGTGGGTGTGTCAAATTGAGTAATTGTTTGGTAAAGGATTAATCAAGTACAGTTCTGAATATTATTTCATCTTTGACTTGCTGTTTCAGGTGTCCATATTGATGACCATGGAGTCGTGCTGCAGGATACTGGTCTTGGTGGAGATGCTGTACAAATTTTGGTTAAGTAAAACACAAGTTAAATGATTTTATTCAGTTAACAAGTAAGTATATTGTCTCATGACTGTAATGCAATGAAGTATTTTTCTCTTAAATTTCCATGTCTCAAAAAGTCCTTAACCCTTTAGCACACAGGAAAAATTTACAATTGTCCAAATTCAAAGCATCTGCAGATCACGATTGCAGTTCCACTTAAATGATGAAATTTTTATGGGAAAAGGTGAAAATTCTGGTTACCAGCATCTTTTCTTTTTCGCATAATAATTTCAAACGGCTTCTTCCTTGGTCGTTAAAACTCGAGATTGTGTGGTAAAAGGTTATAACACCCATATTTTTGGGGAAGAGGACTGTTTTTTTTTTTATATATATAATCTTGGTTGACAGACTGTGACAGTGAAGTCTGTTTTTACATCAACATTGGTTTCTTTCCTGGAATCATTCTTTAAACGTTTAACCCTGTGGTACACAGTCCACATTAACTACCTTGAGGAAGGAAGTTTTTGAAAACATCATGGGAAAAAGATGAAATGCTGTCATCGGCATTTTCTCTAATCTGTTGATGTTTTTTACATTTTCAAAAAAAAGATCCACCAATTTTAGCTACATTTGTCATCTGCCAGTGCTTTGAAGTTGTAAAAGTCCAACATTTTTTCATTGGCAAAGACTTAGCATACAAAGGTTTATATTAAGCGCTTTAACATGGATTAAACAATTGGATTCATCTTTGAAAGGGTGGAAATTTCTTTCATTGTATGGTGTTTAAACAGGGTTTTAAGATTATCAAGGTATCATCTAAATTTTCTTTTATTCACTTACTACCTTTCAAAGAAAAATGCCACCAATTTGAGCTAAATTTAATTTGTCATCTGCCAGTACTTTGAATTTGGAAAGGTCCAATATTTTTCATTGCCAAAGACTTAGCTACAAAGGTTTATATTAACCTTTTCCTCCATATATACTCGTTTTAACACAATGAAGAAAAAAGCTTTATGAAAACATTGTGAGAAAAGGTGAAATTGCTCAAAATGAGCAATTTCACCTTTTCTCACAATGTTTTCTATGCAATCTGTATCTTAAAACCCACTAGTAGCCACGTTTCAGTTGTCGTCTGCAGCTTCTTTGAATTTGGGACGGTCTCAAAATGGTGTATTAGGTAATGGGTTAAGCAGTTAAACATGGGTTAAACAAGGGGATTCATCTTTGAAACGGTAGAAATTTCTTTCTTTGTTTCTACTGTGTTGATTACCATTTCAAAGTTATCCAGTTATTTTGCGGAGGTCAGTGCACCTATCCATGCTTTCATGTGTTTTTCTTTACCAGTACTCTACAAAATATTCTTCCCAAGCCACTGGCTTCCTTTCCACATAACCATCAAAACCGGTGAGATAGGAATGAATCCTGTCACAATGATTATCATCAATCCTAAGAAAGAAATTTGGCCACTGGGGAATCCAAACCAGCAACCTTCTTGTTTCAAGTCATGTAAGTTACCAAGTGCACTATCTGACTCAAAAGGGTAGAAAACCTGTTGGGAAAAGTTGAGAATGCCAAGTACCAGAAATTTCACCCATTTTCCAAAAAAAGTTTTCAAAAAGACTGGTTTAGGGTAAACCCTTTACCAAACTATCCAGAGCTTTAACTCTTTACCAAACGATAGAATTAAAGGATAGATCAAATTTAAAGCTAATGCAGACAACAAAAGAAATATGATTTTACCAATGAAATTTGTTTATGAAAGGTCAGAAAACATCCTGGGAAAAGGAGAAAATGCTGGTTACCAGCATTTTCTCCTTTTCACACAATGTTTTCAAAAACCTGCTCCTGCAGGGTCGTTGAAACTCAGGATTGTGTGGTTATGGGTTAAAGACCCTGATGAAAAGACTTTTGAATGCATTATGTACTGCCTTCAGATATTTTTTTGCAGTTATTTGAAGTTGATAGCTCTTTCATGTCATCTGAAGTATCCCCACCTTACAGAACTGCTGCTACACACTCTGGCTCATTCATGTGGACACAATGATGATGCCAAACTTCAAGTCAAAACAGGTGAGAGCAAATTATGGCAGTCACTAGTCATTTACATTCTTCCAAAAATTAAATTAGAAAATTGAAACGTAATGCATTTACTGACAACTTCAAATAGGATGAGGAAAAATTGTGATTCAAGTGATTTGTTAGACACAAAATATAAAAAGCTGACAGATAGCACAGCTTGCCTGGTTGTTGGGGGTGGCAATAATTCTGGAAAATAGCTCTTAGAAAATTCTAACATGAAATTTCTAAAACTGTGACCTTGACCCTAAGATCATGGCCATGGCTAGGGTATTGCTCAGTGTCAATGAAACTTTGCACCTGTATCTGTCAAGTCAAATATTATCCAAATCCATCATTCAGTTTGGAAAATATGAGCTCTTTAGCGTAAAACATGATGTAAAATACCATAGTCTACTACCTTGGCCATGAGCTACGGCAGAAGTATTGTTGAAAGAAACTTTGGACCTATATCTATCATCATACAAAACATGAACCAAATCTAACATAAGGTTTGGAAACTGTGAGTTTTTTTTAAGAAAAAAAAAAAACAAAAAACTAACTTTAATATGGATACCGATTCTTATGCCATCACAGGCACTTATGCTGACATAAATGCTGACGCTAGCGCCAACACAAGGGTAGTGAAATAGCTCTTCCTGGACCTTCTTTGAGGCAAGCTAGAAAGGAACGATAATTAAAGGAATAATTATTAAGATTTTTTTTTTCAGACAAAAGTAACTGGGGTTGGTATTAAAGTAAAAGTTCATTTTCAGGTTGTTTATTCTTAATTCCGTATTATCATAAATTCCTAGATGGCTCAGGTATAAAGACAACTATCTGAACTTTCCATAGTCCATTACAAAGTGATTCTTTATGATTTTTGCAGAGTTCCATTATATGTTAAACTTTTTAACACAATTAAAATGTAAGACTTGTCCAAATTCAAGGCATATGCGGTTGGAAATTTAAATGGGGGGCTCATCTTTTAAAAGGTAGAAAACATAGTAGGAACCAACAGAAATACTTTGGGGTTACGAAATATACCGTGAACTATGTATCACCATCCGCATGAATTAAACAATAATAAAGAAGGTTAATTTCAAAAATATCGGGACTGGAGATAGCATACAAACCAACACAGCGACAAACCAGCGACATGCAATTTAACGAAATGCTACTGCGTATTTGATCTCTAGGCTTGTTATTGTTGAGGTTATTCTGATTAAAGCTAAAGTTGATTTTAGATGCTGTTGAGAATGAGACAGTGTAGATTCTGATAAGATTGAGTTGTTTGATCTTGCATCTACACTGTTAAATTGTTATCGAGATAATGCGACAGACTAGAACCTATTTCATGTACTTAGGTACGCCAAAAGTTGATGATTCACATGTTTACACCAGCTTCATAAATATTCATTCTTATTTCCACTTAGATTCAGTTCTGTTTGGTTTGCTTTTGCTTATCAAATCATTCAGTTCTGTTAAACCTTCTTGCCACAAACAAAGTTTAAGCCTTTATCAAGCAGTCTCAAACTGTGCAACTCTAAAGACGCTAGTTGAAAAGAGATTGGTAAAAGGAGAAAATACTGGTAACCAGCTCATAATTTTGACCCGTGACGCGAAAAGGGACAATCTGGGAATTCCGTGCACCAATTAGATGAAAACAGATCAAAGATAGTGCAGGTCAATTGAAGTTGGTAGTTCAAAAATGATTGTATAGTAAGGTAGGATGAACTTGTTTCATACAGAAAAATCATAAAAGTGAAAAGTGTCGACCCTGGTCAGACTGCGCAATCCGCGCAGCCTGACCAGGGTTGACACTTGTCGCAATCCCCAGATGGTCCCTTTTTACGTGACAGGTCACATTTCTTTTTCTTAAGAGTTTTCTACCCACTCGATGACAAATCCCATCACATTAGCTTCATTTGTTGTCTGCAGACACTTCCAAATTGGACAAATATCGAATTTTGTTGCCTTTTGATGGGTTAACCCTTTACCAAATAAATTCAGAAATTTAGCAACCAAAGGAAAGTTGGTTAGCAGCATTTTCTCCTTTTCATACCATGTTTTCTACTCTAAGACAAATTCAAACATGTCGGTCACAGCTGATTTTTCATCTGCAAAGACTTGCAAGTTGGACAAGTCTTGAATTTGTCATCATGTAAACGGTGAAACAGATGAGTTTTCATTTACTCTGTTTTGCCATGTACATGATTTAGTTGTTAAATCATAATTATGTCTCCCCCCGTCAGGGTCGGGAGACATATTGTTTTCCCCTTGCGTCCGTCTGTCTGTCCGTCTGTCTGTCTGTCTGACTGTTACAAATCGTGTCCGCTCTATAACTCAAAAACCTTTTGAAACATTTTGATAAAACTTCACACATTTGTAAAGCACCATGAGACAAAGTGTCATGCACAAGAACCATAACTCTGGCTTGTATATATTTCGAGTTATTTCCCTTTGATCATTTTCCTTACTCATTTTACGTACAATTTCGTGCCCACTCTATAACTCGAAAACCGTTAGAGATATCTTGATAAAGCTTCATACATTTGAAAAGTACAATGAGATGATGTGTCATGCACAAGAACCATCACTCTGGCTTGTATATTTTTTAGTTATTTCCCTTTGATAATTTTCCATGCAATTAAGTGGCCGCTCTATAACTTGAAAATCGTTTGAGATATTTTGATGAAACTTCATACATTTCTGAACCACAATGAGACGGTGTGTCATGCACAAGAAACATAACTCAGGTTTGTATAACAAGCAGGTGTCACTTGAGCATTTGCTGTGTAAATCACTGCAAAACTGAGCCAATACTGCTTAACCCTATACCAAACAACAAAATTTTAGACCAGTCCAGAATGAAAGCATTTGCAGACGACAAATAACTGCGACTCAAAAAAAGAAATTTGTTTTGGGTAAAGTAGAAAACATTTTTGGAGAGGAGAAATGTTGGTTACCAGCAACTTTACTCCTGTTCGACAGTGTTTTCAATAGCTGTCTTTTGCAGGGTTGTCGGAAAGAGTTAACCTGTTACCAAATAAAAGGATGTTTTTACAACCCTAAGGTGGAAGATTTAAAAAAAAAAAAAATTGGGAATAGGAGAAAGTGCTTGTAACAAACACTTATCTCTTTTCAACAGCATTTCGAATCTTTTGAAGACAAATCACATCGTTTAGCCATGATTGCTAAAGGTTGGCAAATTCTTTTCATGTACCGGCCCAAAATTTTGTCATCTTGTGAAGAGTTGAATCACATATTGGTTGAGCCTGTACTGTGTACTGTGTTACCACACGGCAAAATTTTAGACTCGTCCATTTTGAAGGAATTTCAGGCAACAACTTAAATATTTTTCAAATAACAGTATTTGCTCTTGAATAGGTAGCAAACGTTGTCGGAAAAGGACAAACTGCTGGTTACCAGCCTATTTTCTTTTGTGCACACTTTATTCAAAAGCTCTCTTTATTAGGGTCGTTAAAACTGGACTGTGTGATAAATGGTTAAGTCCCAATTGACTAGGTATTTCTTGGAAAGCATTTTTTGACTGAGCCTTTGTAAGGTACTTTTCTGCAAGGACACATTCTTGTCACTGGCTTGCCTTTGAGACTAGATTATACAGCTGTCAGTAACTTGTTGTGACTTGTCCTGTCTTTTTATATAGCTTTTATAATTTTATAATCACTGCAAGTGATACTAGTGTTCAGATAGCAAGCTAGAATTTGACCGAAATTGATTTAAAACCCTTTCGATAACGAATACACAGAACCCTTAAAGTCGATTTAGGACTTTCTTACCGCCCTTTGAAAAACTGTCGATATATTTCCGAATTGTTTGAAACATGTCTGTAAAACGTTTAAAGACATAGAGATCATGTAGTCTATCAAAAAAATGTTTATTTGACGTTTGATTTCTGCAAAACTGCATTGAAAAAGCTTCCAAGATTTCTCTCCAGTTAACGAAGGGACATGAAGAAATCCTTCGTGTACAAACGGCCCCGGTCAAGTATGAACCCGTGACATAAAATTATACTAGAACTAGACATCCACTAAATTAGCCTAAAATCCTGGAATTTAAGCCTCAGAGACTCAGAGAGGCTAACAAATGTCTTCAAGGTGTAAAAGTCCATTCATAGTCCATCTAATCGAGGATTTACGCTTCAACTTTGTTTCGATTCATGCTTGCCAAATAGTGAAAAAGAATGCAGAATTTGCAGATGAATTTATGATAAAGGGTTACTATTTGGACATGTAGATTTAAATTCGTTGATGTTTTTGATGCTTGGAAATAGAAGTACATATACAGAGCAAATTGAAAATATTTGTACCTTAATTTTATTAAGTAAATTTTAATGATGTACTGCTACTCAACCCATATTAGAGAAGGTGACTGTGCTCATGTAAACAGCAAGTAATTCAAACCTTAGAATGTAAGCAGATCTATGCCTATAGTTTTTAAAGTTTTATAGAGGGACCCAATTACTTTCACCCTTAGGCTGCTAAGTGCTACTGAAGGACCTTTTGCAGACAGTGTAGATTAAAATCAGATTGCATAGAATGTGCAGTCTGATCTTTGATCTATACTGCTTGGTAAGGAGGTATTTTTTTAAAAATCAAAACCTTGATGATTTACTCTGAGTACAGAAGTTTCAATATTTTAAAAGAGTCTTGCATAATGATGAATAGTAATGATTTTAGAAATACTTAAAATGCTACAGAAAAGGAAAATATAGTCATCATGTTTAGTGTATCTGTTTAAGCTCACATGCTTACAAACCCTGTGGTGAGCTGTTAATATTTTCAATCTGAATTAAAGCATAATCTCAGACAAAAAGACTCTTGCATTATTTTTTCTGAAAACCCTTGATTTTAAGTATATCTAAATAAAGCTCAGCCAGGTAGATAAGTTGTTTCATAAGTTTTTCTGCACATCCTTCAAAATAGGATAATATAGCCACACTTACCAAAGTTAAAACACATTGTATCCTTTATGGTGTTATGGGATGGGGAAAAATGACTTTAAATAGTAAGAATGAAAACTGAAAAATCTGTTGGTCTACCAATGTTTTCAAAAACATAAGAGCTACATTTTGTGAGGCTGACAGATATGTTGGATAAAGGTTTACCTTGCAGGTCAATGTTAGATCCACATTTGATTAATTGAATGGTGTTTAATGTCACTTTCAACATTATTTCAGTCATATAACTGCTACAGCTAGCTGATTTATGTATGTCTGGGTTTCAGCAGTACTATGCTAGAGCTCTGAAGTGTCTTGCCTAGGGACACTCCCATAGAAAAACATGGTACTTCCAATGAGGCTGGAACCTAGGCCATCAAGAAACAAGTCCTACACTTTACTGGTGAGCCAAGCAGGCCCCCAGATCCATATTTAGAGGGGAGTTAATTTTTGTAATATTGTTCAGATTAGTCTATGTCCACCATCTATGCATAAGTTACTTTTAATTATTCATTCCTTTCCCATATGACAAGTTCTAGGCACTTTAAATGCATCTGCAGACAACAATTCAGAAACTGACATAAATGAGCTGAAGTTCACTCATACGGTTGAAAACTCTGTTGGGACGGGAGAAAATACTGTTTACCACAATTTTGTCCTTGTCCCATAATGCTTTCAATTGCCTATTTCCTTTAGGGTTATTAACACGGAATGTTTGGTAATTACACTTTGAAGTGTTAAACCCCAATCAAAATTTTCTCCAGATCCAGTTGCCAGATGCCAAGGAAACCTGACATGGATATGTTGTATACTGGTCTATCCCACAGATTGATATATATGAATAGCCTGTGTTTGTATAAGGGGACACTTATACTGTCTTGCTATAGAGCTAGCTTTTGTAGCAATGTGATAGAGCCTTTGGGACTTGAAGGTTCTGGGTTCAATCCCAGCTTTGGGAGGCTATTTAACAGAACTGTTACAGATGCATCTAATCAGTATTCAGAATACCTTATGGTTTGTCCAAACATGGCCTATATTTGACCCTTGGATTTTGTGTCATACAAAGTTAAATTGGGAGAATTTTTTAGGATTTTTCTTTTTTTTAGCCCTTTAACACACAATAAATCCTATGTTTTATGAGTCCTGTGTAAAAGGGCTTATGAAACGATTGTTGGAAAACAAGACATCAGTATTTCTTTTCTTTTTTTCTTTCAGAATTTTTCTACCCTTTACAAATACAAACCACATAACCTGAGCCATATTTATTGAATTGTTTGTTAATGCTCTAATTAAGAAGCTATCTGGTTTTTTATGCCACAAATCAATTTTATTTTGTAAAAGGCCAATAAATACTACCAGATATATTTCTTTTTGTATAAAGTATACTGTTAAATTCAGTAAAATGAATCAATTTTGGGAATTTGATAATGGAATTGTACTTTAGCGATAGGTCACTCTGTTTATTTATATTAGATCAGACATGACGTCTTTGAGACTGATTTGAACATGAATCCTTGTCAATAGCGCATGTTATTTATTATCTACATGTACCATTCCCATAAGACTTTCCAAAACTGTTGCATGAAATCTAGTAATACCCAGTGAGGCTATGTAGCCCATTAAGGAAATACTGATTAAGATTTTTTTTTTTTTTCTAAATCTTATCTTTCCTCTTTACTAATGATTTTCCAGATAGAACTCAGTGATAAGTCATTTTTTAAAATTGTTGAGAGTATTAATATCTGAAGAGTTCTCTGAATTTGTTCTCTGGTAAAGAGTGAAACAAGAAGACATAAACATTTCATATTGCATACATTGTACTCTTTGATCAAATTTATTCATGATTGCTGAAACTGATTGACCGTTGTAGACCTTAAGACTTTGTTTTTATAGGATTATCATTATATATCATTGTCCTTGAGGCAAAAAGTGTCCATTTGTGTGTGTGTGTGTGTGTGTGTGTGTGTGTGTGTGTGTGTGTGTGTGTGTGTGTGTGTGTGTGTGTCTATATATATATATATATATATATATATATATATATATATATTTTTTTTTAAATCTTACTCATCGACAACTAAAGTGTTCTATATATTTGTCAGATAACTTCCACTTATAGAAATCCATCTTGGTTTATTTCAATATGGTTTGTTCTTTCTAGTATGTTTACATGTAGCTACACTACACCATTCTGATACTAAAATTGTTCAACGTTTGAATGATTTTGAAAGCTCAAAAAAGATCTAAGAATTCTGACAGAAGCAAGTGTGAATTAAACATGTCTTTTTATTTTATGTAGAGCCAGAATTATCCCTAAAACTTCTTCAGTTTATGCTGATGTTAGCCTTGAAAGGTATTCTTTTTTCAAGACCGTACAATATTATCAGTTTGACCTAAAATAGATACTGTCAAGTGTACACGTTTGCGCACAAACCGTCCTAGTTTAAGTTTTAGCTAGTACACCCCAACTTATTTTTTTCTAAACACCGTATATACAGTCCTACGCATGTTTACAGTTCTGAATATAATACTATCATAAAAAACACATGAAATTGTTGGATCAAATTACTACTCTAATAATTAGTAAAATAACAGTTGATGCGCAGCACACTTGGTAGAACAACTTCGACTCCCATTGTCCTTGCTTATTCTACTAATTACTTACATATTACACATGTATTATATGTGATAAAAAATTTTAATTTTTAGAACATCAAGTTATAGCCTAAAACCGTTCAACAAATCTGCTTTCCAGGACTTTCAGTCCTTTGATTTTATTGAACGATTGAATACATGTCTGCGAAATTCAGGGAAATTCTTTGTTGAATAGTTCCATATGCAAAAAGAAATTTTCTTAATCCCAACTTGAAACAGTCTTGAGAAAGAGGCATTCTTAAAACATTGTTGGAAAAAGAGAAAATGCTAGTAACTAGAATTTCCTCCTTTTCCCACAATCTTATCTAGTCAATTTCAGGCAAATTCCATCATTTGAACCACCTCTGATTTGAAAAGAGGCAGTGGTCTATAAATAAATTTTTCAAGAAGTCCATAGTCCAAAACCAACCAACACCCAAATTCCATTGTGTAATTGGAAAACATGTTCACTGTAAAGTGAAGGATCCAAGTTTGAATCCTGGTGGAAGTTACAGTTGGAAGGAGTAAAGTAGTAGCAGATAACATCAATTGTTTGAAGTCATTATTTTTATTGGAATACGTGTCCTAGAAATTCGATGAAATTCTTTGTTGAATAGAAACCATTTGAGAAAATTTTATTTTAACCATTATCAAACTGTCCTGAGTTTTACCGACCCTCAAAAAAGAACCTTTTTAAATCAATTTCAAAAAGGAAGAAAATGCTGGTAACTAGTACTTTCTCATTTTCTTACAATCCTTTCTTGTCAATTTCAGGCAACTTCAATAATTTGAGCATGCAAATGCTTTGAACTTAAACATTTTTAAAATTGTGTCGTGCAGTAAAGAATTTACAAGCAAACTTAAACTTTTTAATTTTTGGGAAACTATCTTGACTCAATGGTCATATCTCACCTTCCACTGTTCACCGTACAGCCAAACTTGTGCTTTCATGAGCCAAGTGGCAGGTTGGGGAGGAGACAGGCTTTCAATAAAATTATTGGAAGAAGAGAACATCCGGGTGGGCAGCAACATTTTCTCATTTTACCACAATATTTTCTAATATTTCAAGGTGAAATTCAAGATTTTTAGCTATATTTGACATCTGTAAATATGTTTGATTTAGACAAATCTTTAAATTTTGTTGTCTGGTCATTTAAGTGTCAAAGTTAAGGATCAAGGTTTGAATCTTAGTGAAAGTTCTTTGTGAAGGAGTGCAATACTGTCAAAAAACATCAGCTGTTATTAATTTCTAAATAAAGACATAATATATGTCTGAAAATTCTGAAAAATTGGCCAAATCTTTAAAAACAAATCATTCAGTTTCTCAAGGCAGATTTTTAAATTTGCGCGCCGTTGCAGCGCCACCTGGGCTCACAAGTCATACCCTAATACCAGGAGAGCGCCTTTACGCACCAGCTCAAGCCTCGATAGTTGTAGTGTGTAGTTGTGTGTACAGTCTGTGCCAGGATTCTTCTGTGTAAGTACAGTGTGAATTTTGTTTATGATGAAATTATGCAGTCCTGTTATTTACGGCCAAACCCTGAAGAAAAAGCACTCGAAAACATTGTATGGAAAGGGGAAAAATGCTGGTTTCCTACCCTCATAGCTCCCATCTCTTGGGCCTTAATTACTCTTTCTTGTTCCATCGTCCTCAGTTCGAACGAGTCTTATAGTTTTGCTATACTTTACTTACTTTATCACTTTATCGACTATATTTTATTACCTAGAAACTTACTTAACAACCCTACCTACCTTCTCTACCTAAATACCTAACAACACTTTCTTCTGTATCCTACCTACCTTCCTAACTACCTCATATTCCCTGCCTAACTACGCTACCTTCTTACCTAACTACCCTACCAATCTACTCTACCTACATACTTAACTGTATGTACTTTATCTACTCTATCTACATACTTTACTATCTACTTTTCTTACCTACGTTTTGACTCTACCTACCTTTCTACCTACCTTAATACCCTACCTAACTACCTACCTTACTATCCTACCTGCCTTATAAATCTATCTACTCTATCTACTCACCCTACTATCCTACCTACCTACCTTACTACCCTACCTATCAACCTTAATACCCTACCTACCATCATACCTACCTACCCTACCTTCCTTACTAATCTATGTACTCTACTTACCAACCCTACTACCCTACCTACTCTACCTAATTAACTTACTATCCTACCTACTCTTCCTAACTAACCTTCCTACCAAACTACTCTACCGCTTCCATACCTATCTGACTACTCTATATACTCTACCTAGCTACCTAAATACTCTATCTACTCTACCTACCTACCTACCTTTTTTCTCTACCTACCTTACTACTTAATCAACTCTTCTTTTTTGCCTAGAAAATATTCCTACCTACCTTCCTAACTACCTCATTTCCTACATTCCTGCCTTACTTTCCTACATTCCTGCTTTACCTACCTATCTACCTACCTGCCTTACCTACCTACCGACCTTAACTTTCTACCTACATGTACCTACCTGCCTGTCTTACCTACCTACCCACCCACCTACCCACCTGCCTTACCTACCTACCTACTCTTTCTTCTTTATCTTTCTTCCTACCTACCTACCTATCTACCTACTCTTTTTACTCTACCTACCTCACAAGCCTTACCTCTCTATCTGCCTACGTACCTAACTACCCAAATCTTCTCTACATACCTACGTGTTACCTATCTATCTACTTTATTACTCAATCGGCCTGACCTACTCTACATAAGAACTCTACCTACCCTACCTACTCTACCTACCACAACTACCTACGGACCACTGTTAAACGCGGCGATTCCTGGCAGTCCACGTCGGTCTGATTACGCAAAAAAACGACGCAATGACTCTGCCGCGTTCAGACAGGTATTTCAGTTTAGCCGATGGTTCAAGAATTAACCGAAATTAAACACTATTTCACTCATGTACAAAATCATATAACATGTATGTATCTACGTGAGAATTTTTCATAGACAAAAGACAACAGATGATAAGTAGTCGTCATTGTCAAGCGAATTATTCAATGGGCCTTTATTTAATAGGTTATGAAATTCAAAACACTTAAACCCTTTAAAATACATCCCGAGTTTTAAGTGCCGTAAAGAACAGGGGTTTCGAAAACATTGCAGGAAAAGGAGGAAACGCTGGAAACCATCATTTTCTCTTCTTACTACAATGGTTATCTACCCTGTCGCCCACTTCTCGACAATTACGATTGATGTGTAGTTTTCTTTAACTCTTTACCAAAGGACAAAATTAACGACTTGTCCAAATTCAGAAACATCTGCAGACGACATTTTGAATCTTACTCAAAACATAAAACTTGTTTTTATAAGGTGGAAACATTGTGGAAAAAAGAAGAAAATGCTGGTTTGAGTCATACTGACAGCGCCGACATGTATCGTCACGGAGAAATATTTCATGAGCTACTTTTAGGCCTATTAGGCCTTGGGCTTATCTTTTTCCTACTAACGATCACTATTATACAAAATGTAAGTTTTTACATATTGATATATCTGCTCATACATGTACTTAATTCATTACAGAATAAGATTAATGAATGTCGCAGGACCGAATGGATAAAATCAAACACCCTGGTTCTTCCGCGAGGGTTTTGGTTAAACATACCCTTTAACTCTTTACAAACGTACAAAAATGTGTACTTGTCCAAAGTGAAAGCACATAATGCAGACGAAAACTTACATGTAGCAAACGTACATTTGTCTTTGACATTTCGTGACAAGAAGGAAATGCTGGTTACAAGTCTATCATTTTCTTTTTCTTCACTGTGATTTCAAAAGACTTCTTCCCCAGGGTAGTTAACATTCAGGATTGTGTGGTGAAGAATTCAGAGTAAAATCAAATTATACTAGTAGAGGAAATCGGGGAAAAAAAGGTGTTTGCACGATTTGCCATCATTTTCAAAGTACGTCACACAGGCGTTTTGTGCACAATTTTGTCTAAGAAGTTGATATCAAAGAAATGCTGGTCAAACTTCACCCTTCCATAAAATCTGACCATACTAGAGTTCAGTGCAATTTGAAATACGATTTTTTTTCTATTGGCCCGGTGAGGTTTATAAGTTATCAGCGCACTAGGAAATCCGCACCATTCCATGTCAAACACAATTTTTAATATTTTAAGGACCGTAATAACTCAGCTGCACATAAGTGTGAGCAAATCTCCCTGCACACGCCTTACATTCATGAAAAAAGTTTTTGTAGGCAATAGAAAAACGCCAAAATATTGAAAAGTAAGGCTTGATATGGGTCAGAATATTTCACATATTGTCAGCGTATGAATTCCTATCCAATATCAGTGCATGTATAGTGTTGAGCAACATTCTCAACACGATTCCAGTCATCTCAAGGCTGCCAGCTAGTGCATCTGCATCTCTTTTTCAGTACTTTGTGAAAATACTTTGCAATATACTGATAGCTGTCATTTATACAAATCGTAGAAACAATGCTCAGTTATGAGAGAAAAATGAATGTTGTCGCAATGACCAATGTCAATCCCCGACAAGAGTTTTGCTGAGCTGGGATTCGACGTCACAACCCTGCATTACTAGTCAACTAACGTGCTAGGCAGATTCAAGATGGATATCATGTTCTGATATACCACGGGAAGGACTTAATATGAAGATCAGTGGTGAAAGTGTTGGTTTGTAAACCGTATCTTAGCGTGTTAAACATTCGAAAGTGTAAAGGGTTATAACTGTTTGATTAACAAAAAGAGTTAAGACGCATGGAATTTGCAAGATAAAGACTACCAACCTTCAAACTTGGCTGATCTTATTCTGAAGTAGGACGATAGATAAAATTGACATTTAACCCTTTACTAGACGACAACATTTGAAACTTTTCAATATTAAAATCATTTGCAGACGACACAGTAATATGGCTCAAATAACAGAATTTGTCTTTAAAAAGTTGGGAAGAGGAACAAGTGCTGATAATCAGCACATTTTTCTTTCCCACACTGATTTCTCGAGACTCTTAAAACTTGGGATTATTTGGTACAGGGTTAACAAAATAAGGACAACCCCCGCCTGTTTTTATTGCCAAATTTGGATATCTGGGTGTAGATAAGCGAAAGCCTTTCTCGGTCCAACTTTTGGCATTCAAGCTTGTCTTTGGGGACCTCCAGTGGTACATTTTGTACCATATTGTGGATTCTTCAAATATCCACCCAGGGGATGCTGGCTTAGGGCCGTAGGGCACCGGCATCATTACCTGAGGTGTCGAGTACGATCCTTGGCCCACATTTCGGCACGGCTACCGGGTGCTAGCCATTGCTCGCCGGGCCCATATTGACGCCTTAAGGCAAAAAGAAGTATGCACAATGTGCTTACTTTCCCATTACATACCACGAGAGGTGATTTTTCGTCTCTATGAGTCGGTTTGGCAGGCTGTTAGCCATTTAGCAATTGCACGGCGTGGCCTCGGTCTCGCCGTTTGGCTCCTAGAGCCTTACGAAAGCTTTGAACGCTATATAGGCATGTTTTTTTTTTTGATGGAATCATGCCGCATATTATTATCCCCGAGTATCTCTAGGCAAAAGCCGACATTGCCGGGGGCTACCAGTTGCCGAAGCTAGTAGCCGTTGCTCGGGGCCGGTGTAACATTGTAAACTGACCCCCATAGAATAATGACCCCCCGGTCATTTTTTTTATAGAGAATAGTGACTGCCCGGTCATAATATTTTGACCGGAGGGTCATAATATTTTGAATCCCCCACACGTAGAAAAAGGTCCCACGCACAGAATAGTGACCCCCTATAAAATAACGACTCTCTAACCCTAACCCATCTAAGGTACACTTACAACATAATTATCCCCACCAATAGGCATTGCAGGAGAATATAGTAATGGCACCCGTCCGTGCGTGCGCCCGTACCTGCAACATTTTTTTTTTCTTTTGAGACCGAAACTCTTCATTCATTATTGGACGGAATTGATTCAAACTTTCAGGGATTACTACTACCGATGCCTAGTTGTTCAGAAAGAGAAAAGTCAAAGTGCTGTCAGCACTGTAATGGGTCGACACTGAATAACCACGCTGTTTTGGAAATCATAAATCAAATGGCAGTTGTTTGAACTGTGTATGGGAGTAAGAACCCCATATCATATTGCCTTTTATACTGGATTAGAATCCTGAATGGGTTAAGAAATCTATTCTTATTCTTGCAAAGGACTATGTGGAAATTATCGTAATTCAGTAATGATTTGGTTGATTGATTGGCTGTTTTGTGTTTTTGGCCGCTTTCATCATTATTTCAGTCATATCGCGGCGACAGCCTGCTTTTCATGTATGTCATGGATTTCACTCGTACTAGGCAAGGGCTTTGAGGTATCCTACCCGATGATACTTCCGCGAAAAACGCAGGTGTCGAATACTACACCATACAACTGAGCCACCTAGGAACTTTTGTTTTAACCTGTCTTTTACAAATTAGTAGTTTAACTGAATGTTTTAAGTAGATATTTGCCAGCCGTCAGCAATAGAGCGAAAAAGATAAGGAATTCTAATCAGCATACCTATTTTCAAGCTTTAGACGCCACTCTTACAAGATTATCAGTACCTACCACCCTTTCATTAAAGAATAAAAAAGAAAACACACACACAAAAACACACATACAAAAACATAAAATTTAATATTCTTTAGCAACTTTGGTAACTTTAATTCTAGTTTTAAGACTCACGTTTCTTTCGACAGACAGACTGTACTGTAACACATTGTCAGACTCTTAATAATATCTATACTTTTAAATAGTGTGAATAAATCGTATAAATGTGTTTGCATGTTGACTCCCAAATCGTTTAATTTTGGCCGCTAGTAGGCTATCTATTTCTCCATTTTTTACAAGCCATCGTATATATCTAGACTAGAAATAGGTGTGTCAGTGACACGGATGCTCCGCTAAATGGTATTGGTCACAGATATGTCATGTGAGTGAATCAATAGGTATTACAGAAAATTGTTGTTTTGGATAACAGTTTAGACAGGATTAAGAAGGTTTGTTATATATATAGCCAAGCAGATAAAAGATTATTTATACCTGATAACAAAATTGAGGACTGGTCCAAGTTGAAACCAATATGCAGACAATAAATTATATGGTTTGTATTGCATATGGTAGAAAATTCTGTGAGAAAAAGAAGAAAATGCTGATTTGGTGTATTAACTTCTTTTTATTCAGCGTTTTCCTTAATCTTTCAACTGAGGGTTACTTATACTCAGGATTATGAAGATCTTAACTTGAGGAATGAGAGTGAGAAATATAGCAAAAATAATTACTTTGTCGGACTTCCTCTATGAGACAGGAACAAATTGGATCGAATATTATCACACTGGACTATAATTGAAGGGTAGGTTGCAGCCTCAATATTCTCTGGCATAGTTCTTTGGATGAGTCTTTTTAAAAACCAAAACTGTATCTTCATATCACAATTCTGCTGAGCAGGATGTAAAACTGGGTTGAACAGTCAATTTATACATTTGACCTTCAACTGTGACTTTGACCTTGGGCGTATCGAAACAAACTTTTCGCATGACACTAGTACTTGTTAAGGAGAACAAGTGTGTGAAGTGTTTTTGAAATCCATTGATAAATGTAGAAGTTATGCTCCGGACAAGGTCAATTTAAACATTTGACCTTCAACTGTGACCTTGACCTTGGGCGTACCGAAACAGAATTTTCGCATGACACTAGTACTTGTTAAGGAGAACAAGTGTGCGAAGTTTTTTTTGAAATCCATTGATAAATGTAGAAGTAATGCTCCGGACAAGGTCAAATTAAACATTTGACCTTCAACTGTGACCTTGACCTTGGGAAAACTTTTCGCATGACACTAGTACTTGTTGAGGAGAACAAGTGTGCGAAGTTTTTTTGAAATCCATTGATAAATGTAGAAGTTACGCTCAGGACAAGAAACATTTGACCTTCAAATGTGACCTTGACCTTGGGCGTATCAAAACAAACTTTTCGCATGACACTAGTACTTGTTGAGGAGAACAAGTGTGCAAAGTTTTTTTGAAATCCATTGATAAATGTAGAAATTATGCTCCGGACAAGGTCAATTTAAACATTTGACCTTCAACTGTGACCTTGACCTTGGGCGTATCGAAACAAACTTTTCGCATTACACTAGTACTTGTTAAGGACAACAATTGTGCAAAATTATTTCGAAATCCATTGATAAATGTAGAAGTTATGCTCCAGACAAGAATGGGACACACACACACACACACACACACACACCCACACACACTCACACCCAAACACACTAACACACACACACACACACACAGACGGACACAGGTCACTCTATATGCCCCCCCTCCCCCTATTTCATGGCTGGGGCATAAATCGTCCTGGACCGAATCACCTAGGCCAGAACGTCTGCTTGCCAAATTTTGCTACTGTACTTCCAAAGAAAGTAGCTAATATTGTTAACTACATAACCGTCAACTCTTCACAAACCAACAAAATTTTTCACTTGTCAAAATCGAAAACATTTATACGTTACGAATTGAATTTGACTGTAGCCCAAATGATGAGTTGAATCGTTGAAAGGCCAGAAAACATCGTGGTAAAAGGAGAAAATGATCCTTATCAGCATTTCCCCCTTTTCTACAATGTTTTCAACAGCCTTTTCCCCCAAGGTTGCTCAAAATAGGGTTGTGTCGTGTAAAGAGTTAAACCTCTGAGTTAACCTACTGGCCTTTTCCAGTCAGAAACCAATACCCAAACATTACAATTTATTGAAGGATCATTGCTATCTTGACTAGAATATCTCGTAGAAAAGCTGGCATGACAGATCCAAGTTCTGAATGCATGTTATATACAGTCTGGTCTGAATCTGCACTCTCCGCCGTTGGTCCGTTGATTCAGACATAGAGAATTATGATATCTTGAGTGAGCGTATTTATGTTGCATTTTCAGCGCCCCCCCCTCCCCCCCCCGCTGAAAATGCTCTATTTAGTTCAACCAAATGACAAAATTTATTTTGAAAACTTTCAAATGGTGAAGAAAATGGTGAAGAAAATGGTGAAGAAAATGCTGTTAGAAAACTAGAAAACGACATGATGCCGGTTACAATTTTCTCTCTTTCCAACTATATATAAAGCCCCACAGGATTGTTTTGTCAAGGGTCAGCAGACTGATTCCAGTCTAAGCTCATCTAAAAGAAACACGTCAGTGACCGTACAAAATGGTAGTGCCGTGTCTGTAAGAGACTATAAATCAAAGTACTGACAGTACTGAAAAAACAGCGAGCTGGCAATTAATTATTTGATGACGTTTTAAGCAATGATTGATTCGAGAAAGAATTCCTTGAAACCATATATCATAAACATGTATATGTGTTGGGATCATACTACACACATGGTTCTCACTTAGCGAAAGGAACAAAGTCCATTTTTTTTTTTTTCTCATTTTATTCACTAAAATTGTTAAACACAGTATTTTTCGCACATTAAACAAAATGTAATATGAAGAAATCATTTATGAAATTCCTTGCAAGATCATTTACTGTTTGATTTGCACAAGCAAATTTACTCTTTACAAAAGGACAAAATTTTGGACTAGTCCAAATTCAAAGCATTTGCAGACACAATTTACATGTGAGCTAAATGTTGGAATTTGTTATTGATCAGGTAGGGTTTGTTAGGGTACGAGTACTTCAAAGGCCTTCTTTGTAAAGATGGTCAAAACTTGGGATTATGAGGTAAAGCGTAATGACATTCGGAAACATAATTTTGACAGAAATGAACAACATAAGAAGTAACTGATATTCAGGACACATTTATATTTTTGAAACAAAACATGTCAAAATACATAAAAAAATTATAATGATAAAGGACAGCTAGAGCTTGCCTTTTATGAAATATTTTGTGGCATTTTATTAACAAAGACACTAATCTTAAAGTGCAATAGATATGTTTTGTAATTTGTAGCTAGAAGTTTCCTACATTCATTCAACAAAAATTACACAGGGCCTATGCCCATTTTGAAGCATAATGGTAATGTCAATGAGCAAAATTAATTGATAGTTATAAGATTGGTTACTAGAACTCATTTTACATGTACTTCAAAAACACTTAGTGTCTTGATTAAAGTATTAGTTTAAAAAAGCATTATGACTTCTCCAAGTAGTCTGAACAAATGACAAGAAACCATATTTTGTAAAGTAGTAGTTTTTAAGATTTGTCAAGTGTATGATTCCAAAGTCCATCAACATTTATTGCTTCTTTCCAAAGACAAATCCTTTAACTTGAGCCAAATTTAATCTGTCATCAGCAAATTTTGTAAACTTCGAGGATCCATTGGGGAGAGGTACATTAAGCGCTGTCTTGAACCACTGTCGATTAAATGAGGCTTAGCTGACGAGATTTTTAGATGGCAGTTCGAAAAAAATTGTCAAAAAAAAAAAGAAATAGTAGTTACTCATTTTCGTACCATGGTTTCAAATGTCTGCCTCTTCAAAATCGAAAAAACTAGAGGCCCTTGAGACCTGAAATCACTCGGCTGGCAGTTGTTTCTCTTTTTTGCTAGCATGCATTATGAATTCATGATGCAAAAAGGAAAAGACAAAAAAAGGGGGGAGCCCCGGATGTTCTTGCAACTGGGCTTGAACCCAGTAGGACAGTATAAGTAGGCATGGTGAATTAGTAATAGTAATAAAAGTTGAAGTGCAATTTCTCAAAACCAATGGTTTGGAATCCAGCCAAATTTAATAGGGCTTCAATATGCATTGCAGTTAGCAATACTAGCAAATTCAAAGAAAGGAGACTAATAATCTGGACTTAGTTGAGTAACTATACTAAGTCATCAAATAGCGGCTTTTCCTGAACTGATTAGTACATTTTCTTCACTTTAAAGAGTTCAATCCCTTGATGAACCAAATGATCTTTGCAAGTTTCAAAAGAATTGGATTAAAAATGCGGACTGAGCAAACTTCATTTTTACTCATAGTTTCATACTTTCATTTTTGGAGAATTTGCTCTATACCATTCCCTGGGGCTAGTGCTCCTTTTCCCACAATGTTTGTATAAAGCATGAAGACTTTTAGGTCACAGTTTCTTTTGATGAATGGTTACTCTCTTAGCAGTCAACAAAATTTTATTTTAATCTTGCATTGTAGAAAATATTGTGAGAAAATGAAAATTTGTTCCACATCATTTCCTTGGATAGTTGTCCTTTTCCAACAATATTTACATAAAAGCATAAAGACTTTTAAGTCTTGGTTTCTCTAAGTGAACGGTTACTTCCTTACCAAACAACCCCTTTTTTTTTTAATTACTGTAATAAATGATGTGTACAAGAAAATGGGGAAAATTTTCTATTTCGTGATAATTTACTCCCTTTTTTATCTTTTCACCTTAACTATTGTGAAGTAAAAAAAAAAAAAAAAAAAATTATAAATCGTCTGATTAATATAAATATAAAAAAGACACATATATAATTAAACCCAATTGTCTCCAAAATATATAGATAAAGAACCAATAGCTGCTAGCCACATGGCTTTATGCCGCATGGCGAGGGTAAAAAAGACCAATGATGATCTGATAAATGTAAACTGTTTGCAACATAGCTGTACGGCGTACGACGAGGGTAAGGAAAATCAATGATGATAATGCAAGACATTTGCCAAAAACATGTTTTTTTCTTTTCGATGAGTTTAGATATTAAAAATTGTTGGCAGAAAAACGATAAACCTTACTCATTTCAGTAATGTGACATTTGCACAACTCATTAAAGTTGATCTAGTTCTACTCCAGGTAAACTTCCACAGTTTAACTCATCTCGACTAAAAATACATTTCACGAAAACTGGTGAAACAGATTTTAGCAATCCTAAATGAGAAATGGAGAAAATGCAGCTTACCAGTATTTTCTCCTTTTTCCAGAATGTTTTCTACTGTACACGAATTTTCTCATTCGAAAATGAAGCTATTGAATGTTGAACAGTCTTATTACTTCCCTTTAATACTTATATCAAAGACTTAACATTCTCTTAGCTGATTATGGAAGTATGCAATATTTTGTTGCAAAAATCAAATATTCGTGAAGAATAATAGGAAACAGTGACAAAGAAAAAAAAAATGTCTTTTTTTGTTAAAAGCTATGTAATTTAAACCTCGCAAGAAGCAAGAGAACAATATTTTATAAATAATGTACTCGATACAGTTTAATTTGATCAGCCCTGCTGCATAGCTCAATAGGTATAGCGCAGGACTCGTAAACTTAATGTTTCGAGTCACTTGAGGGTTTGGGTTCCATCCCCACGGCTGGCCATCTAAAGTTACTAATAGTCTTTCGGATGAGACGTTAAACCGTTGTCCTGTGTGACGGTGCTATACACCGAGCACGTAAAAGAACCAGGCGTAACTTATGATGGGTTTCGTACTGTATCTCCACTATCCCCCGTAACAATACTAACAGCCTTCAAGGGGCGTCACCCATATGGGCAACCGGTGGCAACGATAAATAAACTCAAGTTCATTCATTCAGTTTCATTCTCATGACTCGTGATCATGAGGGTGTGGGTTAGATTCCCACGGCTGGCCATCTAAAATTACTAATAGTCTTTCGGATGAGACGTTAAACCGAGGTCCCGTGTGACGGTGCTATACACCGAGCACGTCAAAGAACCAGGCGAAACTTAGGATGGGTTTCGTCCTGTATCCGCACTTTACCCCGTAACAATACTAACAGCCTTCAAGGGGCGTCGCCCATATGGGAAACCGGTGGCGACGATAAATAAACGCAAATTCAATCAATCAGTTTCATTTCAACAGTTGGTTAATATTGTACACCAGCACTATCATCGTTAAGATATCCGAGAGATCAATATACTATATCGAACTCCTACTGAAACTGGGAAAAACACATCTTCCCAGTGGTCACAAGCCGCTTGAAAATCAAAAGGAAATTGTACGACGCACCATGATATTGAATCTCAAACTGGAACAAAAGACTGCATGACACAAAGCAAACAATTTGCCATGGCAAGTAGTAAAGTTAACACTGAGACAAAATCTATTATTGAAAATATCGCCATATCTAAAGTTTTCTCAGAACATACACCAAAACCTGGGAAGTAGCGACTAGTTTTAACTACACAGTGTATGAAAGCCATCACATATAATCATACACCTATATTTTTTTCTATGTAGGCAGGATTAGTTTAACCCTTTACCAAACAATCCCTGGTTTTCACGACCCTGGCAAAGAATGCTTTTGAAAACCTTGTGGGAAAAGGAGAAAATGCTGGTAACAAGCATTTTCTCCTTTTCCCACAATGTTTTCTACCCTGCTGGAAACAAATTTCAATTTTTGAGTTAAGTTTATTGTGTCGTCTGCAAGTGCTTTCCATTTGGACAAATTTAAAATTTTGTCATTTGGTAAAGAGTTAAGTTAAAATCAAGTTGAACAATTTTCAAATATTTCTGCTAATCTTCAGCAGATTTAAAATCATATTTGTTTACTACTGTGTGTGCTCTATTTGCTAACCTTTGTTCTTTTCTCACGATGAATTGGCATTCAGCTAAAATCAATACCTTTGAAAGCCTGGTCACATTCTCTTATGCACAGTTTACAAATATGGAAAACAAATGACATATTCTGGAGAGGAGTGCACATACACATATATGTAAAACCACCCATCTCTCTTGATCAAAGTTCATTTAAAAAATGAAAAGTAAACATGAATGAAAGCTCAAAAGAGCATTTCTATAAATAATTTAAATCAATGCTAGAGATAAAAATTTTCTTAACTATTAGATATGTGATATGGTATGTACATGAGAGAAATTTGCCAAATTTTAGATGCTGTAACTATAGTTTAGCTACAGAAACTGGAAGGCAAGATAAAATTGATAAAAAAAAAGAAATGTTCTGTGAATACTGTCTCAAAAATAATACATTCTGGCAAAGATAAACTCCATTTTTTATTGATTTGCCCATTGTATGATGATTTCAACTACATTTGTTTCCCCCAGAAAAGGAATAATGCATTATAGAGAAAGTTTTTATTTCCAGATACTAACCCGAGCCGAAGGCGAGGTGGTGACATGATTCACCACAGCCGTGAACAAGTTTCCAAGTCCCCTGCCACCTGACCGTACAACGAATTTATTATACTGCAAAGTTTTACCATTCCAACGTTTGTTAAGCGAATTTTACCTGTTTTTTGTTTTAAAAAATTGGGTACGCTGACGAATTAGAATTTTCCTTCTGAGGGGCCCAATTCAGTAAAAACTGACGTCACTGGGATCTGACGTCACTGAAACCTTGGTAATACGTGCTAAAACGTGCAGCTTGGCCCATAATCTTGATGTTAATCTTGATCGACGCTGCCATTTTGAATGTTGTGTTGATAGTGTAGTCATGTCTACGGGGCTCCCGAAAGGGAAACTGCTTTTACGTTGGTTTTGCCAGTGTACATGATATGTTCGGGGCAGATTATCCATACAGATCAGGAGAAATTTCTTTGCAGTATAATAATATGAAATGTAAATGAAATTCTTCTTAATTCAACTCTTACTATTATTAATGTATTCAAACCTTTTTCAGTTTAACTCTTTACCACACAATCCCGACTTTTAACGACCTTGAAAAAGAAGCCTTTTGAAAACATTGTAGGAAAAAAATTCCACTTGTACTATCTTTTAACACAGATATGCGCACTAAATGACCAAAGCTGTCGATTCATTCATTCACAATCCAAACTTTTGACGACCCTGAGGGCGAAGGCTTTGGAAAATGTAGAAATAGGGGAAAATGCTGGTTACCAGCATTTTCTCCTCACACAAAGTTTTCTGCTCTGTCACTCTCAAATTTCACCATTTAACCCATTATCACACAATCCCGAGTTTTAACGACCCTGTGGAAGAAGCCCTTTGAAAACACTGGGAAAAGGAGAAAATGGTGGTAACCAGCATTTTCTCCTTTCCCCCACAATGATTTATACATATTCAAAGACTAATGCTATAATTTGATCCATAGTTAAATTGTTGTCTGCCAATGCTTCAAATTTCGGCAAGTCTCAGATTTTGTTGTGTGGTAAAAAGTTAAGCCAAATTTGATTTCTTTTTTACTCATGATGATTTCCATATAACTTAATCAATCTAAAATGCAAAGAGCTGTAACAAAGCTCTGTCCTGCCAGGTCAAGTCTTACAGCCTACACTTTTAATAATATGTGGACCATTTTTTTTTTTTATCTACTACATAAAATTTTGTTCATACTTTACTAAAGTTTAGTAGCATGCCTTCAACCATTAAATATTACATGATAAACTGATACCATACTTAAGAAAAATATCATTGGCAGTATTGTGTTTTCTAGATAATTTGTTCACTTCTGAAAGTAAGTCACACTCACTTTGTGAGTTGAAATTGCACCTGCATGCTAATTACAATATTTTTTTCTCTTCACTTTTTACAGTGCATGACATAAGTGTACACTTGCCTAAATTGAAAGCATTTCCAGTCAACAATTTAAAATTGGTTTAAGTGGTAGAATTTGTATTTGAAAGGATAGAAAACAATGTGGGAAACAGAGTAAATGCAGGTTACCAGCTATTTCTCCTTTTACTAAATGTTTTCAAAAGGCTATTTTCTTAGGGTCGTTATAACTCAGCATTGTGTGGTAAAGAGTTAATTCTTTAAATATATATGTAGATATATTTTTGATAACAAATACATGTTTATAGTCTATTCATAATGATACATTATTGATTGTATGATTTTTAACACCGTTTTCAACATTTTTTCAGTTATATCACTGTGGCCAGTGCATCTATCCATTCTTTCTTGGAATTTCGTTCACCAGTTCTCCACACATTATTATTTCTGAGCCACTGGCTGCTTTCCCACATAACCATCATTGGAACAATGGACAGCTGTGAGGGAGGAATGAATTCTGTTTCAATGACTATCATTAATTCTCCGAAAGAAATTGGCAGAGTCGGGGATCACACCTTTGACCTCTTGTTCCCAAGTCCTGTATGCTCCTGACTGAGCTACCAGGGCTCGGCTAATGATACATTAAAATATTTAGATATAATATGTTTCATCAGCAGTTCCTGTCATTTATGAAAAAAAGGCACATAAAGCCACATTAAAAAACACAAACTCAAAACTGGTTACTACATTAAATTTATCTTACATTTTAGAACATGAATGTTTTTTTACAAAGATCAAAGAATGAAAACACTAAATAAACATTTTCACTTTAATTGGTACATTATGACACCACTTACCACGAGTGTTCGTTTTGAACGCACTTGGTTACGTTTTAGTTTTAGTACTGTAGACAGGTGATAATTCAGAAGTTGGATCTAAAAGATCTAAAATATCAAATTTGTACCAAGGTTCCATGTTTCTTCTTCCTTGTCTCAAATGGTACAGACATCCCTCCTACACACGAACCATTGTCCATAATTGTCAGTTTTGGATATCGTAGACACGATTCCGGTGTTGAAGATGTCGCTGTTATTCAACGATTTCATCGGAATTTCCTGCGTGCAATTACTTTCCTCGTCTATAAGTCACATATATGATACTGCTAATCGCTCTAGGGTTTACGTAATTCAAAATTTGACTATTTTTTCTCCTTTACACTATCGTGAAACATTCAACATAGTTATCGAACAATGTACGACCCGCAAAAACAAAAGTGCAGCGTGAATAGTCCACAAGATCAAAGCACTTTGGTATCAAATGATCAATTCTTATAAATTGTACCTGTGGAAGATAATTCTTATTATTTATGTCTAAAAATTTACATTTTGGACCGTTCAAATTCAATACCCTGTCGTAAATCGTATTTTACTGTTAAATGTTTTTTATACGATTCTTTGTGCTCAGTCTAACATACAGATGTTTGAAGGGTGGGAATCTGTTTTACTGTACTTCGATACTTATTGTAAATACGGGGTAATTATATAGGGGAGTTCACTGTAGAACTTGTTTCCAGAGGATTCGAAGGTTATGTAGGTCAAGATTTTTGCTACTGCTCCTGTTTTATAGAAATAATTTGTCGCATAATGGATGAATCGGGGAGAAAGATTGCGTCAAAATACCAAGGCTGGTGATATATCAATAAACAAAAGTACATGCACACTCGATAAATTTGGATTTGAAAAACAGAGGTGGACAGCGATTTTTTGTCGCCAGGGGGTGCTTATCAAAAGGCGCATCGAAAAAAATCCAAACAGTTGAAACCTATATTATTAAAACAGCAATTACGTAATCGCTGTTTTAAAAATTTACACATCTGACGCTGAAAGATGCGTTGTCAGGTATATATATGCTTGTCAGTATTGTGAATGGACAGTCTGGCTAGTTAAGTTGCAGGCGTGGGATCGCTAGTCCATTCTGAAAATGCTTACGTAATGACCTCTCCGCTACTGAGAAGTTAGAGGTCATAACCCTTACACAAGTTTACATCCCTTTCCCTCACAGCTTCACACCTTTTTGCCTCATTAGCATTAAGCAACCCACAGCCAGTCACTATTTTAAACGTACACCTGTTATGAGTTGCTTTTACATCACTTTGCTCTAACGCAGTACAATCTAAATTCTTAAATTCTTTAGAGCAATATTCCTTACAAACTCCCTTCTGTAGCGATTTTATCTTTGCTCCAACCCTAGATGACCCATCAACTTTTCAACACCTGTAACATAATTATACAGACAACACTCGTCACAACTCGGCCGATCCCGTAACTACGTATATATGTGATTAACGACCCACTCAAAGTTTGCCGAATAAGATGGACAGTCGACGACTACAGAATGTAATTACATCACGCGATTGACTTGATTCGCTCTCGTTTCATTCATAAATTACTCATTATCACTGACCCCATTTCTGATAACTGGTTTGAAAGTAAACTGCTGCGAGTTTTTCAATTTCTGTTCGCTAGACATTTTGATTATAATGGTAATATGACAAAATTCAACGCTAAACAAGTTTTAATCGACGTTTATTGCATAATTGAAAAGTTGACAACGGGATCACTTTACGCCTCCTTACTAGGACTGTTTACTCATTCTTGCGCTCAACCAAAAGTAGTAAATGTAATTAGGTCACGACAGGTTTGTTAAGCGTTGTAATGTTGTAAGTGAATGCTTTTACGAGTTGCGGTTACATCAGTTTGCCCTCAGCGGACGGGTTTTCGAAATTTGTGGTCTCTCTAATCGTCCGGCTCACGCCGACCGATTAATTCCTAGTTTAATCATTATCTATACCATTTAAACCTAGACTAAAGAAGAAAAATGCTGGAAAAATACTAAAACCAAATAAATTGATGTTATTATCGAGGGTACCCCCTTCGAAAATATTCATTTTTGTGCTTCCGCAGCACAGCAAGTTAAATTTCGAAGCAAAAATCTGTTTTCCAGGTGAAGTAGCCAAATAAAATGGGTATCACACTTGTTAGCTCCACTGGCCGAAGGCCAGCGGGCTTATGTCATGGCCCGGTGTCTGTCATGCGTCCGTCCGTCCGTACGTCAACATTTATTTCAAACATTTTCTCCTCTGAAATTAACCATCCAAATTTGATGAAACTTCACAGAAATGATCCTGCCATAGTCCTCTTCAGAAGTTTGTGAAAGAATTTGATTCCTTCAAGAACTCTGTTTGCCATGACAACAAAACTGAAGAATACTGAAAATCTTTGAAAATCTTCTTGTCTGAAACCATATAGCCCAGGGCTACTAAATTTGGCATGTAGCTTTATCTAATAGACTTCTAAGAAATTTCTTCATATTATAGCCCTTGGGTCAAAATTGGCCCGGTACCAGGGATCACAAGTTTAACATGGGCTTATATAGTAATCAAAGGAAATAACTCCTGTTTATAAGAGATAAAGTTTGTTACTATTTACCTCCCTTGATTATGAAACTGCTATAAAACATGATTGATGTTGATATTCAAGTTTTTTGGATAGGACATGTTCTGTTTTCAGGGAGAGTGATTTACTTTGATGCTAGTAGTTATGCTCACATGAGTGGAATATTTAAATTAAAGTAAGGTTTCTGTCATTCAGTTTTTTTTCCAGAACTTTACCTTTCATGCCAATAAATAAATCAGCTTGTATTCACTGACATAATCTTTGCACTTAAAAAGATATACCTTTTTTTTGTTGGGCATGGGGGAGGTCATGTTTTCCAAGTAAGTTTATTACCATACAGACTTTTTATGCTGTATGTCTCTGTCAATGCCAATTAAGTGCATGATATGTTTATTCTATTCTTTAAGAAAGGACAAATTCAATAGGTAATTTTTTTTCTGAGGCAAAGCCATCAAACTTTTCCATATAAAGATCGTGGCTGCTTTCTGTATGATGAGGAAAAAGGATAAAAGTAAGATACTCTAATGGCATGTAATTTTCCTCAGAGTAGAGTGTCAAATTTGTTTAACCCGCAAAATTGTGTGAGTTGTAGCAACTTGCTAAAACTGAATATAACCGAGAAGTAACTAAACTTTTTTCGGAATAGCTGAACGTGCTGGATTTTGACATACTTTTTGATAACAAATGAATAAACAGAAATTTGGGAATGGTAAAAAGCATATACAAAGTTATTGTATGGGCCACGCCTATTTGCTGGCAAATATATGCCGCCTATCTTTTTTAAAGAAATTTCTTTTCTAAAACTGTTTTCACCCATTTAGAGCATTTTATAGCAATCTTTTCAAATTAGAACTTTGATCTGCAAACTTACTAAGTCCATTTAACCCTTTACTAAATAGTCCCAAGAAAAAAGCTCTTGAAAACATTGCGGAAAGAGAAGAAAATCTGGAAGTCTCTATACTTTTGTTGTCTGGTAAAGGATCAAGTTAATAGAGAAGAATCAATGATGTACCTTATTTCTTTCTCAAAACCATCCAAAGCAGCATCTTCTCTGAGTTATATGCAACATCTGCCTTGATTGGAATGTGTGGCAGTTTTTCTTTTTTCTCTGGCATAGACTGCATTTTGAGAGTTGACAGGACTACTGAGAGCTCACTATTTATTTATCTTCACCCGCAAACACCATCAATCATAGTTTGATAAAAATATAGAAAATAATTAATGTTTTGTCTCATACTCAACCTGCATTTTTACAAATTTATTTTTAAATAGTACATTTTTACCAGCCCGCAGCTAAAGTCTGAGGAAAAAAACTGATCATGTTGGAAAACGATGATAATGGTCATAATCTGTAGTTCTTGTAGACACCTGAACCTGTGACCTTTGAGTTAATTCTTAATGAAGGAAAATATAGCCAAGTCGAACAAGGCCAGATCTGACGAATACAGCTGGTGACTGATTGTCTCAAAACCTAGAAGAGTGATCTCAAACTGTGTCTATTTATCTCATACAAAAAATGCGTAAACTACGTTATGTTCAGAATGACATTTCGGATAGATTAATTCCTTATATCTTAGCGAAAATTTGGTTCGAACTAAATGTAGATGTACATGATTGAAGCACTTTGAAAAGATACCTTTGACGTTTTTAACTGATTCGTAAGTATACCGTAAACAGTTCATAAAATCAACTCAAACATCTCGGACAGGGCATGTATCGTCAGTAGTTTGTCTCCATCCAGAGCGTCAGAAAATCAACACCAACGTTTTCTCTGTAACCTTTCGTTTCGCCTTCGACTCGCGCGCTCTTGAGTGGAATCTCCATTTCATCCAAGCCTTTTCTACCACCTAAAAACAAGTGCACTCCTATCAGAAGTCTCTCTTGGTGTTTCTTTAATCATCTTATATGCTTTTGATGGAGTTTTTCCCAAGATCTAGACAGAATTTGATAACTAAATTATTTTCAATACGTGCCATTGCTGCCATGACGTAACCTTTTGACGTTAGTATCAGTGAACCTCAACAGTTGTTTATTTCCATTTGCAACTGTCAAATGACAACAGTTTTTCGGGAAAAGTTGTAATGAAGTTAGACTTAATTATGGTGCAATTTCAGACTACTTCATCGGTTTGCAACTGTTTTTATAAGCCTGTTACCACGGTACTAACTGTATCAGTGTAACTGATAAAAAAGAAATACATTTTCTGATTACATACGAATTTCAAAGCAAAAAAGAATGTTTCTTTTGGCTATGCGTTTACAATTGAGCTTTTTATAACAAACGACTACGTTATTTTTGAACACCCTTCGAGGCTCTGCAATATGAAATGATAGCAGCGAATTTTGGCATAAACGAATTAAGTCATAAATTCGAGTTTTGACTTAAATAAAGTGATAACTGCAACTTTTTGCAAAACCGAATAAGTGATAACTGCGAGTACTACCCCGCGTGCCTGTTACCACGGTACTAACATTATCAGTATAATTGATAAAAAAAAGATACATTTTCTGATTACATAACTGCGAGTACTGGCAAAACAAATAAAGTACTAGCTGTGAGCTTTTGTCAGCTGACTTAAACTTTGTTTATATTTAGGAGAAAAGGCTACTCCAATACAGACGTTGTCGTTGTTATTCATGGTTATCCCGGCAAACAGACGAGCATTACAACAATATACACACAAAAAAATGGGGAAAGGAGAATATTGAGCAGTAAAAAGGCCCATTTTATAAAAAATAATATGTTTCAAAACGCAACATTAAAAGGGCTACTGCCGATATTTACATTTAACCTTCGAAATAAAATGAACGCACATTTTAAGTCCATATCTAGCAAAGTGTTGGTCAAGATTATACCACACGTTCTTTGCAGTCTGTTCTTAAATCCCACCGTCTGCTATAAACACCGAGACACCCAGCAGTCCAATGGTTAAAAGAAGAAAAAAGACGTCGAATTGACAACGCAAAGTCTTGTCCCTGGTCCGCAGTTGGGGGCACATTTTGCCAAAAACAAAAAAAAACAAAAAAAAAAACAAAAACAAACAAGCAAAAAAAAAAAAAAAAGTCAATCTTACTGATACAAATATAGACATAGAAGTACTACAGATTAAACAAATGATAAGCAAGAAAACTGACGAATGAAACACTTATAAACAGAAATCAGAGTAGAATCCTTGCTGGTTATATAATCCACTCTCGCAATGCAATTGTGAGATTTCAAATATTCATTAACCGTCGAGTTGATTGACAATCAAATATTATTCATATACACACAAGAAAACAAAATTCTTGTCCAACTTAAAAGCATGAAATACAGCTCAAAATTTGAAATTTGTCTTTTAAAGAATAGTAACAGCATCTTTTCCTTTTCCACAAAGTTCCAATAGCCTTTATACTCCAGAATGGTTTAAACATGAAATTATGCTGAAAACTCTGAAGATAACCAACGGAACAATAAACAAATAGCATACTAGCATACTAGCATACCGAAGCGCTTCACTATAAAAGCTAGTAATCCAACAAGACTGGCCTAATACGCTTTTATATCGACCTCAGGTTTTTTTTTATTGATTGATTGATTGATTCATTCATTCATTGATTGACTGATTGCTAGACTGATGGATTGAATGATTGTTTGATTGATTGATTGACCCTTTGATCGTAAGGTGTTTTACACAGCTTTTAACATGTATTCCCTTTGTTTCACCAGTACCAGGTTTTGGCTCTGAAGTGTCTTGCCCATGGACACTCCCACGAAAAACCCAGGCCTTTTAATAAAGATTGAACACGAGGCCTACAGGTTTCGAATCCTACACCTGTACAAGTGAGTCGCCCTGGGCTCCATGGCTCTAGTAAAAACAATAGCATCACTAACGTGCTCCTTCTGGTGAAAGTGCATGTCGTATCTGAAACACCAACTTTTCATTCATGTCCGAATATCGACAGAACATTTTCTTGATAAGTTTCTTGCATTCCATTCTGCATTCGATGAACCACAGTACATACAAGAACGGATCAAGCACGCAGTTGAATATACTCGCGTATTCAAAGGCCGTCTTTGTCTCTTCTCTCGCAATAACAGCAACTGTGCTTAGTGCTATTGTGATGTAAAATGCAAGGGATGTAACTGTCATCACAACAATGTATATGAAAACCATTCCTGTAGATTTATATATTCGTAAAACTCTTTTTAGAGACTTAACAGAGCCTCTAGTGTAGTCTTTCAACATCTGTCTTTTGACGATCTTCATCACCACGATATAGCTGATCGTACTGACTGTTTGCCAAAGGGTTACAATAAATATGTGGTAAAACATTACATATGCAGTACACGTTCCTTCGCCGGAAACAACTGCCCAGGTGGTCGTAGAGTTTAGCCAACAAAGCAAATAACGTACCAGACAATACATCAATACTAAACACCCCCATATAAGAGCAGTAATCGATTTGATCTTCATGTCAGAGGCGAGTCGAATATATTGCATCGGCCATTTCAGCACGAGCATTCGCTCAACAGCCATTAATGACATTGTTGCGTAGGATAACTCATGTAACAAAGAGGTCAAAGTGACGATCTGAGAGAATACCACAGGGTGTTTCTGCAACTTGTTCACAGCTGTTAAGGTAATGTAACCAATATCAAATGAAATCAGACCAGTCGAAAGGAACTTTGACGCGAACGGAATTCGTTTTGTGACTCTTAGTGCCGTAAGCATGAGAATGGAGAAGAGGAGGTGTATCAAAGCAATCACTGACATTACAATGGCGGGAATCTCAACGTAAAACATGGTACTTGCACTGTTTGAACTTGTGATGCCTATAACCAACAAATTATATTGTCTCACTCTCTGGTGGGTCTAATGTAATGTCTGACTCCGAGACTGGTCGTTTCTTTTGTATAACTGTGCGATCATTAGATTCTACTGTCTGTGTGATCACTCGATTCGACTGTCTGGCTCTTCGACGACTTGGTTAGAACTACATTGTAATTCTGCAGCCGCAATCTATCGAGTCTACTGTCTTACTTTGCAGTCAATCAATTCACCATTCGTCTCTGGGACCACTCGGTTCATGTGTCTACCTCGACAGTAATTCGATTATATTTCACTGTCTCGCTCGTTTTCTAATTTCTATTTGTGTGACGTTTTGTGGTCTATCGCTGCATTCTATTATGTGACTCTGCGATCCCCGGATCTTACTTTCAGCTCTGCGATGCCTCAATTTTACCTTCTGAATTAAGGATCCCTCTGTTCTGGGTCAATTATCTATCGAATAGTTTCTTTGATTCTGAAATAATATGAGGTATACTTGTAACTGTGAGAACAGAAATCGCTTAATTTTTCTAAATACATGGAGCTGAACGTAGGTTTAATAAAACAATCACACATTTCATCAATAAATTTTTATTTGTACTAACATCTGCCTCCATGTTTAAACTTTGCAGGACGTGAGACCCATTCGTTTTGCAAATGGCTATTGGGATTGTTAGCGATTTTTGGACATAGCTTCCGGCATTTGATGCAATAAAGTGTATTTCGTATGGAAATAATCAAATAAAAAGTAAATAGATGATGTATTTAAGTTTAACTACAATTCATGTTTAGCTTTTTGTACGTCAAATACACATTTTTTGGGAACAATGCACCCCGTGAATTCTAGGTTGATGTCAAATATTCCTGGATAGGAAGTCGATGATTCTACCAATTTGTTGTGTTACCTTGGTGCAGATGACTTTGTAATGTAGGGTGAGCGTGACTTTCTGCACAAGCATGGAGAAGTTACAGAATCTTCAGTGATAATCGCTTTTCCTAAAATGATATATGATGTTTTACTAATCAGCTGTTTGTACGTTGTAGTCATACCAAGTATTCTCATGATTCAGTCGGTTGTTACCCAAAACTACATTTTTTGGATCAAGAATTGTGCCATGATATACTTCTCACCCGCCTTTTAACAGAGTACCACTCATTCACAGTTTATTTAATTTAAAAAAAAATAAAAAGACTCGGCTAAAACGAAGTTGTACACATTGTTTACTTTTATTGACCGTTTCAAGATAGACGGGGTACCTGGAGTACTTTTTTGCGGCATCCTTGATTTTTTTAATGAAAGGACTCTTAATCATCTCATCGCAAGATCAATAGATTGTCCCTTGTGTTCAAATTCTGGGATTTCGTTTCTGCATGAATCATATATACTGACCCACACTTCCAACGCAAAATTAGATTTGACCTAATAGTTTTCATTTATTATTCCATCCAACGTCACAAAATTTCACAAATAAACAGAATGACCACTTTTAAAAAAGACAGCACTACACCCCCTTCAAATTCGATAAGAATGATCAGCCTATGCCCCAGCGCGCTAGAGAGGGTGTCTTCAAAAACCAAAACATTAGTGCCAGAATCGCGTATTAATGCAGCCATGAATCTCCGTCGCTAGAACCTTAGGTATCGGGGGATAACATTTTAGGGCACATCATTCCGCTCATGGATCAGAGCCTGCTGAAGCTGCACTCGTAAGAGTATTGGACAGTATTTGGTAGCTACGAACACGTTCAACGAAGTGACGGCGCGCTCTGATGCCGTGTTCCGGTAGCCTTCTGATTACTGTGTGTGTGAACTTATGGAACCAATTTGCTATCCAATTGTTACAGCGGTGGTTTACGTCGCTGGGAGCTGTCTGCTGTCATGGAAAGGGCTTGTGGCTCTGCCTTTACTTCGGCGTGGCAAATCAAACTTGACCCTGACATGAACATAATTTCCTGTTCAAGACTTAACGATGGATGGGACAAGGGGTGGGGGATTAAATAACCATATCATGCAATTTTGAACTGCAATACATAATCAAAATCATTCTTTTTAAATCATACCTGTTCGGGCGAACTTCTGCCACAACGTGTCAAGGATAGATACTGCAAAAAAACAAAAAACGGGACACAGCGTTAAATGAAAACAGAAGCTTGGTTCATTCCAATATCAAGTCCTCTGGTTTCAGGCGTTAATCTCGGACTTATCAGTAGAGAACGTTTCGAAATCTGAACTCCACTACAGTTGACTATCGTATGGCAAACTTTGTGTAAACTCAAATGTGAAAAGTTTTGCTAGTTGTGCATGTGCGACACAAAAAATGGGATATCGTACAAAGATAACAGTGTTCAGTGAAGCGTGACAAAATTGTCAATTGGCTGGTATGCATAGTTAGGGCATGCACATGAAAAGATTAGGTGATTCTTCTTTTTGATTTTCACATCCCGAAATTGAAATAATATTCAAAAATCATTTTGTGTTGAAAGTGTGGGTCAGTATATGTACCAGTTTAGTGCATTTGTCACATTACCACACCCCTCCACCATAAAGAAAGATAATGACTAAAGAAATCTATGAATATAGTCTTCATAATTTTAATCTATACAAGAAAGTAGTTCCAGCTAAAGTAGTATCGTCACTGTGAACATGATATCAATACTAGAGGGACGATTAACGATCTTTGCAAAATGTTATAAATAATTAGTCGGATCGATTTGTGTGAGCAAGCCGTTCCAATAGTATTATATATGCAGCAAATCATGGGATTTCTTTTTTTTTTTTGTAATTTAGTTGGTGAAATCAGGTGATTACATGATTTAATAAATCATTGAAAACATAGACAATGCAAATATCGGTAATAAGACAATTCCTAGTCTTCACTGACAATATATGAAATACGACACTTTTACGTAACATCCATCAAGGCTCTGTGTGTGTGTGTGTGTGTGTGTGTGTGTGTGTGTGTGTGTGTTTGGCCTTAAAATTCCCGCCGACCTTTATGCTGTGCATCAATCCTTTCTTGTTAAGTTTTGAGATTAACAGTAAGTTAGGTTGAATATGGATGCGATGTTTACTGAACAAAATATGCCTGAAGATCTATTTTCAATTTTACTGCAGAATATGAATTCCTATTTATGCTGGAAAGCAGCCAGTGGTTTACAACGAGGACTAAGCGAAGCATCGAACGACAAAAATAGTCACCAGTCTATCTTTTTTTCCAATCATGTATGGACCCTTAAGGCTTTGCTGCGCTCAGACTTACACGAAATTAAATACAGGCTTAGATAAAATGGCTGCCGATATCAAATTTTTAATTAAATTGAAGATTTTGTATGTATTGAAATTTAAAGGAAAACAGCAAAAAGCTTTATTCAACTCTAAAAGCGTTTAACTTTTATACAGAGAGGTAAGCTGGCGTTGCCTTTTTTCTCAACTTTTAAAGATCTCAAGGCAGAAAGCTTTTGCAAAATATCATGGAAAGAGGGGGCAGTCTGGTCATCCAAAATGTTCTCGACGTAAACCTCATGATATCTGAGGTCACGATTCGGAAAAAATATGATATTTTCAAACAGTTTATTAAAGGCCTTTCTTGTTATTGCTTGCATTGCTCATAGTTGATTAATACTGATCGTTATTTATGTTAGCTATTGTCACATAATGAGACAAGGGAAAGCTGCCCCCCCCCAAAAAAAAACCTTTTAATTATTTGTCTCAAATGAAAGACGTATATGAAAGGGTCTCTTTGATTATTTACGAGTGTCCTGTTCATTATTCCGTCGTAATTTCTATCTAAATTAATACTAAGTACGTCTTCGTTCCAGTTTTTCCTGGAGTTATTGTCGTAACTCAAGAAAATGATGGTCATTAATCAGATCTTTGTAGATGTTATGGTTCTATGGTATATTCAAAGCCCCAATAGCTGCCAAGGTAAACAATGCGGGTGTTAAAATGCATTTAAATTTAAATCACACTATTCAAAAGTATGAAAATTATTGTAAACATGACAAACTGTTATTGTATTGTCAGTCCAAGTGTTGATCGCTAGCAGAAAAATATTTTTCTAAAATTTGCCAGGTTGGTCCTTTTTGGGGGGAGGAGTTAAAATAATAATTGCAAATAAAAATTGAAATGTACAAAGATAACACAGATTAACTGCAAATATTTACTAGATCCATTGATGATCTTAAACCAACTGCATAAATGGGTCGAATTTCACAGTTCAAGATGACGTTTTGAAATACTACTGATAGAAGTGATTTTACAAGTGTTCATAATGTTAACACATCTTGAGTGTGATAAACGGGACAAGAGTTTAAACGCAACAGTTATGGCCCTTGTTCACTCTGCATGACAGATGGTGATATGCTTTCCCCATAAATTGGCGGAAAACGCTTTATAAATATAGGGTTCATTTCGGTTTTTATAGTCATTGTAATAGACGGGACAATATCACTAGTAATAAACGAGACATTGGGAAAAGTTCTAATATGATATTACGTATTCATTAAAGGACAAAAAGGTTTTAGCTATGATAAATAAACATGATATCTGTTTGAAAGAATAGGATTTTTGAAAATTATTTTACCTTCACACAGTTTGCCCCGGTTAGCCGTTTTGATCGTTGTAAAAGGAGTCATAGCAACTACGTCTTCAAATCAATTTGTGTGAAACTTTCCAAGTTTGTCCGTCATGAATTGATCTTAAAAATATGAACATTTAAGTGCATTAGCAGTAGTAGTTTTATGTAAACTAACAAATTCCACGAAGTTTTTGTGCTCGGCCCTCGTACATACCTAAACATAGGTGAAACTTCGTTAAATGGGTTCAAGGCTTGTTAAATTCCAAATTCGGAAACTATAAGCATGGACATACGTGGTGAATTGAAGCAAAGTGATAAAATACAACTTAAAAAAATTTCTAATTGCCATCTTGCTTAATGGTTATCTTTAATTGGAATGAGCCTTAGACTTTATGTACAAAAAAATCGTAAACATGAACCAACTGCTCAGCATGAGTCATTTTCGAACACAATCTTTTCATTATACTGAAACAGCTCTACTTCCCTGTTTCTCACTGCTAAAATTGTTTGAATCACTTATCACCCATTTCCGCAAACTCAATTTCTTGGCAGAAGCTTGGGGCCACAACCTTAGCCCAGACGCTGAAAAGGTATTTTCAGAATTTTGTAAAAGAGTAGATCTACTTTCTCTCAAAAGTTCAACAAACCTACAAGCATTATATGAAGAACTAGGCCGCAATTCTAATGAATATACAAAGAAAATTTATCATTATCAAAGAACGGCTAAACTTCCAAATATGAATAGACTGTCTTTTTTCTAGAAAACCCATGATATTTCAAGAACTGATGCTGATAACAATCATACTTACAACGGAGGCAATTGCACATATCAAATTTTTTAACAGGGTTAAATCTTACAGGATTAGCATAGGGACTAGTTAAAAATGGCTAGAAAAGTGATATTCAAGTGAAAAAATTCAGCTTTTAATATGTTCACTTTGGTTGTTCTATTATGTTGTACAGTCATAGGGGTCTTCAACATGTATGTTACGTTTTTAAAATGTTTGTCAGCTTTGTTGTCTAGTTTCTTGCAAAAAATCAATATTTTACAGGTACATTTGTTACTTTCTGAAACTTACATTATTGTGATTCTAAATAACTAATGTGATAATTTCTTTTAGAATAATTGTTGGTACATTCAAAGACGCTTGTTTTAGGGTATTCAAAATCATTTAGTAAGAGAAAATTTCATTTAATTCTTCATTTTATCAGTATGTTTTCAATTATGTAGCAAGTGAAGTTCTCTTTATGATTGAAGCAGAGAAGTAATAAAGGAAAAGAACTGACTATGATTTAATTTGAAGAATGTCTGATTGCATTTAAAAATTCATTTTGCATACATAAACCTTGTAATTTCACAGTCATCAAAAGAAAAACGCCCCTGATTTTCGTTAAAATTGTCAAACTCCTGACACTCAACTGACATACACAATTCAAATGCTTTAGTGCTAAAACGGCAAAAGTATGTAACTAAAAGTAAACTAGTTAAACTTTTAACAGGTGTCAACACACACTTAACCACTTAAGCTGCAAAACAATTTATTTATCATATTAAAATTACTAAACAGACAGTGAGACGCGATCCATTTATTTAAATTCTTTGTGTGTATACTCTGAAGTGTAACCATATTTTTTTGGACATTTTCATTTATGTAAATTTGAGAGTACTCAGTCTTTGTAAAAATGTTAAGCACCACTGGTATAATACACAGAAGCTTTTGTTATAGTACTAAGAGAATAAGACAATATTTGTCACACTCTTGACATGAAGTAACAAACTTTTTAATGCGTTCCAACTCCTCAATTATGAGTCTCGTTTTCAATGTTTATCTTAAACTTGTCTAACTTACCTTTGCAATTAAAGAAATCTTTACTTCTATGAGATGTCAGCCTGACCGCTGCAAGCACACCAGCCCACACAACCACACACTCCGACACATCATTCTACATGTAAAATCATGAGAGGCTTTTCAGAAACATAATGATATCTTTATTGTTTCAAATTTTATTCTAACCGATTTGCAATCTTTTAAACATTTTGAGAGTTGTAAATGGATAAAAATTTATTCTCCATTAAGAAGTAGAGTAGAAGAGACCAAGATATATCCTTAGGCTGCCAAGCTTAATTCACAGCGCTTTTGAAAAAGGTGAAGATCAAGATCAGATTGTAGAGAAGGTGCAGTCAACCATCGACGTACACTGTGCGATAAAGGGATATTTTTCCATCGAAAAGGAATTAAGAAATCTTAATATTTGGTTTTTACTATAGGATGGATTTTTTCACTTGCCTCATTTATGTATGACATTTTGAGATATTTTATGAATAAGACTGCCATGGTAAAACTGCATTTGGAGACACATGTAAAGTTTCTGTCTTTGCTTCAGCAACCAACAGAGACAGTAGTACAAGCACCAATACAGGTATCATATTCATCCTGTAAAGCAAGCAAGTCTTCTACGCAATGTACACGGCAGAGTGAACGGAACACGCAAGATAATGAACATTATCGCGCGACCATAAAATGACTACTTGTGGTCACGACTTGACTACATTGAGGTCATTACTTAACGGTATCATGGTCACCAGGAAATAAATCTTGAAATTCATCCACTGAAACAAATTTCATGGAGTGTCTGAGACTCATTTTGACTGGATAATTATCTTCAGGCCACCAAATTTTGGTTAGGTCAAGAGTATGACATCTATCACCTTCATCACCAAATTAACAATAAATATACAGGTGCATCGAAACGTTGTGAAAACTAGCTTATTCATGGTCCTAGGTTAAACACAAATGAAATATAATCTTAAGCAAAAACATTCATGTTGTATAGATTTACATGTTTATATTTTCTTTTATTTAATTATTTTAAAATATGCTGATGAATTGAAGAAATAAATTTTAGAAATATCATAATCTTAATATACTTTCGGTACCTTTCTTACACAGAGTGGACTGTTAAGTCTGATATATCCACTTTTTATTTCACTTAAATGAGATAATAAGGCGTTGTCATGTTATAAAGAGTACATCACGAATGCTTGAAATGGAAAATTGCGTCATACTCCTTGACATGCATATGTTTGACATGTGATCAATAACTGAACATGAGGGTCACTCATAATCATCGCTCATGATCAGTACTTGGGACAAATTAAGATTGTGAACTCAAAGGTCTTTTAAATCGTCACAGTCTTTTGTCACACTCCTGACGTTTTACGCCCTTTAACCGATAGTATTTTTTTCAACGAAGCTTGCGATTTTAATGAAACTTTAAGAATTTTTATAGTACACAGAAAGACACATTTTGACAATAAAGAAAAAAGAACAAGAGTGTGTATTATGTAATTATTGCAGAAAAATCAAAACTAGCCATTACTTTTTGAACTAGCCCATATACGAGCGGGAAAACCAACTAAACCTAACAATACATTGTAATACTATTAAGCAAAGAAAACCAGATATCTATCGACAACAATGGTATGTACATTTACGTCTATTCATAATTCCCCTGGCTTATTCACATATATTCTAATTTCAGAAACACACCACTGACAGAAAAACCTTAATATGTGCGGTTTGTACAAGATTCAATCTTAATACAAAGTTAAATTGTCTTTTAACATTCCATCGGCATTCAATAAAATCGATTTTTCCTTGACTTTGTTAGAGCCAGTTAACTGACGTTGAGATCTCCTTAATATTAACAATAAAAGGGAAAATATTTGATAAATAGAGTGATACGTTTCTAAAGTAAGTCAGTATAGCTTATTTAAACATTCCCTCGAAATGGAAAAAAATATCTAAAAAATATCAAACAAACAAAATTCAGAAAATTTCTCGCCAAAGTTCGTACTTCATCTCATGATTGGAACGTAGAACACGGCCGGCATGGTTACATTTAAAAAAAAACGGACGAAGAAATGAACGAATATGTAGAAACTGTAATTCTGGACAATTAAAGATGAATACCATTTTTATCAACATCATTAAAAAGTGCTATCACAATTGGCCTACTCAGCATGAATTTATAAACTTAATGTGATCAAAATCAAACAGAGTTATCGTAAATTTAGCTAAATTTATGTATTTTTCAAATAAATCCAGACTATAGTTATAGATTTTGAGCAAGATACATGTACGCCGATACGAACACTAGACATGCTCTAAAATTTTAAAGATAACTGATAACGCATTCATGAGTAATCACGTAAATTTTCAAACCATATTTACAACCATTTTGCATGTATTTCGATAATGTCCTTGTAACTCTATTTCTCTATAAATTGGTTAAACATTTTTACGATGTATTTCATGTTCTGTAGAAAGTAATCATTGCAATTTAAGTGTTGCTTATATTTGCTTATATCGCTGTAAGACTGGTTTGCTCTTTCTGCAATAAAAGATACTACCACATATAAAACAAAAACATTTCACAAACACTTTTGTGCAAAGTCAAAAAACGACCTGTACCAGGTAATTCCGATCGTCAATTTTGGCAAGTGAGAATAATAACGTATAACTGATGCATAGCGATTGGATAATTGGTAACTGTTATGGAAGAGGATATTTATTTTTTCTGTATGTAAAATGTCTTAACCCTTTTTCTGCCGAAAAAGTTAAATGACACTTTAAGCGAATAGTAAAAAAAAAAAAAAAAAAAAAATATCGCTCTATTTCAGACTTATTTTTTTTACAAAAATATCTCCTTCTCCGACAGTATAGATTCAAGACTAGACTGCACGTTATGTGTACATTGTCCGCGAAAGGTCCTCGATTCTCGCTTAGCAGCCGAAGGTTTGAAACCGGTCACTTTGCTATCAAGAGACGTTTGCATACAGGAAAAAATTCAAGAAAATGATTTGGTAAGACGATATACGCACTTTGGAAGATCACAATAGATCTCATAAATTGCAGAGATCACGATGTGAATAAGATCCGACAGTGATCAATTACCGCTGCAGGAGGGCTAGGGTAAATTCGATTCGGTCGACCTTATACTGTCACCTACTCAGACTGTCGCGCATATGTATGATCATCTGGCGATTCAAGGCAGTTGGGGTATTAAGAAAAATAAACAGAATGAATACATTTTATTTGGCTTTATCTATTGTAATTCTTCAGAGGAATAAGATTTGTAAATAATCAGCTCGAAACTTTTTTACTCTGTGTGTGTTCTGTTTTTCATCCAGTCCTTTGAATTAGAAACATAAAACAAGACTGCTTTCATCTCTTTTATTCCAGCAACATCAAAACAAGTGAATTGTCTGCGAAAATAGTTGAACCAATATTTATTACAAATTATGATTCGTACCTTTATAGAATTTGTACCAAAACGAACAAAAGTGTCCGAGCCACTGACCTTTGTCCTATATGTAGCCAACTATTTATCATAATTGAAAATTGAATACAAAAATATATCTAAACACAAAAATGCACATGTTTCATAGATTATCATAATCTTTTACCACGTAGACCTAGAATAAACAAGAAAAATGCTGGGAAAATACTTATACCAAATACATTTATGTTCTACAAAAGAGTAGTCCTCCTTCGAAAAAATACATTTTTGTGCTTCCGCAGCAAGGCAAGTTGAATTTCGAAGCAAAGATGTTATGTTTACCAGATGAGATAGCCCAATAAAATGGGTATCAAAATTGTTATGAAGGTCTTGCAAAGCAAATTTATAAAATGTAACAATTTTTACCATTTACAATTTTCGAAGTTCTGTGAACTACAAGTATGTGTCGAAAAGCAATGTAAAACTTTTTCTCTGTAAATTGCATATTGAAATCTGCTCTTTTACTATACTGAATAAATAGCGAGAAAAATGCTACAGAAATTTGTCATTTTACAGCCATCTTGTCATTAAGTACATGACTGAATGGAAACTTGTCCAACATCATGAACAGCAACTGCAGCAGTAGCAACAACAACAAAAATGTTATCCCAATATCACTGGACACTAACAGCTTTACAAACGTATTCAGTTTCGAGATTGAATTGAAAATTTCTCATCCAATGTATATGATATGACAAACAAACTGAATTTTGTCATAAAAATTAATGGTATAGAGAGATGACAATGTCCCTTTGATAACCAACTATTTGTTGTCCAAATACTTCCCTTCCTGCAAAGATTGTTAAATCTCATGTTACGCTTTATGTAAATACAGAAAAAAAAAAATTTAGGCAAACAGTCTTGAAATTTCACACATGTTTGAATAATGATATGAATGTATGTACTACGCTATTTTTATCTTCATTATGGTGTCATTGATAAGTTATAGCCTCCTGCTTTAAAAGCTTTTTATCCCTGATTTTGTAACACACAAGATTCAAAGTATAATGCTATGGTTCTTTAAACCTGGAACAAATTTGCGAATCTACATGAATTTTTAACCATGTCTTTTCTGTTTTTCTTCATAAAATTTAAGCGTTGCTGGAAGAGTTTTTGTCCTTATATGAGAGAGAGTCCCAATTTCTGTTAGAGTACTAAGGGAAAAGACATTCAGGGATTTTAGTGCAGTTATTGCATTTCTAGTTTATATATGCAGTATACAAAAACAGTTACTGCATGATCGAAGAAAGAAGATGTCACCATTATGTTATTTAAACTAGCCACACTTGCATTATATAAGTCAGAACTATTCTCATCCTAAAAATTGGTCTTATTTAAATATTGCACAACTATGAGTATGGTGGTCTTTTACAGTCGATAACACCTTATATAGTCCCTCAGAATTTTCAGTAAACATAGTTCTAAGCCCATCCTCTCCTTTGCATTTGAATCATCTTGAGGAATGCTTCTTTTGCCTCTACACTAGCCATATCGCTACAAAGAAAAAATATAACTATTATCAAAGAGGGAGGTAGGAATAAAGAGCATGCTTATTTCTTCTCAAAACAGAAATGAGTATTCAATGAGAATTTAAATTTTCTGATAAAGTAGGAAATAAAATCGGAAACTGGGAAATTGGTTGTTATTAACACTTTCTCCTTTTTCCACAACCTGTTCAAAATCAATCTATGAAAGAAGTATAAAAAGTTTCTATGAAGCATAGCTATCAAACTTTTTCATGTAAGGAGTAGGGGTGCTTTCTGCATTATGGGGGAAAGGATAAATGTAAGATACCCCTAATGGCATGTAATTTTCCTCTGAGAAGAATGTCCAGTTTATTTTCTCCACAAAATTGTGCGAGTTGTAGCCTCTCGAGTAAAAAGAAGATAATTGAGAAGTAATTATACTTTTTTCTGTTTTCACCAAATGAGAGCATTTCCTAGTAATCCTGTCAAATTTAGAGCTTTGATCTACAAACTTTTTCCAATCCATATAACCCTTGAATAAATAACCCAGAGAAGACGGCTTTCGAAAAAGCTGTGGAAGAGGAGAAAATCCTGGATACCAGCACTCTCCCTCTCTTTCCCACGTTTTCAGCCTTTTCGAAGATAAATCCGATTTTATATTTTTAGCCACAGTCACTATGTTGTCTGCAAATGCTTTCAATCTGGGAGTGTCTATATTTTTGTTGTCTGGTTAATGATAAAGTAAATAAAGGAGAATAATCAATTTACCTTGTTTCTTTCTCAAAAGCATCCACAGAAGCCCTTTTTTCTGACTAAGCTGCAACATCTGCCTTTTTTGGAATGCATTATAATTTTTTTCTCTCTCTGGGATAGGCTGCATGTTAAGAGACAGAACAACTGATAGTTGACTATTTACATATCTTCATTCACAAACACCATCAATCATAGCTGAATAGAAATATAGCTAATAATTAATGTTTTGTCTCATACTCAAACTGCATTTTTACCAATTTATTTTTTAATAGTACATTTTTTATCAGCCCGTAGAAGAGAGCCGACGAAAACTTAGTGAGAAATGGTAAAATTGTCTGTTACAAGCAAGTTCACCTTTTTCCACAGTGTTTTCTACCATATTAGACTGTTTGATTTACAGTTATAGCACCAATTTTCATTTTTTTTATGCAGATTCTGTCATCTGTGTTCATCTCAAAATGGTCTGTAAGGGAATGAGTCAATTCATGCACATACCCTTAAGAAATACAAGCATTAGGAATCAGAAATTTGACGAAGTACTGGTTGAAACAAATAAGATTCCATTCACCAAAACCTTTAGAACATTTTGGATCCCTGCAGACTAGAATGCGCATGTGTGTGTGTGTGTTTTCCCTCTAATATTTGATTTTAGTATGTGTATCTAACTGTTCTTTACATAATACAGCTCCTATAAGAAGCAGGTACTTTAAAGATTTACATGAATGATAAATATAGATTTTGATCTGTATTTTTTATCATACATCATCAATTATCACTGTAACACATGATAAAAATGTAAATGTATCCAAATTGGAGATATTTGCCCCGGCCGGGTAGCCCAGAGGCTAGCGTATCTGACTCGTGACATGGTGGTTGCGGGCTCGATTTCCAGCTTGGGCGAACTTTCTTTCCTGTGATTTATCGCCTCTCACCTCCGATGCATGTGAAAAAGTAGTCTGGCTTGTACAGAAAGTTTTGTCAGTTCTGGTGTGAAAAAAGCCATGAAGCACATGTGTAGGTGCAGCATTTCCTCCTCTTCCCACAATGTTTTTAAAAAGTTCTTTTTCAGGTACGTTAAAACTCGGTAGTGTGTGGTGCATGTAAATGGTTAGCATAGTTAGCATAACTTCTAGATGAGAAGACGTTTTTTTTTTTTCACGGCTGGTTGTTTAACCTTGAATTAATAACACTTGTATTGGACATCTATCTGCGCTTGATCTGCTAAAGTATCACTTGAGTATGTAGGAATTTTGATATGGACAACACGTTATTCGCTATTTTTTCTAAAACAAAGCATCTATTTTACTCTTCGGTTACAATATGGCTGACTAACATTATATGATAAGTTTGAAAGGTGTGATAAATGATTATAGACTATGAATAGCGAACAATTTTAACGTTGGTACCGCTGGCTCACATTCATGTACATGTACCTGGTACTTAGTTTCTATTTTGAAAATGGATCTCAGTCGAAACACACAGGGAACCCTATACAACAGAAGATAATACTGAAGTAAAGATTCCAGTATCCTTTGTAAATAGCCCCATATTACTATTGATGAATACAAATTAACCTGTGTCCATGGAAAGTTATACAAATAATAGTCAAATGTATCGAGACTTAGTAGAATTTAACCGCCTACAAGAGTTGATACAGAACTAGCCAAGCGACTTGTTTGTTGACTATAGTTACTGTGGTGAAACATTAGATCAAACTAGAAGTATATTATTTGAAATACTACATGGATCCGGTGACTTTCCTTTTGGTGAGAACTATGAACTCAAACGTCGGGACGCAATCGAAAAATGGAGACAGCATTGACATGAAGCTTGCGAAGGATGTAAATATACGCTATTGATGGCCACTGATCGAGGCGATCTAAGTATGGTGAAAGACCTCATAGGTTCATCTTGGAAATCAGTACGGTCATTGTCAACTTCTAATTCTGGAAAAAAAAGCCTCCTTAAATCCGCTTAAGTGCACAGGCTGAAATAACAGTAATAAAGGAAACAATAAACGGGCTACAATCCGACCTGCTCCTGCTAAAACAGCGCAAAGTAGTAACCGAAAATATCTGCAAAAGCAGCTCTGACTCGATAGCTGACAGTGTAGATGAATCGAGTCAATGAAGTCATCTAGTATAAATGATAAAAATATGTCTCTCGATGACTGTGCAAGAATCATTCGGTTGCTCCGAACTCCGAAGTATTTATTTCAGTTTAAATGTTTCCCTGAAAAAGAACGCTTTTGAAATCATTCTTTGTGGGAAATGGAGAAAATGCATAACCAGCATTTTCTCCTTTTTCCATAATGTTCTCAATACTTTTAGAAACACATTTGAATTTTTAAATCACATTCATATCGTCGTCTGCAAAAGCTTACAATTTTGACGAGTCCAAAATTTTGCTGTTTGGTAAGCAGTTCACCCCACAGCAGATGATAACATTTGAAGTTGTGGGAATACGACTAATTATTCGTCATGAGAGCTGTCTCCTCTTCCTACTCCTGTATGCCATAAAGCTTGATGGCCACTAACCCAGTATAGATTTCTTTTGTAACAGCTGCCATCAGGCGAGTCAAAAACACAGAAGAGGGAAAAGAAAATTGAATTCTGTAAAATAACAAAATAATAACACCTACCCACACCAACACACTTTGGTATTGGCTGCGAAATAAGGCATTCCATTCCCCTCCTTTTGGTGTCTCTTTAACCAACGGGACACAAGGAAACTCTCAAACATTCTGATCCGAGTTTGATAAATAACTATCCAATTTTCAGGTCATCACTGTTCGATGCTGATTGTGGAAATCATAGTTGCGATTCTTCAATGTGCAAACAGGCCATCACAACTGTATTTTCAAGTTTAATCGGGTTCTGCTACCACATGGTATTCAATTTTCGTAACACTCCGTTTTGCTCTGTTGAGGGATCCTCGGTGATCTCTCGACGCCATTTTTGAAATTAATGATAACCTCACTCTTGATAGTAATATAAATCGACAAATCCTTACGGACATCATACGGAGATCGCACATGCAGTCTCCGCACAGAAATCGCACGGAAACCGTGCGGTTAATCTTGCGATGGCAGAACAAGGTGCGTATCCCGCGATTTTTTAGACCTAAATCATCATCTAAAATCGAGCGTGGTCGTCCGTACGATCATCGCACAGCCTCTGTGCGTTAACCCTGCGGCGATCGTGCAATGGTATCAAAACGTTTCTACGGGTTACGTGCTTGCGATTTTTCAAATTTGTGAGCGTGCTAAAATGAATAAAATCGCTGTGAATCCTTACAATAATCATATGGCCGTCGTACGAGAACCGCGCGGAAGGAGAGATACAGAATCGTAAGTGCGCCTTAAGGTCATTGCAGGCATAAATGAACAGTTGACCTATAAACATTATATCATTGAAAATCATTAAAAAAACAGAGAGATAATAACAGACAATTCTCTGATTGTATTATTATATATTATATTATATCTTTTCTTCTTTTTTTGCTTCTCTGATGCCACAAGATATGCGTTGTTTACCAGCATATTGTTACATTGTTATCTTGGTGTGGTACCAGTAACAAAAGAAAATCCTGGGTCAATATTCACCAACCATTCTTAGGAACAGTTTCAGTCTTATTCTTAACGCTTTTCTATGTTTAACACAATTTCTGATTGGCTACTCTAATGGTTAAGTCACTCAGTTGGCATTACTTTCTAAACCTAGACCTAGAATTAGAAAGAAATTCAAAATGGTTAGTGAAAACGAGCCCTGGTGAACTTTTCCGCCATGGATTTTGTCAATGTTTTCCTCCTGAGAGCCGATAAAACACAGATATTTTAGGCAGAGGGTAAATTTTCAGACGATCATTCTTTTGATTTGCTATGGACCATTTAAAAAAAAAAATGTGGACAACAGAAGAAGTTGCTCCCGAAAAGCAGTTATTGCTTTTGCCGACTTGTTTTCACATTTTTATTCATTTATTGAACATAAATTTACATTAATTACATATATCTCAAAAACTGTTTCACACCTCGTTTCTGCGGCAACTTTGTCTCACTGGTAAACACAAGAATGTAGAATATAATACTGGAATGTTAAAGACTCACCAATCGCTCCTTCGTTCGGGAAATGTTACGAAAAATATTGAGGCAAAAGTCCGTTAGTTTTCTTCACTCTGCGATATATGCTTCACGCCGAAGATGTTCTGGTCTTAGAGTTTGAAACAGCACTATATATACAAGTAGTACACTTGTCATAACACGTATCGATTAACTGTGTCCAGTTAATGGATTCATATCTTACAGCCTGGAGACGACTTCTTTCATCTTGCAACAAAACTCTTTTTTTGTCTGGATTTCAGGAAAACATTTATGGTTGGGCGTGGACAAGAAAACAAAGCGTAAACAAGTGCGTGCAAGTCTCTGATGCATTCGGCATACCTCAGGTGATGGGAGCCATCAAATCCCTCGGCTGTATCTGGTGGATTGATATGCACCAGATCGGTACATCTCATCGCCCGGAAATACGCCGGTTTACCGTTCTGAAAATTGTAAGGCTCCTCTTAAAAAAGAAAACTTGAGTTTCAATTTTCTATCAAAATCTTTCTAACTATATTTCAGTTGACAAACAGTTCTTACATTCATTTTTGAACGTGGTTTATCAATTGCGATTCAAGTTTTCACCGACAGATAGATAGATGTGAATAACTTCATCGAGGTTGTTTATGTCGTTGCTAAACGACTTACAGTGGCGCCTCCATGTATAAGATCACGTGATTGGCAGTTCAAATGGAAACGACCGTTATACGGACGAGGTTAGATGTAGGTACGGAATCGGCCGAGTTGTGACGAATGGTCTCTGATGTAGAATCGTTAAAATATAACCAAAATGAAAAATGAGATAAGGACCTCAAGAGTTGAAGTTTTTGTTATTCAAACAATACAACAACAGCAACAACAACAGCAACAACCTTTATTTACGCTCAGGTACAAAGGTACAACACGAGGAAATATAAATACATTAATTTGACAAAATATAAAAATACCGCTTGATAACAGGAAAAGGAGAAAGATAGTAGAGTGTGTATGCTGAGAGGGTAAGATCTGCACGGTACTGTCTCACATAGTTCACGAGCATGTTTTTGAATGACCAGTCATCTGATTTTGATCCGTTACATAGGCTTGGAGTAATGCACCGTTTTAAGCTTTTTTGGTCATACATTTTAACATTGCATTGAATGCAAAAAAGTCAAACTAGGCGATCAAAAATTCTGAAAATTTCACCAAGAATTGGTAAAGGTAATATTAATAACTAGCAAATTTTTAGTACAAAAGCTAAAGCTTTTTAGCTTCCCTGAGCACAATGTGCTCAAGGTAAGCTTTTGTGATCGTGCTGTGTCCGTCGTCCATCGTCCGGTTCACCTTGTGTACACTCTAGAGGGCACATTTTCAGTCTGATACTCATGAAACTTGGTCAGAATGTTTGTCTTGATAATACCTGGGACAACTTTGAAAATGGGTCTAGTCGGGTCAAAAACTAGGTCACAAGATCAAATATTAGAAAAACCTTGTGTACACTCTAGAGGCCATATTTTCAGTCCAATACCCTCGATTATATCTCAGACGAGTTCGATAATGAGACATGTCAGATTGAAAACTAGGTCACTTGGTCAAATTTTAGAAAAATCTCGTGAACGCTCTTGCGGCGATATTTTTTATCCAATACTCTTGAAAGTTAGTCAGAATGTTTGTCTTGATGATATTTCAAAAGAATTCGAACATGGGTCAGGTCTAGTGAAAAACTAGGATACTAGGTCAAATATTAGAAAAACTTTGTGTACGCTCCAGAGGCCATATTTTCAGTTCAATACTCATGAAAGAGAGTCATAATTTTTGTCTTAGTGATGTATCTGACAAGATTGAAAATAGGTCATGTTGGGTAAAAAAACTAGGTCACTAGGTCAGATCTTAAAAAATCTTGTGTACGCTCTAGAGGCCATATTTTCAGTCAAGTACTCGTGAAAGTTAGTCAGAATGTTTGTTTTGATCGTGTCTCGGACATGTTCGAAAGTGGGTCAGGTCGGTTGAAAAACTAGGTCCCTAGGTCAAATCTTACTTAAAGCTTGTGAATCCTTTAGAGGCCACATTTTCAGCCAAATTTCAGGGGGTGAGGGGTGGGGGTCCCCTATGAACCTCAAACTTCCTATGCAGAACAGCCAACTATAACATCAGGAAAAATGTGTTTCAAGAGTGATTCAGCGGGGGAAAAGATAAAATAATCTGAATCTATTCTGGCGAATTTTGACCTTTAAAGGCATTACCATATTTAACAGTGGCGACGATGATGTTTTAGATGTTTTGCTCTTTGACAGATATTGAGAGGTGGATCTGTTTTCGAGGCCAAAAAATAAATCTTTATTTGTTCTATACCTGCATTTAAAAATACAGGTAAGCCATACTCAGTGAAAATGGGATTAAATGCATTTGCAAAAAGTATGAAAATAATGTCAGCCAGCCCAGTACGCGCAGGCTGACATGTGTGGTAACTTTTTGCTATTGGTCAATTTTCTGCATGTCAGGACCAGTCTACCTCATGATTCGGTCGCTTGTTAGTAGATAAAAAGAGAGAGAACTGGGTCTAGCCACCCATTCATCCATCTAAATCCAACCATATGCGCGGTTTAATTAATTGAATCTAAAACTAGCCATATGTGCGCTTAAATAAATATTTTAACCATGTGTATGATTAAAATATTGTTTCAACCATCTCCCTGCTCAAATCTAAATCCAACCATCTCTTAGCTTAATTCCTTACTGGTTGAAATTCAACCATACCAAAAACCACCTGCGTTTCTTCGCGAAGCGGTTCGGTACGTATTTTTATACACAAATTATTTTTTTAAATTAAAATTCTTTTGTTTGTTGAGCTCATACAATTTTTATTCTTCATGTTTTTTAATTTTATAATGTCCCCAGGCTAGCGTGTCAATCTTGTTTTCCAAGACATGTCGTTTATCATCATCCGCGCTTAAAGCAATTTTATTTACCTCTTCTGTATGCAACTGGTGATTATGACTTCTAATTACTACCATTCTTCTATACTGCTCCTTTCCTTCAAACAAACACTTTTTATAATGCTCATGGTCAATAAAAGCTTTTACTACTTGCTTCTTGATACCCTTACATTTTTTACTCTCCTTACCACTATCAAACATTTTAAAAGAATATAGTTTAGATCTAAGACCAACAAACTCCTCAATGGTTTCACCCTTTGCTTCGTCTTTAAACATACCAACTACTTTCTTATTTAATCCTGTGGGTATACCTGAAGGGTGATTAATAGGATAATCACTAGTATCAAACCAATCTTTTACATCATTACCAATATCTTTATAAAAATCTTTTGTTTCTATTTTATACATTAAGTTATCTGTATCAGTAAAAAGAAGGTTTGCTTTTTCTTTATACTTTGTTTTAATATAATTATAATGAAAGTTATACATTAATGTCTTACTTAAATCTAAAATAACCATCCCTACATAAATAGGTTTATTAAAATATAAGTGTGATTTCTTCATCTGAATTATACATAAATTCTCATTAAGTCTTGTTATATTATGATAGTTTGGTTTAGCAGCTAATTTCTCAGCTTTTTCTCTGGTGCTAACTAATTTTATATCTACTCTATTTCTAATATTTTCCATTGTCTTACCAAATACTGAGTTGTTCATAAGCTTGAAGAAATCTTTTTCAAAATCACTCTTTGCTTTTGCTCTGAGTGTTGTATTTTTATCAATATAAGGTTTTAGCCATTTACTCTCATCAAAGGTTAAACCTTTATGTATCCTTTTAATCCTTAATCCTAAACTTAAATACAACTTTAAATTTTCATAATGTAATATATATTTATTTTTATCATGTAAATTAGGAATAAGTTTCTCAACCTTATCAGCCTTTAATCTTTCAGGAGCTAATGGAAAATCATTATGTAAATCATGTAATTCTTCAGGGTATTCTAAATCAACCTCTAATATACATGGATGATTTTTCCAATTTCCTAATTCATCCTCATCCATCCATTTAAAATTACCTATGGGAAGTTTCTCACACATTGCCCAACCATAAAGATTATTTACGTCTAAATAAGTAATACATTTTGATGGTTCATTAGGATTATATTTCTCGCCCATATATAAATGATTTGCTTTTACAAATCGTTTAAAAATAGTTGATATACCACCTCTAACTCCTTTTTCAATAAATAATATCATATCTGGGTCTGTTAATAAATCTAATTTTACACCAGTAATCTTTAACATTGCATCCCAGGCTAATCCAGGTGCTGTACAAAATCATGATGGATCTAATCCATAATTGTTAAAACAAAGTTTCCTAAAATTCTCAAAGACATCAGCTAATAGTAAAACATCAGTCTTATTATATAAGTCATGATAATCCTTAAATGTTTTCATATCAAACGTTTTCCAAACATTTAATGCATGTTAGTAATCTTCTTTCTTTATTCCACTACATTTAAGTCTTGAGTAAAATTCTCTTTGTAAAGGTAATTTTGTTTCACTTAGTTTTCTAAGTTGATCAAACCATTCATATGGAAAGATTCCTTTCTTTGAAACCAAATCAAACTTTTCACCAGTAAAATATTTTGAAAGATTATCCATGTTTTCTTTTGGTAATATACTAACCAGTTCATCTAAACTTTTTGGTAAAAACCTCAAACTATCAAGAAATCTAATTTCATGAAGTTTTTCTTTAGTCACATCTTTTTTATCTGTATATTGAATTGGTATTTTCTTAGAGACACTAATATACGTTTCCTTATTTGTTGGAATGCAACTTGTATCACCTGGTGTTTTCATTCAATCTTTTATAAACAAATGAACATCATATTTACTGAAATTATGAAAAAACACAGGCGTAAAAGTTGGCCTTCTACATTTTAAATTACATATATCATGAGCGGCTCCCCTAAACTTTCCTGTATAATGGCAACGATCTCTAACCTTTTATCTTGTTTTGTAAATGGTTCATTACATATCCAACATTTTGTTGCTCTATCAAACTCTCTTTTATCATGGAGTCTAAAATTCATCCCCCTCGTTGGTATCCCATCTATTTCCTTTATAACATTTTCTAAATCCTCTATGAATTTCTCTGATGTATTTTCGCCTGAATATTGAACAAGCTTTGAAGGATATCTATTTTCATGAAGTGATTTAACATAAAAACAATATCCTGAAATGTTACGTTCATTAGTTACTTTTGTTCCGTTACCTTTCTTTTCATATTTCTTTTCTAATGTTGACTCCATATCTGCATAAATTGTAAAAGGGTGCATCTGTTGTTTATGGAATTTTTGAAAGGATAACTGGGAACCCCTTTCTGGTAAATCTATTCTAACAACATCTTTTTCACTGCAATACTCTAAATGTTTATTTAAAGTTTCTTCTTTTTCAAAATGATTTAAACATCCTTCACAAACATAAATTTTACCATTATGGTCTGATATTTGTTTTGATAGTAGTCTGCTTAAATCTTTAATAAAACAATAATGTTTTTTCCCGTCTATTTCTAAAAGTAAAAGATTAACATGATGTTCTCTTTTGTAAACTTCTTTACTTATACTAAGTGGGTAGACACCAACAGAATTACTATACGCGTGTATCGATACAGATATTGAAGGATTTTGTTTCTCAAAGGAGGGGTGTCCATAAGGCCCTTTTTTGGGCTAGGATAGATTTTTGCTAAAATTTGCTGATTTATACTACTATGTATTGGCTTTCATTTGGTGATGTATTAAGATGCAGCGGCCATGTCTTCTATGCTATATGCTTGAGAAAAGTGGGTGGGGTAATTTGATATGATATCAGCTTGTAAGACTAAATTGCAAATATCTTCCATTTGAAGCTGCAATCAATATTCATTCATTCCATGTAGGTACTTTCCCTATAAGAGGGTGTTAATGATGCAAACAAATTAAATCATCATTCTCTAGCAATGTAGTTATAATCACTTTTAAATCGTACCTAAATTTCGCTTATTTTGTCATCTCCAACTTTGCGGAAAACCACAACATAGTGTTATTGTTTCATGGAAAACTACAATATGTTGATAATACATACTAGACATAGTAGACATTCTAAATTTATGAGGAATTTGCCCTGCTACAAACGACACTGGAGTTATCTGCCCTTGAAAAAGTAAAAAATGCTAATTTTCTCATGTTCTAAAGCTAAGCATATTTTCAGTATATTTCAGAGGACTAAACTCACTCAAACCTAACTTGTATAGATATTTGTCAGAAATAAGAATAGAACAAGTCATGGCATGGTGACCTTGACCTTTTTCAAGGTCGAAGTGAGACCCAGGGCTCCAATTCATGACTGATAATTCTGTTACTAGGGTTGAGTTCACAAACTTTCAGATCACAATTAAGGATATCACATTTCGAGGATACAAGAATTTTGTAAGCCCATTGGCAACCTTCAATATTGGTGACATGATACTGAATTATAGTTTGGTGACCTTGACCTTTTCTTCATTGTCAAAATGAGATCTAGAGCTCTATTCCAGAAATTCTTATTCTCTTCTTGTGGGTTTAAACGTTGTCCTGCTAAATAAGTTAAATGAAACTTTCAAGCTGACAGTAAAAACCCGAGTAGTGCTATTTCAAACTTGTTTATTTGAGAAAAATATCTCCGTATCGGACAGTGTAGATCAAAGATCAGACTGTACGTTCTGTGCAGTCTGATCTTGATCTAAACTGTCCGCAAAAGGTCAGTGAGTCCCGCTTAGCAGTTCAGGGTTAATACATTTCATTGGATTAATTCAAATCTAAGCTATGCAGATGTTAGTCAGAATTAAGTATAAAGTGAATGTAGGCTTGGTGACCTTGACGTTTTTCAATGTCAAAGTAAGACCCACACGCTTTACTCCATGAATATAAATTCTCCCAAAGGGCTCAAACAAGCATCTCTCAAGTCAAAATACTGGTAATGTACTGGGAATGTACATGTATTAATGCATATACGATTTATTACTGGGATATGACAGCATATTATACTGACTCTCAGCTTGTTGACTTTGACATTTTGTCGATCTTATAGTTAGACCTAGAACGCCCTTTTAGTCCCATTGATAAAAAAAATTGTTTTGGCCTGATATGATTTCTATACATCTTTTGAGATATTGCCATTACATGCCTTTTCTTTGTTGAAACAGCATCAGCAATCTCTTCACCACTGAATGTCAGATTGATGATAAAGTGAATTAGACCTTTGTTGAAAAGAAATCATGCTTTGTCAAATAGTTTGATGAAAGAAAAAAAAACACTTTTTTTCTGGGGGTGGGGGTTATAAATAGGAATATGAACACAAAGAAACCTAGAAAGTTGCTAAAGCAAGTATGCGAGACAATTGTTACAAAATTCAAATATTCATTTAAACGTAAGTATACCACGACGGATAGTCTAAGGTTTCTAAACCTATCCTGAAAAATGTTTTAAAGTACCTCTAGAAGTAATCAGTATCATACTAGTCAAGTTGAAAATGTTTTTTTTTTAAAAAGAGATTGACTGCTGAGATCAACAATTTTTGCTGCTCTAAAATATTTTTTAGCTAAGGCATCTCTCTTTTGAATTTCACTCTCAAGAAACTTTTGTACTTCAGATATCTTTTGTAAACGGTAGGAATGACCTTTGTCATCTAGTGCCATCATTTCAATAGATGGGGCGCTTGCAGTATTTCTTTCTCGAGGTAACGGAGGATAGATTTTTTTAGAGGGATGTTCTTGATCTATATCTGCCATTTTTTATTAAAATGATTTTTTTTTATATCAAGATTGTAAATATTTTAGATAGCAGAATAACTCACCTTCAGGTATTTCAACTGAATTTTGTGAGAAATTATAAATGTAGACTAAGATATCATTAGCCTCACTATCAAGATGCGTTCCATTAAAAATGGTTAAACTATCTTTCCATTTATTACTAACAGATATCACTACAACTCCTCTTGTAGTTATATAACCAAATCCTAGCGAAAGTCTCATACCTTTACTAGGAGGAATCTTGATAGTTACTAGTGAGTATATTTTCCATTTTAGAGGATCTTGCTTTAAGGGAGGATATCTTACTCAACGTAAATGAGGTTTCCAAAGTATAGTTTTATGTTGATCAGTAATATTAGGTTTTATACCAAATTTATGTATATCCATTTTTTACTTGTTATAAATAATATTTAAATATTATTATTTATAACATTACAATATAGCTCCTAAAATAGGAATATTAGCAAACGGGCTATTAGACCCAAGCAAAAGTCCTTTTCCATCATAAATTTTTCCTCCTTGCTTTAAATACAAACCATCACCAACAGACTCTAATCCTTTACCTTTGTATGGTTTTAAGTATATCCCACATCCATCAGTTTCCACTTGGCAAACACATCCTCCTTTTTTAAGATAAAGGCCTGATCCCATTGCTTTTTGTACTCCTGATTGAGCTAATCCAGAAAGAGCACCAACACCTAAAGCTGGTAAAACGGTTTTTGCAATCATTGGTAAAGCTCTAGCAGCCAACCCAGCCAACATTCCAAGAAAACCCCCCTCTATTTTCATATTATGTTTAAGTTGTTTGCAGTCATTTTGATCGTGATACCCTTACCATCCTCATAGGCTTTAGCAATTTTTTTTGCTTGTGAATTAGTAATTGCTAAAACATCATTACCTTGTAAATCTTCATGTCCTAAACGAATACTTATTGGACAACCAGCTTTAACAGCATATTGAAGCTTTTGCTTTTGTCCTTCCGATATATTTACTTTAACAGTAAGGTAACTCGTCATTTTTATATATAATTCTTTTTTTTATTTATCTCGCTTCTCTAATACTAAATCTAATTGTTAAATTTTCACCTCTAAGATTTAGCAGTGTTCCATCTTGGTCTGTAATTGTTACCTCTAGGTTGTGTATTTCATTCAGTGTTATTGGCAAGTATGCTAAATTAGCTGGTGATTCAAGTATCTTATACCCAGGTGCAACATCTGGGAAAAAAGAGTAAATAGAGTTTTTCGTTAAACCATTAACATAACTTCCTGAAATAATATCTATGTTAACGAGTACACTGTTAATACTAAGAATGTTCACTACATTTTCAGACTCATGAAATCCCTGTGTATATTTAGAGCGAGTAAATCCTAATACTTTAGCAATGGAGTTTGGTTGATTAAAATCTACTTGATAACCATTTTCCAAAATAAGAACAGATTTTAGAGTATTGGTGTTTGCATAAATGTTAATATAATACTCTTCATAAACTTCATCGTAATGACCCCTTTTCCTCATTTCTTGGTGAATGGTATCATTAATGTCATCAAGGGAATAACTTCCTTCAGGTATACTTAATTTAATCCATGAAGCACCATTGTCTGGAGAATAAATGAATATATTGTTTGACGCATCAATGTTTGGAAAAGTGTAGTAAGTTTCAAGGTTTACCAATGCTATTTCATATTTTTTATCTTTTTCCAGCTGAATTGGTGGATTAAACCTAGTTCTAAAACGTGTTTTGTTGTTACTCACTATAATTTGGAATGATGTTTTGTGTTCCGTATTTTTTACAATTTGTTCTAAAAGATCTTCCATTTTATAAAAAGTAAAAATATTATTTAGGTGTGTAAATAATATTTTCCTCGTTTATATTTCAAAATACTTACAAATAATATTAAAAAAAATCTTCTATCTCTTCTTGTAGGGTATTTTCCAAACTAGAATTATAAATTACAACAAAAAATTCATTAAAATCTTTTTCATTTAGCCCCCCAGAAAAATAACATTCAGATGTAATACAAATAATAAAATATATATCAAAATAAAAATCATACAGCAATTTCACACTTCTAATTTCATATTTTGTTGCCATTGCTTGTATGAGCTCTAATTGTTGTTTTAAGTAATTTATTAATATACATACTAAACCGTTTTTTTCAAAATGATCGTAATTTTTTATGCCTATTTGTTCTAATATCATTTTTAAATCTTGTATCGTATAACGTCCTAAGCGATTATTTAATTCCTTTTCTAATTTTTCAATAATTAATTCGCATTTATGCGTATATTTTGCTAAATCTGATATATAACTCATTCTTTTTTTATAATATGTATAATTTTTTGTTAAGTTATTTTCAATTTTTTTATACTGACTTAGGTATGTAAAAAGTGGTAAAGCTGCTTCTGTACTTTCCACAATCTTTTTTACTAGTTACATCAATGATAGCATAACCGTACGGTTTTTCCCACGACTTTTTACAAAATTTTCTAAACTCATCCTTACTCATATCTTCTTCACCTACATGATCCTCATAAACATGATTAATGCTTTTAAGGCTTTGCGGAAAAAAAACAATAAAATTTGCGTTTTCTCTAATAGTTTACCTCGGTAACCTAAAGTAGTTTTGTGAAATGTAAAAGCAGTCGACATTATTATGTCTTCCACGAGTGTAGTAATCTTCACATTTATTTTGTTTTCCTAAAAGTATATCATCAAAAATTATTAAATTTTTGTTTTCTGGGCTCAACTCTCGTGGATCAGGCACATCCACCGAATCTTCAAAAAAACTACACTTTATATCCGATTTATTTTTAATCGTTTTTGCGCATTCTTCAACTAAAGCTATTGGAGAAACATTTAAATCCTTTATCTCATCATACATGTCAAACAACCTTGAAATACCCTCCTTTGGTATTCTTTCTTCAAAAGCTTTTTTAACCATATGATAACCCGGTTGAGAAAGACTTTTTCCAAAAACATATAAGTCGTTGTAGTCAAGCCAATTCGGTCTGAGCAGTAAGTTAAGTAAAAGAGAGGTCTTACCACATCCTGATTTACCTACAATTATCCCTGTAATACTTTTTGGTAAAATAGGGCTATTAAATCTCTTTGATAGTGTTTCATTCCATGTGTAATCTCTAAATCCATCATCATCCATTTTTTATATAAAAGTTTTTTATATTAAAAAAAAATGTATTGCGTTAAATGTAAAAAAGTTACCGATACAACTAACATAGAATATGCTGTTGCTAAAAATGGAAGAAATATGAGACGAGGAAAATGTGTGGTTTGTGGAACCCAGTTTGTTAAGACGTCAAAGGGTGGATCATTGCTAAATAAAACTATAAATAATTTACCTTTTGAAATGCATCTCCCTGGGCACAATTTCACGGGACCCGGAACTAAATTAAAAAAAAGACTTAATCCTGATTTAACACCAAAGAAATGGAGCAAACCAATAAACCGCGTTGATAAAGCTGCTTACCATCATGATATTTGTTATTTAAAAATTCCTACTACTATAGTTAGAAATGAAGTATGTGATAAAAATATGTTAACAGAGTTAGAAGGTATTTACAATCCTACTATGAGAGAAAAAATGGACAAGTCCATCGTTAGTTGGCTCATTGGAACAAAGATGAAATTTGGAATGGGGGTTAAAAAAAAAATTTCGACATGATAAATTTAGCGGAAGAATTACATAAACCCGTAAAAAGAAAATTTAAGAAAAGGAGAGTTAGAGTAAATGGTATAGATAGGATATGGGCTGCGGATTTAGTAGACATGCAAGCATTTTCTAAGTTTAATCGTGGTGTTAAATACCTTCTCGCTGTCATTGACATCTTTTCCAAATACGGATGGTTGATACCATTAAAAGATAAAACAGGAAAATCTGTTGCTATAGCACTAAAGAGTATTTTTAAGGAAAGAAAACCAGATAAAATGTGGGTGGATAAGGGTAAAGAGTTTTATAACAAGGAAGTTAAAGACTTGATTGAATTATATTCCACTGAAAATGAGGAAAAATCTAGCGTGGTTGAGAGATGGATTAGAACAATGAAAGAAAAAATGTGGAAGTATTTTTCTGCTAACTCCACAAACTTTTACATTGACGTATTATCAGATCTAGTTAAAGAATATAATAACACGAGACATTCATCCATTAAAATGACGCCAGTAAATGCGAGTAAAACGGAAAATGAAACCAAAGTTTGGAGAAATCTTTACCCCGATCATCTTGAAATAAAAGATATAAAGCCCAAGTTTTCCGTTGGAGACAGAGTAAGGATAACTAAAAAGAAAAAGACTTTTGAGAAAGGTTATACCACAAGATGGACTGAAGAGGTTTTTACAATTTCTGAGGTAAAACATACATCGCCCGTAACATATAAAATTGAGGATCTTAATGGAGAAGAAATAAAGGGTAGCTTTTATGAACCCGAGCTGCAAAAAACCAGTCAAGAGTTGTATAGGATAGAAAAGGTTATTAAAAAAGGAAAAAAGAAATCTCTAGTAAAGTGGAAAGGTTACCCCAATGAATTTAATTCATGGGTTGATAATAAAGACATTAAAAATATTTCGCTATAAAAAATGTTAGATATTTCAATTGAAAACATAATTTTACGAAATAAACCGTTGAATAATTTCGAATTGGAAAATGCGGCAAAAATATTAAAGATTCCTTCTTTTAGAGGAGTTTTTTTACTAGATACATTACCGAGAAAACCAAATAAAAAAGAATGTGGTATAGTAACCTTTGATAAAAGTGGTGGTCCTGGTACACATTGGTTTGCTTAGTATAAAAACGGTAAAACTAAAATTTATTTTGATAGTTATGGTATACAACCGCCTATTGAAATTCAAGCGTACCTAAAAAGCCCAATACATACTGATCAATTACAACAAGCTGGTCAAGTATTTTGCGGTCATTTATGTTTGTACATTCTTAAAGAGTTAGGTTCGGGTAAAAAGTTTCAAAATGTTTTAAATAAACTTTTTTAACAATAAAAAAATGCCTGTTGATAAATTCGGACGAATGAAAGATGATAAAACAAGCGGTGATGGTGTGTCACTCGCCTATATAAATAATAATTTTTTACGTAAAGATGGAACAACCATCGTTACCGGTTCTATAAACATGTCTGGTAATACTTTAACGAGGGTTAGTAATCCTGTAAATCCTCAAGACGTTGCTACAAAACATTACGTTGATGAAAATTCTGGGGGATTATTAAAAGAAAATGGTGGATACCACGTTAAAGAGGGGTATTTAAACATGGGTTTTAATCCAATAAAAAATGTTAAGGAGCCAACAGAGCCGAGTGAAGCTGCTACTAAAAATTATGTGGATAGGAGTGGTAAAGCAATAGTAGAGAACCAAGACGGCACTTTTTCCGCTGTTGCAAATATAGATATGCAAGGATATAGTTTAACAAATCTTATAGATTCCACAAATCCACAAGACGCTGCGACTAAAACATACGTAGATGGTGCTAATCGAGCCTTTGTTTACACATTTGGAGGGTATTTGGCAGTCTCTGACGTTTCTATGGGTGGGCGAAGAATTAACAATGTTGGAAGCCCTTTAGAACACAATCAAGCTGCAAATAAGTTTTACGTAGATACCGTCGTTGAGGCGGCTACCGCGGGTGAAAAAGCCTTAACAAAAAAAAACAAGATGGATCTTTTTCAATGTCTGGCAAATTAGATATGAATGATAACCCAATTACCGGATTACCAAATCCTGCATCCCGTGATGCTGCTGCTAATAAGAATTACGTTGATAACGGTGGAGCTATTTTGAAAAATCCTAATGGAAGTTTTACAGCAGTGGCTAACGTAGATCTCCAAGGTTTTTCTCTAAAAAACGCGGCAACCCAGGTAGAAGAGAGAGATTTAGCAACAAAATCATACGTGGATAAAAAAGTCTCCCTCCCTAAACCTATTATAACCGTGTGGGGTGAAGAAAATGGTCCAATAGGAGATGGCAATTATGAGTTTTCTTTCGGTAATGGCAACAGCGGCTCCAAACACGCGCTCGGGGGTTACTATATGAGTGCGTCGGGTCGAATTATAAGAGGAAGCTTGGCAATTGTTAAAAATAACCCTAACGTACCAGAAGAGGTAATAATTAATATTGTGGTAAACGGAATAGAGCAGGTTGATTACTCTATTATTAAAAAAGCGGACGAAACTTGTAGCTGTACGGTTTTTCCAAAGGCACTAGAGGTAAAACAATGTGACATTGTAAACTTTATCTCAAAAACAGAACACCGTAATGTAACGCACGCTTACATATCTATTTTGATAGAGTTAGACTTGTAATAGTTAACATGTAAAGTGTTAAATATTGGAAAAAGGAGCAGTATAGAATAATGGTAGTAATTAGAAGTCATAATCACCAGTTGCATACAGAAGAGGTAAATAAAATTGCTTTAAGCGCGGATGATGATAAACGACATGTCTTGGAAAACAAGATTGACACGCTAGCCTGGGGACATTATAAAATTAAAAAACATGAAGAATAAAAATTGTTTGAGCTCAACAAACAAAAAAAAATTTAATTTAAAAAAATAATTTCTGTATAAAAATACGTACCGAACCGCTTCGCGAAGAAACGCAGGTGATTTTTGGTATGGTTGAATTTAAACCAGTAAGGAATTAAGCTAAGAGATGGTTGGATTTAGATTTGAGCAGGGAGATGGTTGAAACAATATTTTAATCATACACATGGTTAAAATATTTATTTAAGCGCACATATGGCTAGTTTTAGATTTAATTAATTAAACCGCGCATATGGTTGGATTTAGATGGATGAATGGGTGGCTAGACCCGGTTCTCTCTCTTTTTATCTACTTTTGTTTAACAACTTGGATTTCATTGATCCATAATTATGTGATAATTTGCTTGTTATAATGCATCACAGGGCGGCATCAAACCCCCTTTTGTCAGATCAGGGCTCAAATGTATTTTAACATGTCATTTTCAGTGTATGCTTCTTTTACTAATAACTGTAATCTCCAGTTATGGAGGGAATAAAAAATTAAATAAATAAATATTTTAGATCAGTGAGTTAATGTAATCGTATCTCTAATTGAAAGCGTTTGGCTTTTGTACGTTAATATTTTGTAAACATATATACATTTGTATTGATAACTGTGTAACTTATTACATTTGAAAAAAATCAGGAAATGCGAGGTTGAAATATACCTTTGAAAATTCTCTGTTTTTGAAGGGGTATATTTAGAAAAAAGAATAGAACGCCCAATCCAATGAAAGGTCAGAAACTTGACTTTGTGTTGGGTTATGTCTTTTTTTTTTACATTAATTAAATTTTCCCATTTTTTTTTTTAATGCTTAATGCTACAACTTCTATGTACTATTCACATGAAAATTATAAAATTTTATTGCAAAAATTTGAATAGGAAAAATTCAAATCTAGGACGGATCGGTACATGCTCGTTATAGAATGAAGGCATATGTCTGTAAGTGTGTAAGTTTGAATCCGTATTAAGGTTTTGAAAGATTTCAAAACATCTGCAAAGAACTATTCTTTAATTACTATTATTACTGTTTTTAAGGATATTCTAGCATATCAGAGATCCACAAAAGACGAGAATTCGAGTATCAAATATGCCTTTTTTCAAAAATACATCATAATCATTCAGCAGATATTTCCCTTGTTTGCCGTGTAATTCAACCATAGTGAATTTTCTCATCTTTACTTGTTTGATATCAGAATAGTGTAAATTCGTTTATGATGTCATTTTGTACGTATTCAAGAGTATTTAGTATTGGACGGGTCTGCTTTTATCGAAGTAACCGTATGTGCATAGATGATTTTGCATTTTTTTATCTATAATTTATGAAATATCATTATTTGATAGAGTCTGACAATGGTTGGCATTTTAGGTAAAAGATTATTAAACTCATCCAAAAATGTTATAAAACGCACCAGAGGCTCTCTTTATAAAAGATTTTTGGACTGGTTCAGTTGAATTCTGTCTCAGATGCCAACTTATGTCAGATCTATATATCTCCGGCTAGAAATTAAGTTTGTTTTATTACAAGTAATAACTTTTCATTTTTTTAAAGGCCAAGTGAAGGCCAAAATATCAAAGCAGGTGTCATAATATATTTAGATTTAAACCATACCATTTAAAAGTATGGAAAATACTGTGGAGATAACAGTCTGTTATCGTGTGGTCGGGCCATATGTTAGTCGCTGGCAGAAAAAAAGCATTTTAAAATCAGACAAAAAGTAAACAAAAGACACAGCTACCTGGCAGGTTTTAACCTAGTTTTGAAATTAATTTCTCTGTCAGCGACTATCACTTGGGCCGACCGTACAATGACAGATTGACATCTTCACAATAATTTTCATACTTTTAAATGGTATGATATAAATTCAAATGTATTTAAACATCCGCTTTGTTTACATTTTGCCTTTATTGTTACTTTAAGCCTCCATTTGGTGGGATCTTTTGTAAATAGTGTTCTTTTAATGTTTGATAGAAACTCGTATACAAAATGATATAGCGCATCACGCAATTGTTTCGTACATTTAACCCCTTTACCTGCTGAATATGTCAAATGAAACTGCCAAGTCGATAGTTAACTTTTTACCAAACGACAAAATCTTAGACTCATCCAAATTGAAAGCGTTTGCAGACGACAAAATAAACGTGACTCAAAAATTGAAACTTGACTTTGGAAGAGTAGAAAACATTGTGGGAAAAGGAGAAAATGCTGGTTACCAGCATGTTCTCCTTTTCCCACATATTTTCAGAAGGCTTCTTCCTCGGGGTCGTTAAAACCAGGGATTGTTTGGTAAAGGGTTAAAACCCGAATGTTGCTTCAATTTTTTTTTTTTTAAATATCATCTTATTGAACAGTGTAGGTCCAAGGTCAGACTGCACGTCTTGTACAGTCCGGTCTTGATCTATACAGTCTGCAAAAGATCCTTGAGTGGCGCGTAGCAGCCTAAGGGTTAATTTGGTAAATATTCCTTGTATATGTGAAGATCTAGATTCAATCTTCACTACAGCTGAAATAAGAAAATGTGTCAAAAAGTTAGGTATAAATATAGCATGCTTAACTGATAACATCATGTATGAATATTTTAAGGAACCTATAGACTATTTTGATAAGCCACTTGTTCAATTATTAAATTATATATTAGATAAAAGATTTTTTCCTAGCTCCTGGTCTAAGGATTTAATTGTACCTGTACATAAAAAGGGAAACCATTCCGATCCTACTAATTACCGAGTTATTACCTTTAACTAGCTATTTTTCTAAGCTCTTTTCTTCATTATAGATGTACATGGATCCGTGGAAATCGATATGTGACCTATCAGGTCACTGCATTTATTTTCCAAATGTGCAGACTTCTGTCTGCTATTTAGGCTCCCAATTAAGCGACTATACTGCTATACTATTTATTTACTGTGTGTTTACAACGCTTGAATTTTAGGAAAAGTTTAAGCTGTGCTATGCGCACGTGTACCGCTAAGGTGAAATATACGCAGAGGCTGTAAGTTTGCATTATGATAATGATTGAGGATAGAACGTGTGCAAAGCGTTTTGACCAACGCTACATTACACGGTAGATTAATAGATGCTAGTTTTTCCCCTCTAGACTCTGAAAGAGAAATAAAATGCCTTACAGTGGAAAACGAAGGTAAAAAAATTAAATACTAATAAAGAGAAAGTACGTTCACTTAGATATATTAGGTTGATTAATAAACTCTGCAAATTCAAAAATTTTCATCTGTCATCATTGTTTCAGCTGGACGTTAACCTTAAACCTTAGTGCGTGAAGAATATGCTGAAGATTGCAAATAACATGCTGTTTAATCTTGGATTTTTTACTATCTGCTACTTGAATTAAGAACATATACATGTATTCCTTACTGAAAGTAGATTTCAAGTATAAAACAGTTTATGTTATGTACTGTACTGTTTGGGAAGTTCAGTTCAAACGACAAGTTGTGTCAATGAACTCAACTTTTGACCGCCATATCTAAGTAGGTTAGCACATCTGCCATTTCAAAGGGTGTGTCGGTAAACTGGTAATTGATAGGATGTGTGTTTGATTGCAAACCAAACTGTAGCTGTAATCCAATCGACTACCGGTTGTCTTTAGTATATTATAAGATTTCAACAAAAAACCGACAGTGATGTTAACGAGTTAGTTAATTGACAGCAGACTTAACGCGTTTTAAAATCACCGGACAACCATTTTCTCTTAACCTAACATTGAAAGTTTTCTTAGACTTGCACCTCTCTTTTGAATCAGGTGAATATTTCGAAATGCTTGTAAATAAGAGTAATTGATAATCGAATAGGATGTTGAGACGGCTTTACTAGTATTACGGAAAAAACAGCGTCTTTAATTTTGTTGTTCTTAAGCAAAAACTAAGGTGTATGGGGTGTTTCATTCTTTCTCGTTGAAGTTCAAAACTTTGCTGAATCATGTGTAACATTGTCCGAAGCCCCCGAAATCCATAGTTTTTGTACATGTCCTTGGGTAAATTAGTTCAAGAATCTAAAAATTTACTACTGAGAATTCATCATCTACGGAACCCCTAAAGTGACATGCTCGACTTTTTTTAATCTGCAAATTTCTCACTTTATTTCGTTTTTACGAAATACTATTTCGTTTTTACGAAATATTAGTTCGTTTTTACGAAATAATATTCGTATTTAGGAAATACTATTTCGTTTTTATGAAATAATATTTCGTTAAACAAAATAATTATTTTGTAAATACAAAATAAAATTTCGTAAAAATGAAATAATTATTTCGTATAATAATATTTTGTATTTAGGAAATACTATTTCATTTTTACGAAATAATATTTCGTTAAAACGAAATAATTATTTCGTAATACGAAATAATTATTTCGTGATACGAAATAAAATTTCGTAAAAACGAAATAATTATTTCGTAAAAATTTGAAGTACAGGCATCCTCGGTTCGACTCGAGGTTGAGGCACTTGGATTGCCTTTCGATAGGGCTGCATTGTACAAGGAGTTGATTGACAGCCTCTCACATCATAGGTTATAGACTTGAATTTCGAGTTGAGCTGTTTTATTCTTGAATTACCTACACCATGTTCGATTTTGGGTGCTGTTTCAAGGAAGCTATCATCTAGAGTCATTGATCTAAGTTGTGCTTTTCCAGAATCGATGTCAAATAAATAAGCTTAATATCGGTACATTAGACGAAAGGGGACAAGCATAAGTAATATGACTGATAGACTCGTGATTGAGAGTATGGTAAACTCAAATATCTATTCATTCATTCAGTCAGTCAGTCAGTCCCTCGTCTATCCGTCCGTCTATTATTTCTTCTGTTTATGAATTGTGTACGCACAATTGTCTTTGATAATTAACGGTAATTACAATATTCAGTTTGTTTTAAACACGGTCAAGTCGAAAACTTGTGGTTGGGGGTCCGATTCCCAACTGAGTCATTCTTCAGATTTAATAATTAGAATTGACACTCAAACAGCCCCGCCAGTGGGATTCTAACCCAGACCCTCTTTGTTATAAATACGGTGCCTTAACCTCCGTATATAAGAGGACTCGTAATGTTCAGGCATCCGCAAATGCGTCTTAAAAGATGGACAAATCAGCGTCGATGTATTTTCGAGTAGATATGCAGCCTGTTGACTTTCATTCCTTTTGTATAGAAATACAGATCTTTAATATAGTGCAGATCAAAGCATTGCTATCTCGAGAGCTTTAACCGCTTCTTTAGCTAAGTGGTTAGGCTGTCCTACTTGAGAATGGGAGGTAGCGGGGTCGATCCCCTGCAAATCCATTTCTAAGACTAATGAAATGGTAATAATGGCGCGTTCCTTATTCCTTTCCTTCTTTGCATTTGGAAAGATGGGATAACATTACGACTGTCGCTTAACTATCAGGGTAGGAGATTTGTAGAGTGATGATTAAGAAAGAGAGAGAGAGAGAGAGACAGACAGACAGACAGACAGACATACAGAAAGAAAGCTAAGGTAATATCACGGTGGTTAGTGATTCTACCATGTGTTTCCTGGCTTTCTCACACCAGTACTGACAGAACTTTCTTTTCAAAGCTAAGAGAGGGAGACCAGATTCTTTAGAGACCGCCTCGGAGGTGGTGAACAGCGAGGGGTAACGTTAGTGTTTTCGTGCTCATACAAACAAATTCAAATATGGTAGTAATGGAATTACTTCCTTGGTACACGGCGTTCCCAGGACAGCACAACGACTGCCTCACCAGTTAAAGTAATAATAGCGCCCAAAAGTAAACAGTGGGAGATGTTAAAACGCAGTAAATTCATATCATACCATATAAAAGTGTGTAAATTAATACGATGATGACACTCTTTAAATGTGCGACTGGTCAAAGTTCCATTCGCTGACAGGAGAATTAAATTTAAATCCAGGACAGTTCCTACCATGCCGAATTAATTTTTGTTTACATCAATGACCATGACGTAATGATCACGTGACACCCTGAAACTAAGGTAAACGAAAAAACAAAATGGAGGACGGTGAAGGTTCAAATTCGACAGGAAAGCAAGTTTATTAACCGAATTCGCCGAAGAGCGATATGTACAACAGAACAAACGGGCGTCTATTTTAGAAATTGCTTCGAACTAAAAGCCCCATGCAAATAAACAGAATGAGCGAAAAGCCGGAAAACAGATGCGGATTTCAGTTTGCATGGAAACCGGTTCGCATTCGTTCATGATCGGTCGCCTCCTGTTGATTTCTCCATTTACTATTGTTACAGGACATGAAGAACTCTTCGATCCATGAATATGGGATAGTTAGATGAAAATGATCAATCTTTCAATTTTACCCAGAATTCAGCACTCGATCATTTTCTGCACAGGTAGGCTAATGCAAAGATTAATTGTGCATGAATGTAGTCTGATCCACGGTTATACGCAAAACATATTTATTGAGGATTTAATTATAAATCTAGTCTGATCCCTAGTTCTAACGAGATTGAGAAATGATTTTGGAAAACTTTGAGGAAAAAGGGGAAATGATTGTAACAAGCATTTTCTCACTATTTCCACAATATTTTTTACTGCATTACAGGCAAATTTCACTGCTTGAGATTTTTTTCCTGCAAATACCTTAGTGTTGGACGTGGCTAAAAACTTGGGTTTTTTTAAGTCCATACTAGTCTTAAGCATGGAGACTCAATGTGCTGTACAACTTGAATGCAGCAAGAGAAGTTTGAAAATCCAACAGTGAAAATAAGTGAAGCAGAGTTTCCCTGTAGATCTACATACTTTTGCATGAGGGCTGAATATAATCTGCACTAGACTTTTTTTTTCATAGATCTATCCATGTTTGACTTAATTTCTTGGGTGCCACAAATTTGAACTTGGAACCAAATTATATTTGCCTTACCCTTGTCAGTACATATATCAGTGTGGTCCTGGTGATTCCTTTAACAGATGATAACATTTTGGAGTCATCTATATTGAAGGTGTTTGCAGACGACAAAGCTTGTATTAGATCTACATAATTTGTCCTTGAAACAAGGGAAAATAGTGCCAAAGAAAATGGAAAATTCTGGTCACCAACAGCATTTTCTCCTTTCCCACAATGTTTTTAATAAGTTTTATGCCTCTGGATCATTACAACACTGAATTGTATGCACATTACTTCTTGCAAGCCATGGGCTCCATACCAACGCAAAATTTGTCAGATGAAAATTGAGGGAAAAGATTGATTGATTGATTGTATAGTGTTTAACACTGTTTTCAACATTGTTTCAGTTATATCACGGCAGCCAGTGTACCTATCCATGCTTTCCTGGAGTCTCTTTTACCAGTACTCTGCACAATTTTCTTTCCAAGCCACTGGCAGCTTTCCCACATAACCATTGTCGAGACTATGGTCAGAGGTGGGAGAGGAATGAATCCTGTCACAATGACTATCATCAGTCCTCCGAAAGAAATTTTCCGAGCCGGGGATCGAACCCACGACCCGCTGTTCTCAAGTCCTGCACACTACTGACTGAGCTACCATGGCTCGGCTTGAGGGAAAAGAAATACTTCCAAGCTTCTAGCCCTGTATGTTACTGAGTCACTAGGCATACCCATGATAATGATAAGGGGAAAGATTAGAATCAGGTTGCTGGTCTCTCCATAGTTACTCTCAGATTTGTTCATGGCTCTTCTTGGATAATTGTCAACTATTGTCCTTCTTGCAGAACTAATGCATCTATGTAATTTTCATAACGATTTGTACGCATAACATTAGGTGGACTACTGAAGAACTCCTTATTGCGGTACATGCGGTATGGCCCTTATGAATTTTTTTTCATCTGATCCAGAGATAAAGCCACTGTTGGATTGTGTTGGAGGTTATAGACCTACATGTATGTAATTTTGATGAAATGTGAACTCTATACTTCTTCAAATGTGGAAGAACTTTAAAGAAACAGCCCTAAAACTGATGTGTAGGTCGCTTCCATTTACCCAGTCATTTTCATTTAACCGAAGGGTTTAACCTTCATAAAATGTAAAATCAATATTTGGAGTTCTCACTTGTTTTGTAAATGATGTTTCAGAGTACGGAGGGAACTATTTTGCACTACTCTGGCCAATGCGAATGGATCCTCCGACATGGTGATACACAAATAGAATCATACTATGAAGATGCAGATCAGCCTTGGTTTCTGACTCTTTCATGATTCCATTCCATTAGACACAGAATTTGGCCATCTACTTTCAGGTAACTGAATTAGGTAAAACATATTATTTTCAACAGCCATATTCTTATTTACACGATTGGTTAAAGTAGTGAACATTTAATGCATGTATTACTGTTTCAGTGGTTCACCTCAACCCCACCTGACAGGCTTTCTACCCAGAGAATTATTGTAGATATAAGATTAGTGGTATACTGTAAGAAGTTTTTGCTGTCTCATCTTGATCTTGAATGAACCCATTATTAAAGGCTGGGTTAAAAATGGAGCAGAATTCTTGAAAATGTTCTGTAGGACAAAATAGACAGTTGAGTGGAGTTGGTATTGTCACTTAGCGCTTTACAGTCCTTCTATACCACTTGTGACATTAGTAATGTCCTGATTTTTATTCAGCTGAACAGCTATAAAGGGCTTGAGGATTACTTCATGACTCAGTGGTTAATTTAATGCACAATACAAGTAATCCATGACTCGGATTCAGTTCTCTCTGGGTTTTGTATAGATGTCCATGTGCATGTTACTTCAGATATTGGTAAAAGTAAAAACTCCAGAAATTAAGAATAAATAATTTATCAAACTGGTATGACTGATATAATGTTGACAGTTACACAAATGCATCACTCATTCAATCAAGCTGGGCTTCATTTGCAAGTGTCGTTTATTTTAGTGAAAGATGCTGCATTACAATGTTCTTGAACTAATCTACATGTATCATACATGTATGTGTAAACAGGATGATTGATCGTAGGAATTTGAAAGGCTAAAACCAATATTCATTTGTTTGGTGTATAGCCTGTACCTATGATTGTACATGCTGTATTTTAAAGGCCCAGCAGCTTTAAACAAAGCCGGTGTTAAAATGCATTTGAATTTAAATCTTACCATTTAAAAAGTATGGAAACTATTGGGAAGATGACAATATGTTGTTTTATGGTCAATGCAAGTGTAATTTGATGGCAAAAAAAAAATTTTTGAAACCGGGTAAAAGAAAACAAAGGACAGAGCGACATGGCAACTTTTGACCTACTTTTAAAACTCCATTTTCTGCCATTAACTCTTTACCAAACAATCCCTGGTTTTTACAACCCTGAGATAGAAGCCATTTGAAAACATTGTGGGAAAAGGAGAAAATGCTGGTTACCAGTTACCAATTTTTGAGTAACGTTTTTTTTTGCTGTCTGCAAGTGCTTTCAATTTGGACCAGTCTAAAATTTTGTTGTTTGGTAAAGGGTTAACTAACACTTGCACGGGCTGCAAAATAACAGATTGCCACCTTCCATAATTTCCATACTTCTGACTGGTTTTATTTAATTTAGATGCATTTTAAGACCTACTTTGTGTACTTTTGCAGCTATTGGGGCACTATGACATACCCCAACTCCATGCTAGTTCAAACAACATGTGAAGTAAATTAGTGAAGTAAATTAGTAAAGAGTTGGAGATGCGCCAACAGTCCATTTTGATAGGTTATGCTTTTATGTGTTCTTGCAGCAAGTGAGACAGGTTAGATCTAAAGCAATCATATGCTGGATATATGCTGGAGGTTATTCTGTCATCAAATGGAATGAAGTTGGAGTAAAACTACACCCATTTCTGTAATTCCTTCTTTTTCTTCCCCACACTTTCAGATTGAGATAAATTGAAAAAGAGATTTTTTTTTTTCGTTTTTAAGGTATACAGCAGAACAATCAGATTTCCAAAGACATATTCTGTGGTGTTGCTGAAGAATATGTAGCATAGGAACATTTGGCCTTCAGTATGCTTGTTACGATATAAAACTGGCCGCTTCAGATAACAGCTCATACAAAGACAGATATGTTTCATGCAACAAGGAAGGCAATAAGGTGTAAATATTAGTTTATTATTTTAAATACATATATAATCACAATAAGAATTTGTAGACAAAAATTAGAATACATTCATACACACAGAGCAATGTTAGAAGCTGTTGCCTGCTGTCAACTCTTAACCCAAACATCAAGGTTTCCATTCAAAGCACTATTTAATGATTTTAACAACGAAAATGCTTTTAAGACATTTTTGGAAATGGAAGAATTACTGGTAACCAGTATTTTTTTTTTCCCTTTTTTCAAAACATTAACTACTCTTTCAGAAAAAAATCATATCATTTCAGTCATGTCTAATTTTTCATCTGCAAATGTTTTCAATTTGAACAATTCCAAAATTTTACCGTCTGGTAAAGGTTTGTGCACTTTGGTAATTTTTAATCCTGCTTGGAAGGGTAAAAATCTGGTAACTGCTTTTGCTTTATTTTGACAGAACTTGTTTTATTGTATTTCATACATGCATGGAGTTGTCAAACCTCAGTAGAACAGGGCCGAGGAATTGAAACTTTCACTTCTTCTATAGATTTAGTAGTCGTAGGGATGTCCTTGGGCAAGACATTGCAGAGCCCCAGCTTTGTGCTAATGAAATACAGAAAAGACTTTATTGAGTTGTCACATTGACATGAATGAAAATTTGAAATACAGTATTACTATACTGCAAAGAAATTTCTCATGATCTGATTGGATAATATGCCCCAAACATACTAGTCTATCATGTACACTGGCAAAACCAATGTAAAAGCAGTTTCCCTTTCTGGAACCCCGTATACATGACTACACTATCAACACAACATCCAAAATGACGGCGTCGATCAAGATTAACATCAAGATTATGCACCAAGCTGCACATTTTAGCACATATTACCAAGGTTTCAGTGACGTCAGTTCCCAGTGACGTCAGTTTTCATTGAATTGTGGTACGCAGAAGGGAAATTTTACTTTGTCAGCGTACTCAATTTTCTACACACAAAAAAAAAACAGTTAAAATTCGCTTGACAAATGTTGGAATGGTAAAACTTTGCAGTATAATAAATTTGTTGTACGGTCAGGTGGCAGGGGACTTGGAAACATGTTCTGACTGTACAACTAATAATGTTTCAAGTTGTACAAAATGCTCCAACAAACAAAAATCAAATATTTACTAGAGAACAACAATTTAGTCTTTTCTAAATTGAAACTTTTTGCAGATGAAAAAGTAACTAGAGATAATAAATGTCTCTTTATAAAGGGTAGAAAACAGTGTGGGAATAAAAGAAAAATGCTGGCTACTAACATTTTCTCCTTTTCCCACAGGCTGCATTTTACCAACATTTTCTCTTTATCCCGCAATGTTTGCAAAGAGTGTCTTCCTCAAGGTTGTTAAAACTTATATTGGTTTAGAAAGAGTTAAAATAATAATGTGTCCTTTACCTCTGTTTCGTTTACTAGTATCCTAAGCAAAGTCTTTAAAATTCTCTGGCTGTTTTCCCCCCATAAGCAAAATCCAAATTATGTTCAGGAGTTATAGAGGGTTGATTCCTGTTGCAATGACACTTAACAAACATTGGCAGTAAATTGAAATAACGGAGGATGTGAAGGTGCTTGCAAGTCCACCATGGCCTTTTGGTTGTTATGATTTGTTAACCCATTACCCACCATCCCTACTTTTGAAGACCCTGAGAAAGAAGCCTGTAGAAAACATTGTGGGAAAAGGAGAAAATGCTGGTAACCAGCATTTTCTCCTTTACCTACAATGTTTTCTACCCTTCACAAAACAAATTTCAAATTTTTAGTCACTTTTATTTTGTTGTCTGCAAATGCTTTCGATTTGGACAAACCTAAAATTTTGTCGTTGGTAATGAGTTAAATATTGTTCCAAATATTCAACTGTAGCTGGAGCTAGAGAGGTACATGTAGTTTCCTTAAAAAACTAACCTCCTCTAGCTCTTTAGCCAGTAATATCTGTAACGGACCAAGTAAACATGAGTAAGTGTTCTGCTCCTCCTATACAGTTGAAATACTGTTGAAAATAGAGTTATTGAATTGCACCACATATCAAATATATTTACTTGTTTCTGTTTCTCTTCCTACCTTAGGTACTCTATGATGGAAAGTTCAAAACCCATAGACAACAAGGCTGAACATTGACTTAAGGATACCGATAAGATATGATCATCAAGTTGGACATTTTTTTGACTATCTATGTATGGTATATGGTACAAAAGTGATAATTATTCAAGTATACTAAACTCTACACCCACGTTAAAGTTCATGAATTTAGCAACAAAAACATATCTTACAAAAAGTTCAAGACCAATAAAAAGCATGTTTGACCAAACTGCAGTTGTTTTAAGTATCTACACATTTTCAAGCTTTTAAATCATGTATGCAATAGCCCTGTAGCAAATAATCCTGTGTTTTAATGACCCTGAGGAAGAAAGCGGTAGAAGCTTTGCGGGAGGAGTAGAAAATGTTGGTAACCAGCATTTTTTTCTCTTCCCTGAATGCTTTCTACCATTTCAAAGACAAATCTAACCCTTTCCACCACAGTGAATCTGTTGTCTACAAACACTTTCAATTTGGACTAGTCCAAAATCTGTCATCTGGTATTTAACCTATTTATGTATATGGTTTATAAACTCTTTACATACAACAAAATTTTAGACTTGAAAGTATTTACAGATGAAAAATAATATATATGACTCAAGTATGGAAATTTGTTTTTGAAAGTTGAAAACACTATGGAAAAGGAAAAAAAAATGCTGGTAACCAACAATTGCTTTGTTTTCCACAATGTTTTTGCAAGTCTCTATCTTTAGGGTCATGACAACTCGAGAATATTTGGTAAAGCCTTAACCCTACAAAACCTCTTTACAAAAGGGAAAAATAGTCCATGGAAAGAAATAGACTCTCTTTTTTTCAAATGTATGGAAAAATTATGATACAATGTGCAATTGCTTATGTTATGCAATTGCTTATGTTATGCAATTGCTTTTTCTCCTTCAGTGTGTTTCACAGCATTCACCTGTATTTAATTTACTCTTTACCAGACAACACTACTTGAGACTTGTCCAAATTGAAAGCATTTAAAGATGACTAAGAGAAAATGTTGGTTATCATCATTATTTCCTATTTTATATTAAGTTTCTTCATAAGCCCTCTCTCCTAGGGTTGTTAACCCTATACTGCACAATGCAGACTTTTAATGTCCCGGGAAAGAAGCCCTTGGAAGACCTTGTGGGAAAAGGAGGATATGCTGGTAACAAACATTTTCTCCTTTTCCCACAGTGTTTTCTATCCTATCTAAGAAAAATAGCTCCATTTGAGCCACATTGAAATTATCATTTACAAACGCCTCCAATTTGAACAAGGCTAAAATTTTGTAGTCTGGTAAAGAGTTCAATGTTGGTACATGTATATGGTACAAGTTAGCAGCTGGAGTGAAAAGGCCTTTTCTTAAGGATTGGATTGTATGGTATTGTAACACCATTTTCAACATTTTTTTTTCAGTTATATATTGTATTTCATGAGAGTGTCATTGGGCATGACACTTCAGAGCCTAGTACTGGTAAAACCCAGGAAAAACATGAATATGTGGGCTGTTGCTGTGATATGACTGAAAAAATGTTGAAAGCAGCGTAAAACACCATTCAATCAATCAATTGTATCACTGTGGCCAATGCACCTATCCATGCTTTCCTGGAGTTCCTTTTACCAGTACTCCATCCAATATTCTTTCCAAGCCACTGGCTGCTCATCGTTGAAACAATGGTCAGCGGTGAGAGAGAAATGAATCCTGTCGCAATGACTATCATCAATCCTCGGACAGAAATGGGCCGAGCTGGGGATAAAACCAGTGACCCCCTCTATTCTAGTCCTTTTTGCTTTTTCAAACTGATTCAAGCTGTTGAATACCATAAAGTATGCCAATAAACCAGACAAATTCGATCTTTCTGCAGATTGATGATAGCCACCGCAATGAAATTCATTTTTCTCCCTTCCGAAACACGGTTTTAACTTATTGGGCTTAAAAATAATGTGTATGAAACACTGATTAAACAAGCTCTGATAGCTGGGATGGGTGCAATGGGCAGTGTGGTACACTAGTAACCCAAATGATATAATTAAACACCAAAAAAACTAATAAAGAATGCATGTCTCAGAACAGATTACCCTATCAAAAACCAATTCCATCATTTGATCCTTGTTTAAAAATCAACTGCAAATGCTTTTACTCTTTACCACACAATCCCGACTTTTAACGACCCTGAGAAAGAAGGCTGAGCCTGTAGAAAACATTGAGGGAAAAGGAAAAAATGCTGCTAACCAATATTTTCTCCTTTTCCCACAATGTTTTCTTTCCTTCCCAAAACCTATTTCAAATTTTCAGTCACTTTTATTTTGTCTTCTGCAAATGCTTTCAATTTGGACCAGTCTAAAATTTGTCCTTTGGTAAAGGGTTAAATTTTAACAAGTCTACATTTTTGTCTAATGGTAAAGAGTGAGTAATACGATTTTTTTTTCAATATACTACATTGATACTGTTTACCTTTAAAATGATTATCATTTAAAACCACCTACACTGTTTTAACTAAATTACAATTTATTCAAAGGGTCTCTTTTTTTTTTTTTAAACTGAGTCTCTTTTAATTCTAATTTTGTTATCACAGTATCACTTCCCAACTTTGTGCCAATCATGACCTCCACTGTTGACAAGCCATAAAACGCCATTCAATTGTGTCCTTGTAAGCTTGGCTTTACTGGGCTGGCTTTGTGCAAAATGAGACACTGAAATGACAAGATTATAAGTTTCTTATAAATAATGTAATATATGAACCATGCTCTGTCAAAAGGGTGTTTTATGCATCTGCAAAAACTACCCGTGTCAGCCTGTGCAGGCTGACATGGGATAATACTTTTTGCAGTTTACAAATTTTTTGCATGTCAAAGGACCATTTTACCATCGGTTCAAGTCCATTGTTATACAAAATGGGTTTTATGGATCCATAATAAGGTGCTTAGTATAATACATCACTGAGATGTATTAAGCCCATGTTTGCGAGGGCATGGCTCATACATCTTTACAATTTAAGTTTCTGACAAAAATGTACGACCACAAAATGCTTACAAGGTTTATGCAGATTACATGGCGACAGACAGTTTGAAAGTTCTTCCATACTTTATGATGAGGAGATGTCATATATATACACTACAGACTTTCTCGTGAGTCTTTTAACGAAATACTAGAAAGGCTATTTAACAATTATGTGCTTGTTTCTAACACAGCCATTGATACTGAATTCATATTTTTTGTCTGAAATACAGGTTTAAATTGGGTCTGCCCGGCTCAGTGGTAAAGTGTAGGACTTACACTTGGATGCCCCTGCTTTGAGCCTCAGTGAAAGCACTGGGTTTTCCATGGGAGTATCCTTGGGCAAGACACTTCAGAGCCATTGCCTAGTACTGGTAAAAGACAGGAAATACATGAACAAGCAACCTGTCCTAGTGAAGTGACTGATATAACGTTGAAAACCATGTTAAGTACCATTCAATCAAACAGCTATTTAATGAGATTGAAGAACACATGCTTTTTTAATCCGGAAAATTTCAGAAAAAGGGCTATTTAAATGTGAGTCTTAAATTGTATTCACAGACCTATTTTACAAGATATGCTCATTTCTTTATACTGTAAACACTGCCCTGGTGGCCACCTGAGTATTGATTCTTTTCCAGATGACAAAATTTTTAACTCGTCCATATTGAAAGCATTTGTAGACAACAAGTTTAACGTTGCTTAAATGATGGAATTTGTTTAAAAAGGTGGAACTTTTTCCTCTCTCCACTATGTTTTCAAAAGTCTTCTTCTTTTTAATATAGAAAAAAAAAAGATCAGCAGAAAAGGGGTTCAGCAAGCATTCTTTTGTATAGAGGAGAGTACATTACTTTTACCAAATACTCATGCCAAACGGAAATGCTACAGCCAGTAGCATACAGGACTTGAGAACAGGGAGTTGCTGGTTCAAATCCCAAGCTGGGCAAAATTCTTTGCCAGGATCAATGATAGTCATTGCAACAGGATTCATTCCTTTCTCACTGCTGATCATTGTTTTGAAAATGGTTACGTGGGAAATCAGAAATTTAATTATTGCACATGCAGTCTATGGTATGGATGTACAAAGCTGAACCTTTGTCTGGTCAAGTATTTAAGCTCAAAATACAAAAGACATGCAAGTTCTAACATTAATGTATTTTAGATCCAGACATAAATATCATTGAAATACCTGTTGACATGCATGTTGTTAAAAACTGTTAAATAAAAATCCTTTCAGACTGGATATAACACCAGACTGGGGTATCTAATCATCAGTTTACAAACATCTTGGTCTCTCTGTCTCCCTAAAAAGATACATTGTTGTTGGGTTAGAAAGGAAAGTGATCAGGAAAGTGATCAGTAAAAAAGACATGAAAAATAATATTCTCAAACACAATGTGTTAGATTACTTGAGTACAGTCTGCTGATGCTTTTCAACTGTCTTGCATCTGTAGGGTTCATCTGTATGCTATGACTTGATTGATGAAATAACATCGAATTTGTCTTTTAAAACTGACAGTTAAGATATCTGTAATCAATGTGTTAAACCAAACTGTTGAAAGTTGAGACTTAAATATCCTGTTTTGACATTGTAGTCAAGATCAGATTGTACCTAGTAAGAAGTCTGACATTTGATATGAAACGTCCGAAACCTGATGCTAAACTCGGATCAAAATTCGTCAGCAATTATTGACAAAAACATAATTCTAAACTCATTCACTACCCATGATGATCAAGATCCGAACGCACCTAATGTAAAGTCTGATCTTCATTATAAAACGTTCACAATATTTGGTACCAAGCAAGACATCACCTAATTATGCATCAGCGGACCAGCAGGGGGTCGGCGGGGGGGTCCGGACCCCCCCCCCCTCCTCTAGAATTTTCAAAGTAACCGCTGTCTGACCGAATTATGAGTTCAAATAGCCCTTTGACATGCAGAAAATTTGAAGAGCATGGTTCATTATGTTTTCGCCTAGATATAGAAAGAATAATGATGACACCAGTCAATAATGGAATTCAACAGGGATCGTATATACACAGGGATAGGCAACACAACTGGAGTCAAGACCAATTATCGATTTTTCACTGATTTACCTGTACGGCGTCCAATAATCCGTTGTCGTTCCTTGCGAGTTATTATCTTCCTTTCAGATAATATAATTCCTTGCCGATTCCGACAATTTTTATATCCGCCAAAGAAGCGTTTAGTATGAAATGCGTTTCAATGTTTATGTTCAATGTTTTTCTATTATTGTTGTTTTCAGTTAAAGTGTTATTTTTTTATCTGGAAAATTTAAAGTGTCGACTAATTGGGCGTTTCAGATATACAGGTCATGTTGTCAGTCTTGATTTCACACGAAGTGTAAATTGTGAATGGAGATCAAAACGGCCCGGTGCCAAAACGACCCATTACCGAAACAACCCTCTTTTTCGTAGTAACTTAAAATATTTTAATATTTATGCAGTGGATATCTATTGCAAACAATTCGGGAAAAGCACACATCGCCTGTTGAAGGATTAAGTCCGTCTAACGTTTCGGAAGTGGACTGCTTTTGTCCACTCCCTGTATTTGACATGATCACAAGTGGGATATATCAAGTTGTGTATCTGTCATGACACATCTACTGTCAGTAGTGTCCTCTTCTGTTTATAGACAATACGCATCATTGAAATTAAATATTTTCTTCTCCAAGTGTTTCAACTTGGTCAGGTCAAAAGCTTCTCATGTTATCAGGAGTGACAAACATTTCACTTGTATGTAGGACAATGTATTAGGCCGGTAAACACAGAGATCTGTTAATAGTTATATACCCATTTTTCAATAGCAAACTACACAAAGGGCATATAGAACCAGAAAATTGCCTTTAGTGCCCATTAAATGGACCTTCCAGTACATTTTCAGTTCAGCTTGCAGCTACTCTTAAATCACTGTCTTTGACAGAAAAAAAGGAGAATTTCCTGCAAAATGGAAAGAATTAGTGAACTTTCTGAAAAAGTAGGCTGGTGAAGTGTGAGGACCTGTCTGCAACTCTGTTCCTACTTTTATACATTGGAATCAATTACATACACCAGTGGCCTTCACAATTGCATCATTTCGAATTAACCTTACAACCTTGTGTGTTTGATGACTTCGGAATATTTAAAGCTTTTTGAAAATATTGTGGGAAAAGAACAAAATGCTAGCCTAGCACATGTACCTGTTTTCAGCATTTTTATCCGCAATGTTCAATACCATGCAAAAAAAAATCCAATCGTTTGAATCTACTTTCAGTTGTCGTTTGCTAATACTTTCAATTGGGGATTCCAAAGGCCCCCAAAAAATTGTTCTTTGGTAAAAAATAATCAGTAGCATAATTATTAGAAAAAAAAAGACAAATCTGCAATTATCCCTTTGCCACACAACCCCGAGTTCTGATGACCAAGAGAAAGAAGCCTTTTGAAAACATTGCAGGAAAAGGAGAAAATGCCGGTTACCAACATTCTCTCCTTTTCTCCAAATGCTTTCGATTATATCATTGACAAATTCCATAATTTGAGTCGCATTTCAATTGTTGTCTGTAAATGCTCTCACTTTGTACAAGTCTACTTCTGTGTTGTTTCAAAAAGAGTTAACAGTGTGGCAAAGTAAAAGTTGCTTTTGACAAGCAATTTTTCCTTCTTTGATAATGGTTTTTTATTCTGTGTCAGAGAACTGAAGGTTATCTAATAACTTTGAAAGCTTTGATTTTGGACCAATTTGAAAACAGTATAAGTTGTGTAGGACTTTGTACAAATTTGACTTTTTGCTCCTCATACAGTGGACAGCATTGGAAAACATTTGTAAAAGACCAGTTGCAGCCAGTGATCAATTCTTTTCAAAATGATTTCTGTGCTATTAAAAATATTATGTTTTTGCCTTTCCTTCAAATGTTTTTCATTTTTTAAATTTTCAAAAAAATTCACACTGTACACAGAAAGTTTATGTTGAAATTGATATTTTAAAATTTCTCACTAAAAACATCAAGGCAGCCATGAATATTGAGCTACATGTGTGTTACAAAATTAAATGGTGCTGAAAAATGTGTTCCTTCAGCAAGTTTTAACTTAATGCCTAATAAATTTGATTTTACATAAATCCACTGTAGAAATCTTTGGAAAACAGTATGACACAAGGACCAATCTTTTTGCGATAAAATGTAACATGCAAATGGTTGGTTGCTTCCGCAAATGCTTTTTTCATTGAATGTAGACTTTTATCTCCTAAAACTTTTTCACTGTGGCAATGATGATGGTAAAAGTATTGTGTATATGAGATATTATTGGTATATTAAACTATCATATAATCCTGGTGTATGTCATACAAACGCCCAAAATATACTTCTTTCCCTCAACAGAGATTTTCAAGTAGAAACATTCCCAACTCTAGTAATACATGGAATATGGATAGCTGCATTGTTTGCTGTGATACAATTGCAAAATGTTGAAAGCAACCAACCTTCAGGAACACTTTGCCAGACAACAAAATTTGAGACTTGTCTGATTTGGAATTATTTGCAGACTAGAAATGAAATGTGTCACTTGTGTCTTTGCTGAGAAAATGAGAACATGCTTGCCAACATTTTCTTCTTTTCCCACAATGTTTTCAGATGTGTAAATATTCCCCATGGTAGTGAAAACTTAGGATTCAGGAATACTGGCATCTGTCACAGATTATTAGATAACTCCTTACCACAAGTGGCTTATAAGACTGTAGATACTGAATGTACTGTGTTGTTTGAAGAAACCAAACGTATGTCAAATTTAATACATGTACTTTTAGTGTTTTATGACAATAGTGTTAGTAGTGGGAAACCAACATCATGATTCTCAGAGAATTTTGCACAACACGGATACATACTTCTCTCCCTCAAAAAATATGTTGATGAGGAAAAGCAACACGCAGCTTGTGCAGACAGTTGTGCAAATTCAAAAAACAAATAGATAAGTATGATGGCTGCTATGATACAACTAAAATGTTGTGAAACATTGCAAATTGAGCAAGGTTCCATCCTTAACTTTTGCCAGATTACAAAATTTTGGACATGTCTAATTTGAAAGCATTTGCAGACGACAAATGAAATGCAACTGAAATGAGGAGACTTGTTTTTCCTGGGGAAATGAGAAAATGTGACATGTACTTACCGGTAGTTTCTTCTTTGTTCACAATGTTTTCGGAAGTATGGATATTCCCCAGATTAGTGAAAACTTAGGATTCAGGAATACTAGCATTTGTCACAAATAATTAAATAACTCCATACTTCTAGTGGCTTATTGAGCTAAACATGCTAAATATACTTTGGTGGTAGAAGAAGCTCACAGCTTTCATATTCAAATACATTAATTTCACTTTAGCATTTTTCTTGCAGGTTTGTACAGTTCACAGCTGATTTGGTCTTTAATATTCCAAGTGTTCAAGCCCAGCTTCAGTTTTATACTAGCACACTTTATGCAGAATTACAAAACCATCTTCAATGTCATTCTTCTGTTCACATCACAACAGTATGTTGACAGCTCTTGAAACCATGTTTTGAAGTGTTTGTGCTCTCACAATACATATCTGGAAAAAAAATATAGAACCAACTGAATTTCAAATTTCTTCTTTTTACAAAACGTAACATTTTAATTCTTCAGTTACGTTGCAAAATATGGTTTTATTTTCACATGGTTAGACTATAATGGAATTTGTTCAGGACATGGCCAACTATCAGAGATCCAATCATTTTTGACTAATGTGCGGTACTGCGCTTCCACCTTTACTGAAATAACCCCTTTTTAGGCTGCCATCTTGCAATTAAGCCCGAAAATAGCCAAGTTTTTGAGCCCACAGTTATCCAACCTTGGCATCGAAAATCACTAGATTTGATTTAAAACAAAAAGAAATACTTACTGCTTATAAATATGTCAAAATCTGAACAAATTTATTTCTAAAAATAAATTGAGAATGCTACAACTATCACTAGGGTCCCGCCAAATTCACCACATTAGTCCGCCATTTTGTGATGAAATACCGAAAACAGCCCAGTTTTGAGCCCAAAATTATCTAACTTAGGAATCGAAAATCAGCACAAAATTAGCTTTACTACAAGGAGATGTACTCTATCTCGTGATTTTTACCAACATGTTGCTATTTGCACGCTACTTTATGTACTTAAAAAGTACTTTTGCACGTCACTAAATCCTCCTGCCGAACATCCCCTACGGGGCAAACATGATTAGGTCATGATTTTTTAACGCCAAAATAAGCATATAAAACAAAATCTCCGAAAAAATTGATGTTACATATATTCTAAGCATGTAAATATTCGAATCTTATCTGTTGAGAAGGACATATGGGATAACCAAACAAAACGTTGATTAAAACAGTCACCGTCGTATGCCGAAATTTAAGATGGCCGCCGTTTTTTCCTTTGCGGTCAATTCGAAAGAAGACAGTGAATAACTGGAAGTTATACCGCGTTTCTTATCCCTGTATATAAGATCCCTGAATTCAAGGCTACGTGGCCTTTTTGAATATATACAAACTGGTAAAATAATTTCGTATTTACGAAATAATTATTTCGTATTTACGAAATAATTATTTCGTTTTTACGATATATTATTTCATATTTACGAAATAATTATTTCGTAAATACGAAATATTATTTCGTAAATACAAAATAGTATTTCGTAAAAACGAAATAATATTTCGTAAAAATGAAATAGTATTTCGTAAAAACGAAATAAAGTGAGAAATTTACATATTAAAAAAAAGTCGAGTATGTCACTTTAGGGGTTCCGTAATCATCGGTAGAACCATATGATAAGAATATTTTTTCTTTAATTTTATCGAGAAAAACAATCATGACAGCACTATGTAAGTAGCCCATTTGCTATATATACCGCGGTTGTTTTGGAGCCCGTAGCAACAGTTACCAAGGAAGTCGGTTTATCTTATCGTCACGGATCTATGTATTGATGGAACGACTTAAAGCATAGTCGGTAAAATACGATGTTTTAAGCGATGCGCCATTCGGTTTTAAATCTAAGTACAGAACAGTCGATGCTATACTTATCTTGAATTCTTTTATTCAAAGAAAATTTACGGAATAAAATTCGTCTTCTATTTCACCTCCTTTACATAGATAAGTTTTTTTCTGATCTTTCCTTTCGATCACGGCCATACCTTAAAATCTCTATATTAAGATTGTGTGCGCTTATTTGGCCTTGTGAAATAGCAGATCCTATTTAATATGAATAGACACAAGTTAGGTAATTTTCCATACCGAAGTCTGTTTTAAGATGAACATATAGAAATGTCATCTTTTGATTACAGTGCAAATCGGAAAACCATTTTTGAAGAAATTATCTTTGACTCTATATGAAAACTCGGGAATAAACAGACTTTTACGTATTTGGTCAGTACTATTGCAAACACGGGAAAATCCATGATCATCTTGTAACTTTTTTTTGTAAATTTTACAAACACCCATTCCTACCTTGATTTGATATACTGTCAGACTTTACTAATTTTAACCAATACTTGATTATTTGCACATAGCGATTGATATGCATAGGTAAACGACCCAGTTCGCCGTATACAGCTACATTACTTGTACTACTTAGTACTGTATTAATTTACAGAATTTAAGCTGAACTAATTTTAAATCTATTGACCTATAAAACACCCAAATTGGGATGGCATATATCAAAATATGAGTAACAAATGAATCGAATAAGCTTAATGCAACATCAGATTTACCTTGATATTTCCTATTTTGAATAAGGTAAACATGGCCCTCAATGATTTCCCCTTTACACATTGATTATTTAAAGCATAGGATTCTGTAAAGTTAAATGTTACACCCAAATAATTAGAATTGTCCCTAAGTACTAATTAATTGTTATTATAATACCATTTCTCACATTTAAGAATTAGTCCTTATTTCCTGAAAACCATTACATTTGTTTTAGCTGTATTAACATATATCCCCATTTTGTGCAATATTCAAATAGTTTATCTAAGCTTTGTTGGAGATCTTGATGGGAATTACCTATTAAAACCCTATCGTCTGCAAACAAAAGTAATGGCATCCAAAGCTCGTGCAGGTCTATTCCACAATTAAGTCTATCTTGTAGATAAAATTCTAGATCGTCCAGGAAAAGAGCAAATATTGCTAGTGAATTATTTTGACCTTGAAATAGTCCGACCAAAATTTCAAAAAAAAAAAAAAAAATTCTTAAATGTTACTGTGAAGATTAATACAGGATTTAACATCGATGTGAATGCATAGACTTGAAAATTGTTAGAATTTTACCATCGAACCCCATATTATACAGCTTATACTATAACGCGTTCTTATATAGAGTCGGGTGCTTTTTTAAGGTCAATTAATGCAAAATACAAACGTCTATTACTGCATATAAATTGATCGATCAACTGATGTAAAACAAATATAGAATCGACTGAACTCCGTCCTCTGCGGAATCCAAACTGTGCGTCTGCTAATATGCTAATTTTCTGTGTACCATCTTTCTATTCGCGAATCTGAAACGCTTGCAAAATGTTTACCTAGACAGCGTAGTCTAAGAGTTATTCCCCTGTAACTGGTTGTTTTTATATCGCCTTTTTAGCGGATTTGCTATATAGCAAATCCGCTTACTGTGATCGTTTTGACCGGAACCAAATACATCATGCGTAACGACGCATGCGCGCTCACTTTCAGTTTTGCATGGCTGGCATGGGACGAACAACGCAGATCTACAAATGATATTCAGCTCTCACCCTGAACAAATCATAAAAACAAGGTTTCATTTCTTTATCGAAATTTCGTCAAAGCTAAAACATTTGTCAGTTTGAAATACTATAAAGACCTAAACAAAGTTTGTTCTTTTTTTTTTAATATGACCATATGCGTATGAACATTGTTTACACAGACTGCCCTCGTTTTCATTCATGAAACGTTCATTCATAACTTGTATCAATCGCTGCCAAAATAAACAACGAGATTAAGCAGTATTTTCTCGATAAAATTACATTTTCAACTATAGTATTATATCAGATATCTTTAACTGTTCAGACCACAGCTAGCTAGAATTTGGCTTTAAATAATTTAAAGCCCTTTTGAGAACGAATACACAGTACCCATAAAGTTGACTCGCATCTTGTTACTGCCCTTCATATAACGCTATCGATGAATTTCCGAATTGTTTGAAATATTTCTGCGAAACGTTTGAAGGAATGGAGATCGTGCAGTCTATCCAAAAAAATTATTTGATGTTTGATATATGCAAGACTGCGTTGGTAAAGCTTCCAAGATTTCTCTCTAGTTATCGAAGGGTCATTAAGAAATCCTTCGTTTACGAACGCCCCGATCAAGTACGAACCCGGAACATGAATTTATACTGAGGATTTGTGTTGGGAAATCGTGTCCTTCTCAGTGAACTAGACATCCACTAACTTGAAGCCTCAGAGACTCAAACAAGCTCATAGGGGTCCGTAGTTTGACTCCTGTCACCTTTAGACTAAAACAAGGGATTTAACTGTATGCAGCCCGTTACTCGCCCCGGTTACAAAAAAACATCGTATCTTTTCTTCCCCATCAGTTATTCTCCTAATTTTTTCTACAGCTGAGAGCTAAAACATTTTTCTACCAGAAAAACACAACTGTTTGTCAGTGGCTAATGCAGTCTGGCTGATACATTCGCTCGAACTTGTAAACTCGCTAAAAAATCTTCGCCATTGACACGGGTTCGTACATTCGATACTGACGTTCGCGCATATAAACCAATGAAATTTCTCGTTCCAAACAGTGTCACCGTACTGTCACGTGACAAAAAGGTGTGAGCAGCTGTACAAATTTCATTGGTTGAATTAACGACTGTTAGTACATATCAACCGATGAAATTTCTCGTTCCAAACAATGTCACATGACAGAAGATGGCTGCAGCTGTTCGAAATAAGAACGTGGATCACAAATTCAACGAATTCTGGGGCGTTTCGTCGTTATTGAAGATAAAGACTATAGGTCAGTAGTATTTTTAAACATGTTTAAAGGGTGGGTGCCGCTAATGCTGCGTTTCATTGGATCTAAAGTGCATTTTATATCTTGAAAACGGATGTACGAACCCGTGTCAATGGCGCAGATTTTTGAGCGAGTTTACAAGTTCGAGCGAATGTATCAGCCAGACTGCATTAGCCACTGACAAACAGTTGTGTTTTTTCTGGTAGAAAAATGTTTTAGCTCTCAGCTGTAGAAAAAAAATAGGAGAATAACTGATGGGGTAGAAAAGATACGTTGTTTTTTGTAACCGGGGGCGAGTAACGGACTGCATACAGTTAAATTCCTTGTTTATAATATATAGTCTATGGGTGCCAGGAATCAAACTACGGACCCCTATGAACAAGCTCACTATTTGTCTTCAAGGTGTAGAAGTTTTTAAAGTTATACAGAGGGACCCAATTCTTTTAACCATTAGGCTACCAAGTGCTACTCAAGGACCTTTTGCAGACAGTAATGATTAAGATCAGATTGCACAGAAAATGCAGTCTGATCTTCATTCTATACTACCCAGTATTTTTCCCCCAAAATAACTTTAAAATAGCAATAATTGGAAATGTGCATTCGACTTGAGAGTTTCATTTTGTTTATGTAAAGGTTACTTTTTACTTTGCATGGCAACTTGTCACACTGAGTGTGATCTTGATCCATTCTGGCTGCTAAAGTACCTTCAGCTGTACCAAGGGCAGGGATTTACACATATGAAAAAAAGGACTATGTTCTGCCAGGTGATGAGTGATGATTTCAATTCCTTTCTTTAGACCATGAAAATGGATTCACTCAAAGCTGCATTGGATGTAATGATATAACCTTTTTACCAGTGTAAATATTGAATTTCAGGTATCTCATAATGCTACATCAGGTATTTTTTGCACATGTCCCTGCAATTGTTCAGTTATGTAGTATGCAAGGTTGGCAAAAAGCAGGTTAATATGAGTACTGACCAGGCCGGCTGTTTTACAAGCGGTCAATACTCGTCACAAGTGGTCGATTGATGGTCGATTGAAGTGGTTGATTGGGATGATTTACTCACTGGCTTACATACCCGTCTGGTTTCTAAATGAATATTAAAAGCTCTCCTCTTACATCCTGTACATGAAGGTTTATTACATATTATCATCAGAATCAGTTTTTATCAATAAGGACTAAGGTCCTTTTTTATTTTAATCATAATTCAAAAGACACTTTTGATGGTCAACTGAAGAGGTTGTTGGATTGACTTTCCTTGTTGAACTTCCATAGATGTTGGTTCTTTTCAACCAAATGATTTTTATCTATCATCATTCCTTACGGAGAATGTAGATAATGTTTATAGTTCTACTCTCTCTCTCTCTCTCACCACAAACACACTTAGAATTTAAAAATATAGATAATTTAACTTAGTCTATGGTCATAAAAGTTTAAAAGTAGCATCATAAAGCAGCCAATATATAATTTTCAAGTAAAAATTGCAGAAAAAAACTGTCACACATAGGCAAACATGTGAAATATACCTGTCATTAATCTATAGACATATTGAGGTACACATGAAGAAGGCTCTAACTGATTAAATAAACAATGGTTAAGGATACATTAATCTGTTTGAAGTATATTTAAGTGTCTACTTACACCTTTAAATTGCTGTCAAAACACATTGAATGGTGTAGAAGTTGCCTCTTTCTAACCCAGTGGGTGTGGCTTAAATCAATGACCAAAGGGACAAATCATGTGTCCCTGTTTGGGGTATTATACTTGACACCAGGCTTTATTCCTAAAGTGTGAAATACTGACTTATATGCAATCATGATAATATCTTATCATCAAGCAATTACGTAAGGTGTCAAACATGAAGCCTGGGAACTTTATTTGGAACTTCTACACAGTTTTGGAAAGGTTGCAAAGGCTAGCTGATGAGTACCTTTTACAGGGACAAAACAGTTTTTCCACTCAAGTCAACTCTTGCATATTGATGAATCCAACACAAATCATCCACTAAACAACATAACTGTCCTGTTAAACCTCATCTGACCATTAAAGTTTCAAAATGACCGCTACAAATATTCAATCGACCACTATTGACCACTTTTGAAGTATTGACCGGGGCGGTTTTAACCGGTTAAAACTGCCGCTTAAAACTGCTCAACCTTGGTAGTATGACTAAAATTCATAAAGACAAGGCTCAAAACTTCAAAAAGAAAACTTGATATATATAGACACTGCAGAGAACCAGCCAAGCCCCAGTAAAACCAGAGAGGTACACAAATAAATAAGTTGTTGTCACTGTAAGACTGAAACAGTGTTGAAACTAATGTAACCACAAGAAATCAGTCATCCATCAAATTATTTTTGAAGGTAGTTACAATCAATTTCATGTTTTGTAGCACTTTATGAGTTGACCTTACTTTTGTTTTGTAAAATCATTATTTTCTTGACTTGTTTCTTTATGAAGATACTGGTAAATTTTCATTTATGTTACAGAAGGAAGGTACATTCAATATTCATGAATTAGACATGGCCTAAATCTTAGAAAATACTAAACACACCACTTAGTTTTCACCTTTCAGACTATTACATAACAATTTTGAGTTCAGGAATGAAACCAAGAACATTCTTTTGAAAGGAAAGTAGAAATCATTGTACCTGAACAATCAAATTATTGTTTCTTGTTTGATTTTGTATTTCATTTTGAAATCAATAGTTTGAAGTTGTGTATTAATTAGGAAGAACCCCTGAAGGGATTCCTAGGTGTTAGAGTTATGGAAAGGACAATGTGCTTTCAGTAAGAACTGACATACAAAATACCACTGTTTCTATTTCCCTGAGAGGACTCCTGTGTTGTCTTTCCTGAACTAAACCGTTTCAAAACAATGCATGCTTTATACCTCAGAATGAGGACAGTTTCTATGCTATATAACAAGAGTAGATTAAGATCAGACTGCCTAACATAGTAGAATTCCATTCTTATAGGCACACTGTTTTAGGTTTGAATTGTTTACAGTCTATATGATTATACCAACTATATAAAAGCTTAGAAAGTGTTGTGTTTATAGCCTGACTAGATTTGTAAATGCTGCTGTAAAAATCAAAACCTTGATGTCTGAGTACAGAAGTTTCAATATTTCAAAAGAGTCTTGCATAATGCATCCTCGGAACCCAGGTTTAAGCATTACGTTACTCGATTACAGAATGAATCGAAACTGGGTCAACGAGGATGTGCATAATGATGAATAATGATGATTTTAGAAATGCTTAAAATCCTATAAAAAAAGAAAAATAGCGTCATCATGTTTAGTGTAGCTATGTAAGCTCACATGTTTACAAACCCTAGGCTGAGCTGTTAATATTTTCAATCTTGTTTAAAGCAAAGTCTCTGACAAAAACCACCATCACTAGTTCTTCTGAAAACCCTTGATTTTTAGTTTAGCTAAAATTGCTAAATAAATCTCAGCCAATTGGATAAGCCGTTTCAATTTTTTTTCTGAACATCCTTCAAAATGGGATAATATAGCCACACTTACCTAAGTTAAAACACATTGTATCCTTTATGGTCTTATGGGATAGGGAAAAACTACTTCAGTAAGAATGAAAATTGAAAAACCTGTTGGTCTACTAATGTTTTCAAAAACTTAAGAGCCACATTTTGTGTGGTTTATAGAAATTATAGATTAAGGTTAACCCTGCAGGTCCAATTTTAGATCATTTGATTAATTGAATGGTGTTTAATGTCACTTTCAACATTATTTCAGTCATATAACTGCTACAGCTAGCTTCTTTATGTATGTTTTTAGGGGGGTTTAGTAGTACTAGGCTAGGGCTTTGAAGTGTCTTGCTTAAGGACACTCTCACAGAAAACCATGGTGCCTCCAGTGAGGCTAGAACCTAGGCCATCAGGTAACAAGTCCTACACTTTACTGGTGAGCCATGCAGGACCCCATATCCATATTTAGAGGGGAGTTATTTTTTGTAAGATTGTTCAGATTAGTGTATGTCCACCACCTATGCATAAGTTACTTTTTGTTTTTTAAATCAAAACTGGTAATCAAATGGATGCCAATTCATTATTCATTCCTTCCCCATATGACAAGTTTTAGGCACTTTAAATGCATCTGCATTCAACAGTTCAGAAATTGATACAAATGAACTGAAGTTCACTCATATGATTGAAAACACTGTTGGAACAGGAGAAAATACTGCTTAGCAGAATTTTGTCTTTGTCCCATAATGCTTTCAATTGCCTATTTCTTTCAGGATTATTAACACGGAGTGTTTGGTATTTACTCTTTAAAGTAAACCAAAAAATCAAAATTTTCTCCAGATCCAGTTGTCAGATACCATGACCTGACATGGATATGTTGTATACTGGTCTATCCCACAGATTGATGTAAATGTATAGCTTGTGTTTTTATAAGGAGACACTTGTACTGCCTTGCTATAGAGCTAGCTTTTGTAGCAATGTGGTAGAGCGTTTGCCTTTGGACCTGAAGGTTTTGGGTTCAATCCCAACCTTGGAACGCTATTTAACATAACTAATACAAATACATAATTATAATCAGTATTCAGAATACCTTATGGTTTGTCCAAACATGACCTATATTTGACCCTTTAATTTTGAATTTTGTGTCATACAAAGTTAAATAGGGAGAATTTTTTTTGAGGATTTTTCTTTTTGTAGCCCTTTAACACACGATAAATCCCATGTTTTATGAGTCCTGAATAAAAGGGCTTATTAAAACATTGTTGGAAAACAAGACATCGGTATTTCTTTTCTTTTATCCTAGAATTTTTTGTGCCCTATACAAATACAAACCACATAATCTGAGCCATATTTATTGAATTGTTTGTTAATGCTCTAGATATTGAGCTATTTAGTTTTTATATCACAAATCAATTTTTTTAAAGGCCAATAAATACTACCAGATATATATTTCTTATAATATAAAGTGTATGGTTAAATTCAGTAAATGATGCAATTTTGGGCGTTTTTGTAGTGAAAATGTACTTTAGCAATAGGTAACTGTTTATTTTTATCACATCAGATATAACGTCTTGATACTTATTTGAATATGAGTCATTGTCGACGATGCATGTTATTGATTATGTACCATTCTCACAAGGTTTTCCAAAACTGTGGCATGAAATCTAATAATAACCATAGAGGCTATGTAGCCTATTAAGGAAATACCAATTAAAAAAAATTCTTTTCTTAATCTTAGCTTTCTTCTGTAGTAATGTTTTTCCAGCCATAATTCAGTGATAAGTCATTTTTGAGTTTGGTGAGAGCATGAAAATCTGAATAGTTGGTTTTAATTTGGGAGAGTAAAAAATTTTATCCTCTCGTAAAGTGTTCAACAAGAAGGTGCAAAAATTTCATATTGCATACATGTTTGAGTGGCATAATATTGCACTCTTTGATTAAATTTGTTTATGACTGCTGAAACTGATTGACAGTTGTAGACCTTAAAACTTTGTTTTTACAGAATTATCATTATATATCATTGTCATTGAAGCAAAATATTTCCTGTTTTTTTTTTTTAATCTTACTCATCAACAACTGAAGTATTCTATATATCTGTCAAATCATTTTCACTTATATAAATCCACCTTGGTTTGTTTCTACATGTTTGTATTTTCTAGTATGTTTACATGTAGCTTCACTACACCATTCTGCTACAAAAAAATGTTAAATGTATGTATGATTTTGAAAGCTTTAGAAGAAAGGTCTTAGAATTCCGACAAAATAAACAAGTGTAAATTGTACAGGTCTTTTATAAAGAGCCATAATTATCTCTAAAACTTCTTCAGTTTATGCTGATATTAGCCTTGAAAAATTCTTTGAAATTTTTTCAAGACCGTACATTGTTATCAGTTTGACCTGAACCAGATACTGTCATGTTTGCGCACTAACCATCCTACTTTAAGTTTTAGCTAGTACACCACAATGTCACTTTTTTAAACAGTGTATACAGTCCTACGCCTATTTACAGTCCTAAATTGAATTCTAGCATAAAATCATATCAGATTGTTGGATCAAATTACTACTCTAATAAAGTAGTAAAATAAGAGTTGCTGCACAGCACACTTGGTAAACAACTTAGACTCCCATTGTCTTTGCTTACTCTATCTATTACTTACATATTATAGATCTACATGTATTACATGTGATAAAAGATTTCAATTTTCATTACATTAAAACATAGCTTACAACTGTTCAACTAATCCGCTTTTGAGGACTTTCAGTCCTTTGATTCATGTAATAGTATTATATTACCTTTAGCCCCAGGTTTCTGAAAAAAAAAAAACCCGAGTCAAACACTACATTGAATAAAGATTAATATGTCCGCACAAAATATCACATGACTCTCATATATATTCATTAATAATATTATCAATCGGACAAACGGCTTTATTTCTTTTCAATTTCTTAATCTCTGATTCTTTTTCGACATATGAAAAACGATCGTTCAGCTGACTGAAAGTATTTGCGGAAAAATCGAAATTGTCATCAAGTGACTCAACCTCTTCTAGAGGCACGGTTTTTATATCATTCAATATCGAAGAGAAATGTGTTTTATTATATTCCTGTCAGTGAATTACTGGGTTTCTCAGTGTATTATTTTTTCAGTTTTTCACAGTGAATAACATCACTAGTGATGATATTGTATCATCACTAGTGATGATATAGTTTTAGAATGTTTGCTGGAACTACTTTTTTCCTGTATTGCTCACAGTCCAATCTTTCTGTCTCTGCTTCAAACATCTTTAGTAAAACATAGCACAGTGAAAAGATTTTCGGTTCAGTCTGTCCAAACAGTCCTGAGTGAACGACCTTGTGGGAGAAATCTTTTAAAAACATTTCGAGAAAAGAAAATAGCTTCAGTGGGAGAGAGCTCTTGGAAAATATTGTGGAAAACGAGAAAATACATGTAGATCTAGTCTACTACCAACCAACATTTCTCCTTTTTCCATATTGTTTCTATCCTATCAGAAAAGCTAAGGTCTTTTGTACCAATTTAGTATTAGTCATCTGGAGATGGTTTTAATTCGGGAAAGTCTTAAACTTGTCATGTGGGAAAGGGTTAACTGTTTCTTCTTCTAATTTCATATGGCTGGGTTTAACTTGTAAAGGCGCAAAACAATGCATGCCTTCAAGTGGTGAGATAGATGACGTAACATATCCTCGAGCGTTACGTTATCTGTTGCGTCAGCTGCTTCCGCCAAAAATTCATGTGTTTGTAAAGGAAAGTCCTATGTATACCTAACGTTCTTGATACTTATTAACAATCAAATGGAGAATTAGGAATATAATAAATAGAATAATTAACTGGTGGTGTGTGATATTAAAAATCTGTCACTCGAATGGGGTTTCGGACTCGTTTTTCAACCACATCACACCCCATTCTAGTGACAGATTTTTAATATCAAACAGCACCAGTTGATTATTCTCTATTTAAATTCATCCATAGATAAAACAGATTGAACTGGAGGCCTTTTAGATTCAAAGTTATTCCAAAACGCAGGCGGGCTCTTATTGCTCAGTGCCTTAAAATTCTCTGATTACTTACTTAAGAAAAAATTATTTTTCTTCATCATCAATGTTTTATATTCGTTCTTCGCAGTGCACAAATTTATTCTACTTTTACGATTTTTTTATCTAGATTAAATATCCGCAAAGCACTTTATATTTATTTATATCTAAAAAAAACTGTTCTGTGTATCCTGATTTTCAACCAAACTTAGGGTTTTGACACTGAACTGTAAGGATAAATTATCACTGTATAAGGAAAAATCACCTACAACAAAATTAACAGAGAAAGGGGAACAACGTTCATTCAAATCACATAGTCAATAACTTACTGCATGTGATTTTACAATAGTACGAATATGATCCGTGCATGTTATCATTTCCTAGTCTTCCATTGGTCAATAAAATATCTGCTGCTTCGCATAATTCTAACAATAACGATCCACTTGCATTGCATGAATTATCTTTCGAGGTGCGGCCATGGGCTGATCTTGCCTGTCATCAATATCATCTATATCTCTTAATTATTGTCACACATTATAAAATCCGGTTTTGATCTGACTCAGGCATTAAATTCAACAGATGATACATTACCTTTTTTGCTATAATAAGAAACGTCCTGTTGTAAAATATCAAACAAATTGATATTCTAAAACTGGTGACTCATTCGGCCAAGCATCAACACCACATAAATAGAAAACGTTTAATCCAAATCAGAGTATCGAAATGATTTCTACAAATTTCAACGCCCCTATTCGAAGAATTTTCATCGGTCCAAGTTTCAGATAAAATTATCAAATCATGTTAAATCAGCTTTTCACAGAATTCTAGGTATTTCAGCTTTTCTTCAGTTAAACCATTGCAATTCCACACTAAAATCTGCCAATACTACAGTCGGGTCGGTTTACTGTAAAAAACCACTTAAAAACCGGAAATAACTTAAATGGTTTTCATTGTGTTTATTGAGTGGGGATTGACGTCATAGCGTCCCCACGCGCGGGGGGCATTGTTCGTATATGACGTATACAATGTATATGTATGATGAGAACAATAGACTTTACTGTCAATTGACGTCATAGCGTCCCCACGCCCGGGGGGCATTGTTCGTATATGACGTATACAATGTATATGTATGATGAGAACAATAGACTTTACTGTCAATTGACGTCATAGCGTCCCCACGTGCGGGGATCATTGTTCTTAGATGACGTAGACAATGTATATGTACTAGAACAATAGACTCGATCGACTGATACGAGGACAATAGGATACAACTCACGTGCTAGCGTTACCGACGCCAAAAAACGACGGTTATTTCAAATTCGAGAAACATCGAAGGGCATTCGAGAACGACATTTATTTTAAACGTTGACCAATAGAGAGTTAGCACGTACGATACAAAGGAATGACATTTAAATTACGTTCAAGTATACAACGTTTACGGTATAAAATATCAATCCACCGCAATACTTCTAACACAGCGTGTGGTGACTGGATAAGGAATCAACTCAAGGTAGATTCGTTGAATGGATATATGTATATCAACGCTGTCGATCGAGAAGTTTTGTCGTTTGTCGGAAAAATAGAAAAGTTTATGCGGGAGAAGAAAGACGCAATGCTTTAAGTCGACCAACGTCGCGTGATAGCGAACGGTTATTGAAGGACTTTACGTTTTCTATCAAATCTTACAACGATTAGTTTAAACCGAAATCGGTTACGCACAAATACCTCAATTGACGTTTTTTTTTTTAGAAAAAGGGTCATATATCATCAAGTATATAGTTTCCTTTTTTGGTCGAATAAACTCTCCCTTCGAGCCAGTGGACGAGTCTACTTCTCGGGAACAAAGGCATCCTGTTTCTAAATCCGGTTTTTACTGTAACACCGATTTATAGTAAATAGACCAGACCTACGCGCTAGTGGACGAGTTTATCATTTGAAACCGAAACATCCTGTTCCATTACCCTTTCTTTCTCGAGCGTTATCCCCGATTCGAATCGAAACATGTCGCAGACGCCTGCGGACCAAGTTTTTGTACGAGGTAAAGAAAGCGCTAAATTATGTCCCACAGAGCCCATAAAGCCCGAGACTGCTCGACTTGAATAGTTCAGTGGGCCGAAAATACCCACGATATTAGATTGCAGAAACGTTCCTTCGTAACCCTTCTCTCCAAAAAAAAAGCGTGCAATCCTCCAACCTATTAATTAGAAACGTATCTATCTCTTTCTTTCTTTCTCTGTCCGTCCGTCCATCCATCTGTCTGTCTGTCTGTCCGTCCGTCCATCCGTCTGTCTGTCCGTTCATGTGTCTGTCTGTGTCTGTGTCTGTCTGTCTGTCTCGCTCTTTCTCTGTCTGTCTGTCGATCCCATTTTCAATGTTGTCTGTCTGTGTGTGTCTATCTCTCTTTCACTGTTGTCTGTCTGTCTTTCTGTCTGTCTCTCTCTCTTTCGCTCTTTCTCTGTCTGTCTGTCTCTCTCTCTCTCTCTCGCTCTTTCTCTATCTGTCTGTCTCTCTCTCGCTATTTCAATGTCTGTCTGCCTGTCTTAGAACGGATGCGAGAATAGCCAACCACATAAAAGCCGCATGCAACCAATCAACAACAACCAACCAACAACAACATTAACCAACAACAAGCAACCAACAAAGAACAAGCAACCAACCAACCAACCAACCAAAAACCAACCAACCAACCAATCAACCAACCAGCAACAACCAACCAACAACAGCCAACCAACCGAAAATAACAAGCAACCAAAAACAACATCAACAACAACCAACCATCAACAAGCAAGCAGCAACAACATCAACCAAAAACATCAACCAACAACAACCAACCAACCAACAACCAACCAACCAAAAAACCTACTAAAGAACAACCAACCAACACATCAACAACCAACCAGCAGCAACAACTAACCAACCAACCAAAAACAAACAACCAACCAACCAACAACCAAGCAGCAGCAACAACTAACCAACCAACAACAATCAACCAACAACAACCAATACAAGCAACCAACCAACAACGACCAACAACCAATACAAGCAACCAACCAACAATAAGCAACCAACCAACCAACCTATAAAACAATAACCAACCAACCAACCAACCAACAGCCAACCAACCGCAACAACTAACCAACAACCAACCAACCAACAAGCAACCAACAACAACATCAACTAACAACAAGCAACCAACAACAACATCAACCAACAACCAACATTAAGCAACCAAGAACAACATCAACCAACGGCAAGCAACCAACCAACAACCAACCAACCAATCAACAACAAACAAACCAACAACAACCAACAACAAACTTACCGACCAACCAACAAAACGAACCAACCAACAGTTGCTGTTGGTTGGTTGTTGGTTGGTTGGTTGGTTGATTGTTGTTGGTTGGTTGCTTGTTGTTGGTTGATGTTGTTGTTGGTTGCTTAATGTTGGTTTTTGGTTGATGTTGTTGTTTGTTGGTTGGTTGGTTGTTGGTTTTTGGTCTGTTGTTGGTTGGATGGTTAGTTGTTGCTGTTGGTTGGCTGTTGGTTGGTTGTTGTTTAATAGGTTGGTTGGTTGGTTGTTAGTTGGTTGCTTGTTTTTGGTTGTTGGTTGGTTGGTCGTTGTTTGTTGTTGGTTAGTTGTTGCTGCTTGTTGGTTGTTAGTTGGTTGCTGTTTAGTTGGTTGGTTGGTTGGTTGCTTGTTGTTGTTTGATGTTGTTCTTGGTTGATGTTGTTTTTGGTTGCTTGTTGTTGGTTGGTTGTTGTTGTTGTTGGTTGCCTGTTGTTGGTTGATGTTTTTGTTGGTTGGTTGGTTGGTTGGTTGGTTGATTGGTTGGTTGGTTGGTTGGTTGCTTGCAGCTTTTATGTGGCTGATTATTGTTGTTCGTCCTTTTCGAAAAAAGACAAAATGTTCTATAGACAAATATACAGTTGCACTTAGTTGACATTTTAAGAAGAAAATTGCTCTTTCGTTAAAGTTAAGAAGCCCCGAAAATGGCAGTTTGGCCTTTTAATTGCGTTTTTTTAGGCACAACCTTCAACTTTTCTACAGGCTGAGCAGCTGCTTGCTGCCCGCCTCCTTAACCTCTTCAATTCCTGGGCATCAAGGTCGAATTGTAGTGTGAATGATGGCTCATCATCGTCATCCCAGCACTCCGTCTCAGGAATGACAAAGCGTTCTTTCTTAACGTTGGTTTTTCTAACATTAGTTGGTTCAGCTGATCGCTCGCCAAACGAAGTTGTGATGAGAGCGTGTCAGCCATCCTCGTGATTTCTTCTATGGACTTTTGTAGCTCTTCCATATCTGGTTAATTTTGGAATGTTCACTGTCTTTCATAGGTTTGCGGGCGAATTGACCTAGTTTAAAGAAAAAAGACGAAAATTACCCACACCCCAAAGAAAAAAGTAAGATTTATCTTTACGCCTGACGTTCATTATTCTCACTCAGTTCTTACAAGTCTACAAACGAGTGAACAACTGAAAGCATTATCTCCAGATAATCATACGAGGGTTGTTCGATATGTAATGTGTATTGTACGATATCTCAAAAGCATTCGACTCAAATAGTGAAATGAACATTACATCCCTTCATAGTATTCTCCGCGGTTTGAAATACATAATTTCAATCTCTGAATCCATTTCTGAAATGCGTCACGGTACGCTGATTTAGGTAGACCTCTGAGGCACTGACTGATGGCTGAGCCAAGGGCTTGTCGGGACTTGTAACGACGACCAGATAAGAACTTTTTAAGTTTTGGAAAATGGAAAAAGTCGCATGGGGCTAGATCTGGATAGTATGGTGGGTGTGGTAAGACGGTAACCTTCTCCGACTTCAAAAATTGCTTCACAAGCTCAGATATATGTGATGGAGCATTATCATGAAGTAGACGAACATGCCTAAATCCTGACACAGGGCGTCGTTTAAGATAATATTTCTTGACCTTTTTTAGTATAACATCTCGGTAATACCGACCTGTAACACTTTTGCCCTTCGGCACCGAAATTTGTACGGCTATACCATCACATGAGAAGAATATGCAATAAAGAACCTTCTTTGTGCTTGTGCTTCTTTTGGCAACTACAGGCCTTCTACCGTGTTTAGTTAGCCATATTTTGTTTCCAATTTTTCTTACTGGTTCGAAATAGTGAACCCATGTTTTGTCACTAGTAACAATGTTTGCAAATTGTCTTTGATTGAATTTAGGAAATATTTTGAGCAATTGCTTAGCGGTTTGTACTCGTACCCGTTTTTGGTCATCTGTCAATATATGCGGTATCCATCTGGCAGAAATCTTTCGTACTTTCAAAATACGCTTCAAAATGAAATGCACCCGCGATAGCGATATTCCAACAGCGTTGGCAATATCTCGAATCGTGTATCTGCCATCACTTTCAATTATTTCCCTGACTTTTGAGACATTTGCCTTGCCTGTTAAAGTCACAGGTCGGCCAGATTTTGCTGCATCTTTGACGGACTCTGTGCCAGTCAGAAATTTCTTTCTCCAACTACGAACTGTCTCATAAGATACCTTATCAGACCCATAAACTTTCCCCAATTCAGTAAAAATCTGCATTACCGAATGACCGAGTTTTGTGCGAACTTTTATATAAGCTCTAATTTCTTCAATATTCTTAATCCGTTTCACAACCATTTTTACAACAGTGGTCAACGACTAGCTCTATTGAAATGACTACAAGTTTAAAACTATGTGGAGCTGAAGGCTCGTGTTTATACCGTTGGAAAGGCATTGAATAGAGCTATTCAAGCGTATCATCATCCACGAAATCGTGCAAAGCGTTTTCGCGCTGTGGTACAATACACATTACATATCGAACAGCCCTCGTACATTTATTAAAAAAAAAAAGTCGGACATGAAAGATCGATCGCTGATATAAAAAATGTAAACTTTGTTTGTATTGGGGTTTAACGCCGATTTTACAGATTAGGTCATATTACGGTTGGCAGTGCACATACGCATGTGTTTCATGGCTTTTCTTGCACCCGTCCTAAGACAGACAGACAGACAGGTAGACAGACATTGAAAGAGCGAGAGAGAGACAGACAGAGAAAGAGCGAGAGAAAGAGAGAGAGAGACAAACAGACAGAGAAAGAGCGAGAGAGACGTTATGAGTTATGAGGCGCAATGAATAAACCACTCGGGCTATCGCCCACATGGATTATTTATTGTGCCTAATAACTCACAAAAGTGGTTTATTGAACGATAAACCACGATAGAAAGAAGATTATTTCTTAAATAAACTATGTTACGCTACACAATATTTAGGAGTAGCGCAATGACAAAACGGGTTAAATACATTGTCGTAATGCAGGTTAGCAAATACATCCTTACATTACATGTGTATGCAACAATTTCGTCTACAATTGACTTAACCATGAGGTAGAATCGTCCTTTCTGATATTTAGAAAATCATTTCTGTTACACAGTTGGGCTTTGTTTCTTTGTGGAAAAGAAGCAGAATGTTATGTCTAATACTGGTAACATATACTCTAGGATTGGTGAACTGGCCGTCGCAATATAATTGAAATAATTTAAAATATGGGCTTTAACACAAAATAAACTGTTATTTAGATAGGATATACAGTGACCTGTTTTCGGAATATTCTAGAAACATGAAGATCATTTATTGGTTTTTCCATAGTGGTTATTTTTAGAAACAGGTTTTTAGTAAACAAGCTGTTTACTAATCGATGATGTCATCTTTCTAGAAAAGACTAATCTAGAATTTTCCAAGCTGATATAAATAGGAGTGACTTACTTGGTGATTTTGGATTTTGAAGTTAGACTTGTGGCTTTGTGGATACAGAATTAGTGAAAAGTGTTGGATTTAACTTGGGATATACCTCTGTAAGTTGGAATAACTTTATTTTGATACAGGTTGCTCATATCTACTTGCAAGTTGAAACTATTGTTAATTTAGGTTTTAGGAACCAGAAACTTCATTCTTTTTGTAATCAAAACATAATATTTAATTTTCAGGGACTTATTCTATTTCTTGTTCTAAGATTAAAAATTGTCAAATTTCATTCAAACTTAACTCCTATTGTACTTTTTTGTTTTTGTTCATTAATAGATATCGTTAATTGTTAAAGGCTTGTTGCTGGTTTTCTTTCTAGTTACGCTTGGCTCGTAACAAAACGGACAACAAAAAATTACAGCTACTTACAAATATTTAAGTGAATGTGTTTTTACGAAAAAAATCTTGTGAGAGACGTACAAAAAAATGTTGTCGCTATGACATTTATCCAGTCACGGTTAGGAATGTAGATCGTTTCAAGGTCACAACATACAGTCAGCGTTTACTTTTTTTTGCATGTTCTCCTCATAAAAAACGGCAGCTTTATCCTTAGAACACTGAATTAACCCTTAGCACACAATCCTCAGTTTCACCGACCCTTAGGGAAAAGGCTTTTCAAAAGATTGTGGGAAAATTATAAATTGTCAGCTTAATTCAATTTTGTCGACTGCCACTGCTTTGAATTTGGATTTTTCTGTCATTTGGTAAAGACTTAATAAAATGGGCCGCTTCAGTTTGAAAAAAAAAAAAAAAATCCGACATTTAACATTACGCGATTTATTGCTCAGAATATGTTACAAAGTAGAGAACATTAAAGATTCAAGATCAGACTTCACAGTGCAGTTTGATCTTGATCTGTGCTGTACGTATTAACGAAAGCTGGGACAAGTGCTATCAGAGTTAGCACGTAACTCATCGTATTTAAATTTGTAGCTCTTACAAACATAGATTTTATTAATTTTATCGACTTTAAAGAAGGATTTTATGACTTAATTTTGTACGGATAAAAAGCGCCTAATGCTTAAAGAGGATCTGGTTGCGTTGCTATGTTTGTATACAAGCTTTTATTTAATTAATTGGATATCAAAGGGAGCTATTCAGATTTCCATTTTAAATCTCAGCAGACTTAAAAAAACGATTAATCACTGAATTAACTCTTTACCAAACGTCAAAATTTTAGACTGGTCCAAATTGAAAGCATTTGCAGACGACAAAATTAATGTGACTCAAAAATTGAAATTTGTTCAGGGAGGGTAGAAAACAATGCGGGAAAAGGAGAAAATGCAAAGCATTTCCTCCTTTTCCCACGATGTTTTCAAAAGGTTTCTTTTTCATGGTCGTTTAGGAAAGGGTTAAACGAGACGATCAGTAATAACTGGCAAACTATCAGAAGAGAAGAAAGAAAAATGTAAGGAAATATTTTTCAGCGATATTTCCTCAATTAAGGCAAAGCAGTCTCTCACCGTACTTCTGATTTCACCCCAGAATTTTGCACAGATTTTTCGGGAATGTCACCTGACTGACAACACACGTGGCGTCGATTCTGTTGGATCGTATTCAAATAAGTAGGATGACGTCATAGCCGATCCATGAAAATTGTCTGAGCTACCGATTGCAAAGTGACAAATTCATTATTCAAACGCCAAACCTTGCACCTTTTTCATGCATGTAACCGTGCAGTTTATTCTCGTTTGCGGGAATGGCATATTTTGTAGAAAATATCAGCGTTTAACTAAATATTTTGATTCACATCAAAACAATTTAAAAGTTCGCTGTAACAGGACTCGCTTAGATTGAGTGAAAGAGTGATACTACATCTACACATAAAGGGAGGTAATCAGAGATATCTAACACTGTACTTCCATATTAATTGCACTCGAAAATTCAATTGTCTATGTTAACAGCCAATTAAACTGCACCGAAAAATTACAGACTACTGTTAGTGATAGAATAACTGATTTTTAGTATACTGATACATTTCCCGCTAGTGACTTTTGATACAAGACGGGACAACTTCTTGGATTATACTTAATGACTTAATTTATATAAAATGATGACAGTTCTGATGTATCTAAAGATGATAGTTCAGAAAATCCCGCTGGGGCTTTTTACACAAACAAATGCTCCAAAGATGTACTCGTAAATAGCTTTGACAAGACCCTGTTAGAAATATGACTGTGCTTGTTCGCTATTACATATTCTACAAGGGCAGCTTTTCGAAAAGAAGCAAGGCAATTTTACCTGTTTCGCAAATAAGGCTAGCAGTGTTCATTGTAGTTGACTAAATAATTGCAGGTATTTCGTTCATTTATTGTTAAATGACTTCAAGGTGGAAGACGTAGGTTTTTTCTAACCACTTTCCCGTGTCCTTTATTCTGGATCTCAAGTGTTTTCCTTTTAATTTTTGGTGTAGCACCGGAACAGAATGCTTTCATGATGTAGCAATAACACAGGAAGGTTTTTTTTTTTGTCGTTCAAAGTAATAGTATGTCAACTTGAAAATATGCTATCATTTATTTTTGCTAGTTTTTGTTTCATCAGAAAGGATGGAAAGACGGGGGTCTAATGTATGTTGTTGGTGTTAATTGATGATTTTCTCGAGGGAGGAAGCACAACCCTGATGCTTATCTGGTATCTGTGACCACAAAACTTATTTCCATTTTCTAAACTCTTCCAGTTAAAGGTGCGTTTAGACTACTACCGGAACCATACGTAAACAAAAATCAAGCGCAGCCATCTGTACTAACGAGGCATTTTTCATTGCAATGGCGATTTAGTGTCTAATAAGTATATAATGGCTTTCATTTCTTGTCTTTTACCGATATGAGTTAGTAAACAATATAGCTACGTTACGGGGACCGTGTAGGTTGCGTTAATATTGCGCTTTATTTCATGTTTTCCGGTAGAATATCGAGAAATCACGGTGAAATATTTTTCGATATTTCATGGTTACGACCAGTGAAAAATACTGATTTTTATATTCTAACTCTTCAGTTGAAGGCGAATACGGTTGTTCCCGCGCACTAGTTATCCAGGTAAAATGCGCGTGCCGCTCAACCAGATGGAAATATGACGCAATTTACCCTACATTTCTCGCGCTTGACGTAATATTGTAATGCGTTTCTGTACGGAGGGGTTACGCCGGGGGGAAAACCGAAAAGAACTGTACAGGATTTTGATATAAGTTATTCCAAACAGGATTAAAAGCATGAAATAAATAGAACAGTTTATTTATTTATTTATTTATTTTTTTTTTTTTTTTTTTGGTTAAAGATCGAAATTTATTTCATCGAGGGAACATCATTGGTAATATTTTCACGAGTGGCGCAGCCACGAGTGAAAATATTACCGACGATGTTCACTCGATGAAATAAATTTCGATCTTTCACCGTAAAAAACAAATATCCTCTATGTCTCGCGAGCCTTTCTCATTTTACTGCCGTACATTTGCACAAGTGTGCGCAAATATACGTAACTCTATCGGACTGGCGATAATAAGCATTTGACACATTATCGACTTCCAGTAAGGGCCTCTCTTTACCGTGATTAATAACCCTTATCCTGCTAAATAACCAAAAATGAAATTTTCATTTCGACAGTAAAAACTCACATATTGCTATTTCAACGCTGTGCTTTGGGGAATATTATCTCCTTATCGGACAGTGTAGATCCAAGATCAGACTGCACATTCTGTGCAGTCTGATCTTGATCTATACTGTCCGCAAAAGGTCAGTGAGTTGCACTTAGCAGCCTAGGGGTTAAGGGTTGTTGTGTTTCAGGTTGAATAGATAAAAAACATTAAAGCTCATGTTGTCACTTTCTCTACCATCTTGTTGAGGACAATGGGCACTCATTTCAAGGGAAATACAGAGCAAAACTCCTGCTTTGTCAAGGCAAGAGTCACAGAAGGCTAAAGAGTGTGAATTTCTTTCCATTCTCAATGTACCAAAAAGTTACAGGTAGGACACCTTTAGTGGCCGTGTTACATGCTTACGCGGAGAACTATGAAGCAAACTCGCTCTGTGAATAGAGGTTTAATGCGTCTGCAAAAAGTGTCGACTCAGATCAGCCTGCGCAGTCCGCGCCGGCTGATTTGAGTTCCAAAGTTTTTGCTAATGCTAAATTTTCTGCATGCCATTCTACTTCATGAATTAGTCGATTGGTTGACAATTTGGATCCATGTTATGCTACGACTGAATACTGTATACTTGGATATATACGCGAGTCGAAAAATTTGCGAATAACCGATTAGAGACATTTTGCGTACGGAAATCTTTGAGAATTGAAGAAGCTCATTATTTGTTGGTATACTCGTGGTAAAATGCGCGAACAGAAAAGTTCGCGAATTTTTCAAATTAGCGAAATCGCAAAAATTTCCACTTATACAGTAGGTGAAATGCATTAAACTCCTTTTCTCAGGACACCACTCAAATGTGTTTCATAACTTGTCATGATCTCGGCTGACATAACTTACGATATCGGCTTAGGATATAATTATGTCATCAGACATGGAAAGCCATGGCTGTCTTATATTGTTCTTTTACAGTTCATTGCACCGTTGTTGTAACATATGGCTTCATTACAACTGTGTTATATAATGAAAACATGTTTATATGGAACCAACCTTCATTATATTAATACGTAACTTCAACATATTGAGCGGAATAGTCCATGTATTTATCTGAAGTAGCATTATGTAATATCATTTGAACAATGTATTAAACGGCAACTCCTGTGTATGGAACCATTCCAATCATATATTGAACCAACTGTCCTTATATGATATGGATTCATAAATATGTTGAATCAAACTCTGTTTATATGAATACATTTGTTCTTATATTGAACCAAAGAAGTATCATATGGTTTGGATTCATCAATATATTGAACCAAACTTTGTTTATATTAATTCATGGACTATTCCGTTCAATATATTGAAGTTATGGATTAATATAATATGTATAGTTGTAATGAAGCCATATATTACAACAACGGTGCAATGAACTGTAAATAACGATATAAGACAGCCATGGCTTTTCATACTTGGAGTTACACTTAATTGTTATGCTTTGTCATGTTTGTGTTTGACATGATATATTTATGCGTAAACATGTACGTTTATATTCGTGAAAAAAGTATAAATAGCTCGACTTTAAGTTGGTTTTCGCTGGAGACTCTTACCATTTCGACCAGTGTAGACCCAATTTGAAATTGAACGATCTGGCCACTAAAGCGAATTGAGTAGCGTTTAGTTAAGCTACCGGCTTTTGAAGCATAGGCATGTATTCAGTCTTTACCCAGCGACAAAATTCTAAGCTCATCAAAACTTTTTAGAAAAAGAATCGCAGACGACAAAATAAAAGACGGGTTTGTCTCTGAAAGGGTTGAAAACATTGTGGGAAAACTAAGAAACGCTGGTAACTTGCATTTGCTTCCTTTCCAGCAATATTTTCATAAGCCTTCTTCTTTAGGGTAATCAATACACGGGATTGTGTTGTTAACTCTATACTAAACAACAAAATTTTAGACTTGTTCAAATCCACAGCATTTGCAGACAAATTACATATGGCTCAAACGGTGAACATTATATTTAAAAGGATAGAAAACATTTTGGAAAAAAGAGAAAATACTGGTTACCAGCAATTTCTCCGTTTCCCAAAATGTTTTCAAAAGCTGTGTTCCATAAGGTCGTCAAACCTCGGGAATGTTTGGTAAAGGGTTAAGCAGTTCTTGATCTATGTTCCGTTTTCAGGGTTTCAATTTCAATTTAAATTCAATCCCTGTATTTAACAGCTACCTGCTGTAAGTGGACAACGCTGTTCGTTCTCTTGGCTGGAAATTGAAACAGGTTTACTTAACCTTACAAACTGTTGGACATTGTAAATCTAAGATGAGACTGCACATTCTTTTTTTCAGTCTGATCTTGATCTACAATATCCATTCAAGCAAAGTAATCTGCTCTAAAGGCAACAAGAGTAAAGACACATAAATTGTTTGAATGGCGATTACAGCTATTAGGCCGCTTTAAACATAATTTCAGCCATATTACGGCAACAGCTCGCTTATTCATGTATATCCTGGGTTTCATAAGTACTAGGGTAGGGCTCTGAAGTGTCTTGCCTTATGACACTCCCACTGAGAGCCCATTGCTTCCCGTGTGGCTCGAACCCGTGACCTCCAGGTTACGAGTCCGACACTAAAAGCATATACAAACATTATCTCATTGGCAATTTTTATGTGTACCGAAACTGTCGCACGTTACACCACTCTAGGAAAAGGGAATGACTTTGAAAAAGACTGAGGAATCTTTTGTGGAAAAAAAAAACCAGCAATAGCTTGTTACAAACAATTGCTCCTTTTCCGACAATGCCTTTTTTAAAAAATAAAACTAACATCAAGGATGTGAAAAACATGTTTTTCTCAGCAATAGGCTATTAGTGTTGTATAGGGCAGTCCTAGTCTCAATAATGAGACGTTTACGATGATTCTTTTCATATTTCTAAAGACGTTTATTGTTCACCGTAATGGTTCAAGCCTGTCGTAAATTTCCCGCGCGAAAAGTTGCAGACTCTCTATTTCGTCGGGTTAATCTTTATTGCAGCGAAATGCAATTAATTTTTAGTGACACACGTGGCCAAGCACAAATTATTGAATGTTTCATCACCTAAAGCGGTTTAAGACGTCGACTAAAACTTTTAAATCTCGGAAAAAAAACCTGACGAAATACAGAAGTATTTATCGAATTTGACAGCCATTTAATGTCCTTTTGGAGAAACCTTAACATCTCGACTACAAGACAAATTAAACCTTTTTATCCGTTATCATCATGTTCAAGTTGAAAATATCGAATACGCAAGAAACAGGTATATTCAAGCCCTAGTTTTGACGTTAAATTGCTAAAAAACTGAGAGTTTAAACGTGAGCACAAACACTGTTACGAGAATTCGCCCTTCTTTTGGGATCGTCTCTGTACTTAGGTGCAACCCGTCAAAAATTAAAATCATATGGCTTGCAATACGCGAAAAGGGGCATTCGGTTTTTTGCGTAAAGTGTGGTCTCGGATCAGCCTGTGCACTCCGCGCAGGCTTATCCGAGACGGCACTTTACGACTACATTAGATTTCGTCCCACATTAGACTTGCGCAAAGCAGAAAACTACATAAAAACGGAGAGTGTCGTTTCAGATTAGCCTGCGCAGACTGATCAGAGACGACACTTTACGCAAATGTCCGAATGCCCCTTTTCGCGTATTCCAGGCCATATTCGAGGACAGTTATCTGTACTAAGGTCACTCAAGGTTACTGTCAGATTATAAACTGTTTTATTTGGCCTGTCATAAACTTGTGATTTGTTTGTTTCAACCCTTTCAGTGTCATGGGCGAAAACGGGGACTTTTTTTGGATGGCATGAGTCAAGATCAGACTGCACAGAACGTGAAGTCTGATCTTTGACCTATGCCGTTCGCTTGATTTACAAAGTTTACAGGTTAAAACTTTCATTGGATACCGGGATTGGGATTGGGCGTCGAAAGAGGTTCAATTTGTATAGCGGCGCTGTTGGAGTTAAGTTAACTGATTAATTCTTTAACACACAGAGTTTTAACGACCCCCAAGCAAACAGCCTTTTAAAAACACTGTGAGAAAAGGAGAAAATGCTGTTAACGAGCATTCTCTCCTTTTCCCACAATTTTTTCTACTATTTCGAAAACAAGCTTGATTTTTAAGTCACTCTTATTTTGTCGTCTGCGAATGCTTTAAATTTGCACTTGTGTAAAAATTTTGTCGATAAAATCAGTAACTAGCGAATTTATAAGCAACATGAAATAAGGTGTAATACATTAACTTAAGCAAAACCGTTAACTGAAATTTCAGCACAGATTTTATGCTCACGTATTAACCGAAAATGATAAATTGTTCGTTACAAGCATTTCTCCCTTTGCAGCACTGTTCTCTATTTATTTCATTTGTTCATGAAAGTCGGTGCTCCGAAACGTAAATGGCCGTTTTCAGGCGGCTATGAGTTGACAAATTAACTTTGTACCAATCGATGAAATTCCAGAATCGATCAAACTGAAAGCAATTGTAGGTAACAGAATAAATGTGGCTCAACTGATGGCATTTGTCTTTCAAAGGAAAGAAATCAGTGTGGTAAAAGGAGAAGATGCTGGTGACCAGCATTTTCCTCCTTTCGTACTTTTTTTTCAAAAAGCGTTTTTCTTCAAGATCGTTAAACATGGGATTTTTTGGTAAAGGGCTAACTCGGCCATATACGGCGGCCGAAAATTTAATTCACTGAAATTCAGAGAGATTTTGGCTGTTTTGTTCAGTGTAATCTTAATATATATTACAAGTAAAACGCCACGAAGCATTCTAAAAGGGTAAACAAAGGGGATTTAGGGGAACATCGTGTCAAACTCTTGTCTGCGTCAGATTTTTAAGTTGCTTAAGAACGTACATTTGCTTGAACCCTTAGGCTGCTAAGCGCGACTCACTGACCTTTTGCGGACAGTGTAGATCAAGATCAGACTGCACAAAACGTGCAGTCTGATCTTCGATCTACACTGTCCGATAAGAAGATATCTTTCTCTCAAGAATACCTTTGAAAATAGTAAAATTTGGGTTTTTACCATCGGCTTTAACGTTTCAGGTTAGTTATTTACCATGATAAGGGTTAACTCTTCCTTCTCCAAATATACAAAACATACCTCTTTAGACGGCTGAAAATGCAGTCAAATAAAGCTCAAAAATATTTGAGCCATGTTCTGACAAAAGCATGCTTGATGCATCTCCGTAATCCGTCATACCAAGCAAGTCATCACATAATTAAAGATCTATAAAATCCATTTTGTCTAACAAATAACTGAATCATGAGGTAGAATGGTCCTTGGACATACAGAAAATTGACAAACAGCGAAAAGTTTCGGCCCAGGTCAGCCGGCGCGGACTGCGCAGGCTGACTTGGGTCGATACTTTTCGCAGATTCATTAAGCCCCCTTTTCACAGAGCATGGCTCGTTTTGATCTTAAAGGCTTGACTAAACAAGCGGGCGGCATAGATCAAACGTTTTGTGCATTCTGATCTTGAACTATGCCCTCCGTCAAAACCCTGGTTTCACCTACGGCGATCAAGGGGTTATTTTTTGTCGTCGAGAGTTGTTTTACATAACGTGCGATGTTGTGATTCGTTCGAGGGGCGGTCATTAACTATCCAGATGTTTTGAAACGCTTTAAAAAAAAAAATGTTTTTATCTCCTTTTTTTTCTTAACCTTTTCAGCGCAAGAATAGATCGATAGGAAAAAAAATGTTTGTGGGAATGTAACGGGATTTATATCACGCGTCACTTGTGCTGGATCCTATTCAAATAAAGGGACGATGACGTCATTTCTGACTTCATAAAAACAGACGGAGTTACCGAACGAACGTTAAATTTGTAATTCTTACTACTTGCAACAGTCCAGTTTCTTTACACTTAAAAGAAAAACAATTCTTTTTTTTTTTAGATCTAATAATAATTCGCAGCAAAAAAGCGTAGAACCCCCCCCCCCCCCGCAAAGGTCTCAGAATGATATGGTGGCATCGGAATGGCTTCTGTTACGTTTGGAAAAAGAAAAATGTTGTTTTGTTTCTGGCCTTTGTACGTGATTTTCCTCTGCCAATGTCGCCTTGAATAACTTATTTGCTGTCATGTCGAGGGTATAGATCAGTCGGCAAACAAAGTGCAGTGTGATCTTTTATCTACATCATCCGCTACCCGATGCAAAGCTAAGACCTAAATCAGATTCAACTGAAGTTTAAAAAACTATCTTTGGACCTAGGTAAGATTTATAAAGGTGGCAACTCCAGGACAGCACAGATGTGTGCACTGGTCGACGTAATATGACTGTCCAAATGATGTTAAAAACGGCATTAAACACAATACAAACTTGTTAATAAACAATCATTTTTTGTCAATGCCAATTGCAATGTAAATGAAACTTTCAATGACAGCGTGAATCAAAATCAGGTTGCACGGAACATGTAGTCTGATCATTGATCTTCACAGTCTTTTACCTGATGCTAAACTAGGACCAAAATCATCTTCAATCGCAATTGAAAAAATACTTGAAAACCATGAAAAGTCGCAAAGATATGGGTCCTGCTCTGTAAAACGGGGATTTAATGCATTTGCAAAAAGTATTGACCCATGTCAGCCTGTGCAGATTGCGCAGGCTGACATGGGTCTAAACTTTTTGCTATCTTTTCATTTCAAAGGAACATTGTACCGCATAGTTTTGTCGGTTGTTAGACAAAATAGATTTTATGGATAAAAAATTATGCGATGGCTTGCTTGGTATAATGCATCACGGAGACAATGATTAGATCTACTCAGTTTAGACATACATATTTTACATCGCTTGAGAAACAAGTTCTTGCAACTTATACTAATCTCTCTCGATTCTGCCTCCTGGAAGCTACACCAGTTATCATGCTGAATGTGTGGTCCAATGAACCATTCCAAAGTTGATATCCGGTCCCTTGTATCGAACTTGTGACCTTATGGATGCAGGGCTGACGCTCTACCTCACAACCACGGATACAACACAATGATGACTAAAAAACGTTATGAAGTTACCGTCCTTTAGTCTATTTGTTGATTGTTTCAATGGTGTTTAATGTCGTTTTCAACATTATTTCAGTTACACCATAGCGGTCAGTGTGCCTAATCACGCCTTCCTGTGTTTTCTTTTACGAGTACTTCGCTCGATAGTGTTCAAAGTCCACTGGCAGCTTTTCCACACAACTAATGTCGAAATATTGATCAGCAATGAGACAAATGACTCCTGTCGCAATGACAATAATCCATCTTCCGAAATAAAGTCGCGAGCTAGGGACTCCAATCAGCAAACTTGTTCCTGGTTTCAATCCCTGTTTGCTGCCGTCTGCGCTACCGAGCTGGGCAACATTAGTCTTGATCAGTCCTTTGTGACTCCTTATCTCTTTCTCCTTACTGCAGTCTGTTAATAATTTCTGAATCTGTTCCGTCATTATCACCACACATAGAAACGTCAAAAAACATGAACGCATTGGTGGTCTCACGTGTTCAATTTTTTGTCTATTTTTCTGGTAGACCAGACATTTAACAGTCCAGTTGATTTCTTACCAACCCGCGCTTACATGTAAGTGGTTTCACCATACACAACTGGACCGTCTCAGATGTTGAATGTAGGCAGGCCATACATATTACAGACAGGTTAATATTTGATTACCCCTCGCATACGTGACTGCAGAATGTACGCCTGAATCCACCGATATGTCGTCTGATGCAGGTAGGTCAACCGTATAACTGTCCAGTTACTCGCATACGCGGCTGCAGTATTTACGCATGGATCCTCTCATTTCGTGATGACCAATGCCAGATTTTTAAGAATGCGAATATTATTTTTACCAGCCCTCGCATACGTTTAAGCATGGAACCTCTTTAATACCAGATTCATAACAGTCCAAATCGTTTCTGACCAGCCCTCGTACACGTGGCTGCAGTATTTACGTCTGAAGCCTCTCATGTGTTGTTGATGTAGGTGAGTTAGACATGTAACGCAGAAGTACGGAGCTGTCTGTATAAAGAGGATATAGGTTATAAAATAAGTGCTCTGTTGTTCAGGTAAGTTATTCATATGCCTAAAACTGCTGATCAAATAGAATGAAAAGTTCAAAACAGTACTGTCAAAGAACTGACTGATCTCAAACTTCTTTTCTAAAACGTCGCTGACAACGCAGACCCAAGATTGAGGCCTGTTTTCACTAAACATTCTTAATAAGACTCTTAACTCTTAACCAGCTAGATGTGTTAAATGAAACTTTCAAGCCGATAGTATAAATGCGAATGTTGCTATTTCAAACTTATTTTTTGGAGAAAAATATCTCCTTATCGGGCAGTATTGATCCAAGATTAGACTCCACGTTCTGTGCAGTCTTATCTTGATCTACGCTTTCCACTAAAGGTCATTAAGTCGCGCTTATCAGCCTAAGGGTTAAGTCTTATGTAACGAAATTTTTGATTGGCTTATCCAAATTGATTCGCCAATCAGAAATTGCGTTACTTCTAAAATCTAGAATAAGACTAAGAATGCAATTCAGACTGGTAAATAAAGTCCCAGAACACTTCAAGTTCGAGATCAGACTTTACGTTTCATGCATTCTGATTTTGATGTACACTGTCAATAACGACAGCTTGCAGCTTAAAGGTTAAAACGCTTTACTCCATAATTAGCCAAGTTATTAATTAGCACTCGAAAACATAGTACGATGTGCAAAAGAGTAAGTCGGTATGATGCATTGACAGTATCTGAAACGCTATTATCTTCTTCAGGGTCGTTTGGTAAAGAGTAAATGGCCTGCAACACGCGAAAAGGGGCATTCGGACATTTGCGTAAAGTGTCGTGTCGGATCAGCGTGCGCAGTACACGCAGGCTGATCCGAGACGACACTTTACGACTACATTAGATTTTGTCCTACAGTACTCTTGAGCAAAACAGAAAATAACACAAGCGCAGGCTGATCCGAGACGACGCTTTACGCAAATGTCCGAATGCCCCTTTTCGCTTGTTGCAGGCCAAATAGGAATAGAAAAGAACATCGCTATATGTATTATAAGCATGTGCAAAACACCTGTAAAAGGTAGCTTGCAAACATTCATCTACCGTGGTTTTGCACGTCGCTTAAGCCTTAATCTGCTAAATAAGTGAAATAAAACTTTCAAGTCGCTAGTAATAACCAAAGATTTGCTATATCAAAGGTACTTTTTCGGGAAAATATCTCTTTAACGGACAGGACAGATCTAAGATCAGGCTGCACGTTCTGTGCAGTCTGATCTAGATCTACGCAAAAGATCGTTGAGTCGCGCTTAGTAGCCAAAGGGTTAAGTTGTTTTCATGGAGTTGCTGGTTCGAATCCTTGTTTCAGCTACTTTCTTTTCGCGGACTGATGATAACCGTTACAACAGGACTCTTTCTCCTGCCTCTCTCTCTCTCTCCCCGCTGGTCACTGATTGGACTGTTGGAAAGCAGCCAGTTGCTTGGAAAGAATACTGTCCGAAGCCCTGGTAAACAAAACTCCCGGACAACATAATTATGCAGTGGCCGCAGAGTTATCAATGAAATTATTTTGAAAACGGCGTTACACACTATTCAAGAAAAAAACAATTGGTGTTCCAGGGCCGTTAATTTGGAATCGAATACTCAGCTTTTGTGATAATAGTTGCTTTCCCAAACTATATGAAAAATTGTTTGATACTAAGCCCTCATTCTGCCCTAAATTATTAATATTTATTCGATACATGTATGCCTTCACACTGCATTATTCAATCATTGAAGCAGATAAACGAAACAATGTCGTAAGGAAGATTTACCAGATGACCTGTCATGGCATTTTCTCGTTGTTGTGATAGCCTAGACAATTTTGATAAACCTTAATGCAAATCACTTGATTCATACCTGATCACGTGACCCCTGAGTTTAAAGGGACGGTGGCTTTTTTATATCGCCACTTTCATAAGCTGTCCTTTCTGACCTCAAAACCGCCCATCTACGTCTATTTGTCAAAATCAAAGTTATAATTAATAGTGATATTTTCAGTCTCAAAGTACTTTGTAAATTCCTTTTCAGAATTGGTTATCTTTATACGGGCGAAAGACCGCGCCGAAGGCGCGATCTATAGACCGCCCATAGGTTACACGTATTTAGTCATATCTCAACCCTGAAGAGCAATTTTTCGGCCATTTTGAATTTCTCCATATTGACAAAAAGTTGGACTGTATCCGTACTTCAACTTCCTTGACAACCAGAAGGTTGGTTTATTACAAGAAGAATTCAACACAGTCAGACAAAATCCACAAGATTAAATTCATTAATTTTTGCTAAAATTTCTTAAAATGCAATCTATCTACAACACTTCCTTTTGTTCGCGTATAATAACAGAACTATTGGAAAAAAATATCAATATTGTTAGTTTCAATGACATATGAACTACACAATGCGACATTCTTGCTTTGACGTCATTTTCTGACGTCGGCCTTAATCCGGTTCGTTCTCTTGCAGTTCGCCTTAGTTATTTCGTGTTCGCTTTGGTTTCTTCAACACCCTTACCTACATCTTGTGTTTTTCAACACTTTGTTCACAAGGCTAATGAAAAAAATTACTTCTCCAATTGTTATTTAATGAAGAAAAAGAGTATTGTAAATATTGTTGATTTTGAGAAAGCTGACAAGAGGACTAGGGATAGATAGTTTGGTACTACATACATGTAGAGGATTGGATAAAGATAATTTAGGAGATTTGGGACAAGGAGACAGGAAGAGTGCTTGTCGCATTGTTTTGGGTTGGTTGGGTCGTTTGTTTTAATATGTCTGAGAAAAAAAAACCTCTTTCGCCCGTTTCTAGGCTTTGCCTATTTTCATATTATAGTTACGAAATTCCGTGTAGTTCTGTCAGTCTCCTTTCTATGATACCGTAATCAAACAGTATTGACGCGGACTAGGTTGTGCTTACTGAACATCACACATGCAATTATTTGACCTTGAATTAAAATCTATCACGCTCTATCAGAGTCTCTTAGAACATAAAATTATATCGACTGACAATGTGGTAAATTAACAATCTTTTAATCCCGCCGCCATATTTAACAAGGCACGTCGCTCTCTCGGACTCTATCAGCCGACAAGATATAAATCCGCTCTAAGTTAACCCTTAATCACACATTGCCGACTTTTTATGACATTGGGGAAGATTTCCTGATAACATTGTAGGAAGAAGAGAAAATGGTGTTATGTGGCATTTTCCCCCTTTTCCAAAATATTCTCTACCCTTTCCAAGGCAATTTCTCCCAGTTGGGCCACATTTATGCTGTCAAATGCAAACACTATGGATTTGGACGAGTCTAAAGTTTTTTGTGGAAACCAGTTTTAGTAATTATTTTGGCACCGAAAAGTGAATATCAAGATCAGACTGCATGGATATTTAGTCTGAATTTGGTCTATACCTTTCGTAAATGACAAAAAAAAAAAAGCAACGCTTGGCCGGATAATTATAGGTTAAATGTAAAAAAAAAGTTAATAAGTCATTTCAAAAGAAAATAACAATAAAAACCGTTCACTTTCAGCACTTTTCTTTGCTTCTAATTTAAGTTTCCCAGGCCTGACATCTAAAGCGACACTGTACCTTTAATGATAAATATTTGCCCTCTACTCCAAATTTGTCTTCTCACTATGTACTCTATTTAACAGCGTTTATGTATAGTCGTTGGTAACTTTTGTTTTAATAAGGAAAAACTGGATCTTCGGATTACCATCACAAGGTATTTAATTGTAAACTTTTCTGGTAAACTCTGGTGTAATGGGTATAGGGGAAAGTAGGAGGAAGGACTAAAATCTCTTTTGGCTAAACGTTTCCAAAACATCTCGTGTTCTTTAATGATAGGAAGGAAGAAGGCTATTTTATATATCATGCTTTTTAAAACATTGTGGGAAAAGAGAAAAATGCTGGTTATCAGCATTTTCTCCGATTCCCTCATTTTTAACCGTTTCCAAAGCAAATTGCAATCTTTGAGCCGTAATATTTTTTTCGTCTGCTAATACTTTCAATATGGGCGAATCTTAAATACTGGCACATTGCATAGAGTTAATCCCTTTATAAACCCGACCACTGTGGAAGGCTCAAAATACGATCTAGTTTAACTCAGACAGATTTTCCTCGAATAAGCTTGACTTATAAGGCGGATGGTATAGATCTAAGATCAGACTGCAGTTTTGTGCAGTCTGATCTTGATCTATACCGTCTGCAAAAGCCCCTAATTTCGCCCACCGTGCTGAAAGGATTAAGCCCTCTGTGTGAACCCACTGTTACAGTGTGATCGTACTAAGTCTTTATCATAGTGGCTATTTTTAGACTTACAAAAACAAGTCATTGAGAACTGATGGTGAAGCGATCGTTTACCCTGTTAGTTTGTTCCACTGATTGATTGATTGATTGATTTGATTGACGAACAAACGGAAGGACTTCTCTTCGGTCGTTATTTAAGAAATAATCTTCTTTCTATCGTGGTTTAACGTTCAATAAACCACAGTTGTGAGTTATGAGGCATAATAAATAATCCACTAGGGCGATAGCCCGAGTGGTTTATTCATTGCGCCTCGTAACTCACAACGTGGTTTATTGAACGATAAACCACGATAGAAAGAAGATTATTTCGATTCTAACATGACCAACTTTTAATCAGAGAAAAACAAGTTCATACTTAGAGTAAAAACGCGGATGAAGATTATATTCCATTGAATAACTTACTTACTCTATATAGAATGACGTCACTCTACATAGAATAACGTAGATTTTACCACGTTTTCGTTGCAATGTGTTTATAGAGCCGAATTCACGTGTCATGTTAGAATGGGTCTTTAACGCGTCGATTGACTCGATCTAATCTAACTGTGAATGCAACTAGTGTTGCGCGTGTAACTGGTAAAGCGATGCCAGGAATACCATAGAGAGGTCCGTAGTTTGACTCCTGTCACCCATAGACTAAAACAAGGGATTTAACTGTATGCAGCCCGTTACTCGCCCCCGGTTACAAAAAAACAACGTATCTTTTCTACCCCATCAGTTATTCTCCTAATTTTTTCTACATCTGAGAGCTAAAACATTTTTCTACCAGAAAAACACAACTGTTTGTCAGTGGCAAATGCAGTCTGGCTGATACATTCGCTCGAACTTGTAAACTGGCTCAAAAATCTTCGCCATTGACACGGGTTCGTACATTCGATACTGACGTTCGCGTATATAAACCAATGAAATTGCACGTTTCAAACAGTGTCACCGTACTGTCACGTGACAAAATGGTGTGAGCAGCTGTACGAAATTTCATTGGTTGAATTCACGACTGTTAGTACATATCGACCGATGAAATTTCTCGTTCCAAACAATGTCACATGACAGAAGATGGCTGCAGCTGTTCGAAATAAGAACGTGGATCACAAATTCAACGAATTCCGAGGCGTTTCGTCGTTATTGAAGATAAAGACTATAGGTCAGTAGTATTTTTAAACATGTTTAAAGGGTGGGTGCCGCTAATGCTGCGTTTCATTGGATCTAAAGTGCATTTTATATCTTGGAAACGGATGTACGAACCCGTGTCAATGGCGCAGATTTTTGAGCGAGTTTAAAAGTTCGAGCGAATGTATCAGCCAGACTGCATTAGCCACTGACAAACAGTTGTGTTTTTCTGGTAGAAAAATGTTTTAGCTCTCAGCTGTAGAAAATAATAGGAGAATAACTGATGGGGTAGAAAAGATACGTTGTTTTTTGTAACCGGGGGCGAGTAACGGACTGCATACAGTTAAATCCCTTGTTTACAATATATAGTCTACGGGTGACAGGATTCAAACTACGGACCCCTATGAGGAATACGATAGCAGTTACACTAGCCATCGTGAAATGACTCGGATACAGATAAAATCGGCGTTTACCACCGAACAAATGAACAAACCATTATCTTCCGCTAGATGGCATTCGTCGATTTTCGAAGAATATGATATGCGCAGACAACGATAAGCAAACGTAGATAGCTTAACTCTTTACCAAACGACAAAATTTTAGAATGGTCCAAATTCAAAGCACTTGCAGACGACAAAAATAAACGTAACTCAAAAATTGAAATTTGTTTCCAGCAGGGTAGAAAACATTGTGGGAAAAGGAGAAAATGCTTCTATCTCTGGGTCGTAAAAACCAGGGCTTGTTTGGTAAAGGGTTAATAACACTCTCAAGAAGGCCAGTCGATACGCCAAAACTTTAAACTCGATTCATTTCACTACATGAGACTCTCATTCAGAATCAATGCGTAGTCACGTGACAACAAGTCGTCGGTCAAGGTCACGAGAAATATTGTCCCTGATAAAGAAGCGTTTCGTAAATATATCTGTGGTTGTTCCTAATCTCCTTCACGTGTTTGAGTACCTAAATAACTCTATACCATACGATAAAATTTTGCACTTGCCCAAATTAAAAGCATTTACAGACGACACTTTAAATGTGGATCACAAGATGGAATTCGATATAGTATGGGTAAAAAACATTGAGGGCAAAGGAAAGATTGGTGGTAACCAGCATTTTCTCCTTTTTCCACAATGATTTCAAAAGCCTTCATTCACAGGTTTACTAAGGCGCGGAATTAATTAGTAAAAGGTTCAGCTCTGTACACGTCCCCCGTTGGAGGAAGATATGTCAAAAAGTCGTGAGCAAAGGAGAAACGGCCTATAACCGGCAACTCTTTTATTTGAACGATGTATTTTTAACTATTTTACTGTTCTTTGTGACAAAAACCCAATTCTTTCAGCACATTTGATAAATTGTCTTCAAACGTATTTAGTAAGAACAAATGAGCCGCGCTCTGTCAAAAGGGGGCTTAATGCATCTGCGAAAAGTTTCGACCCAGGTCAGCCTGCGCAGTCCGCGCAGGCTGACCTGGGCCGAAACTTTTCGCTATTGGTCGATTTTCTGCAAGTCAAAGGATCAGTCTACCTCATGATTGAGTCGGTTGTTAAAAAAAGTGGCTATTATAGATCCATAAGTATGTGATGGCTTTCTTGGTATGATGGATTACGGAGATGCATTAAGCCCCCTTTTGCCAGAGCACGGCTCAAATATATTTTATTTTTTGTCTGGTAAAGATTCGGCTGATCCTGAACAACAACATCCCGAGTTACAAGCACCCTGAAGAAGAAAGCTTTTGAAAACATTGTAGGGATGGTAGAAAATGCTGGTGCAGCATTTCGTCTTTTTCCAAAACGTATACTAACCGTATGAGGACAGTCACCATTATTTGGGCTACATTCATTTTGTCATATGCAAAATGTTTATAAGTTGGACATATCTAAATCTATGTTCTTTGGTACAAGAGTGAAATACTTTTCTTTTAGTTTAGCGTTTAAGGCCATTTTCAAAATTGTTTCATATATACCGTGACGGCCAGTGTACCTTTCCATGCTTCCCCGGAGATTCTTATCCCAGTACTTCGTACCGCTTTCTTTTCAAGCCATACGGCTGTAACCCAACGGTAACATCTACGTTCTGATGACCAGGATTGAGAGAGGAAGGAGCCCTGTCGGGAATCGTACCAGGAACTACAGGGTTTAAGGCCCAGCCTTTGAGCTCTCGGGCTTGGCAACCTTCTTGTACTCTTTCCGACACGATACAATTTCAGACAATGGATAATAATACTTCATTGGCTTAAACTTTACAGTTTATCCTCTTACATAATGATATAATAATACAGTAACGTACAATTGAAAAGCCGTATAAGACCATATATAAATGAAATTAAAGATCACGATGATAATTGTTGTAATATTTCTACGTTTATGGAGAAATTAATATTAACAAAAGAAATCAAAAAGAAGAAAAGCACGAAATAAAACAATGAAGAAATTGCCTCAAACGAGACTAGTATCAAGGACTTGTCAAAATCGAAAGAATTTTAGACGACATGGTTAAAATTGTGGAAGTTATCTCTGAAAGGGTGGAAAACATTGTGGAAAAAGGAGAAAATGCTGGTAACCAGCATTTTCTCCTTTTCCCACACTATTTTCATAATTGTTCTTCCTCATTGTGTGGTAAAGGATGAAAAATTTTTGAAGCCGGTCACTCTCTTCCTTTCAAAAAACCTTGAAAAGTCCCTCCAGCCACACATGTATTTTGTGACTTGAACACCAGTCAACCTTGCACACAATTGGAATCTGATCTTTACGTACAATTAAGTTTTCAGTTGAACATGGTTTAAATCAATTGTCATAAAAACATAACCAAATCGCGTCAGGAAAAAAAATATTAACATGTATCACAAGGGAAACTACGAATACATTGAAACAAAAGTGGAAATTGCTCGTCACGAGCATTTTCTCCTTTTGCCACAATGATTTTTAGAAACATTCTGCTGGAAGAGGAAAACATTGTCTGCAATGTGAAAGGTGTCTAACATGTTCTAGGGTGTGTGTCTGTTTTGAAATGTTACATAAACGGATTGTTTGACCCATTTTTACACGTCCATATAAAACCAACACAATAATAGTTACACACTGTCGGGACGAGGTGGCCCACTTCACCAAAACAGGTTAAAGATAGGGTTATTGTTACAGTTAAATGTGGCTAAATGTGAATATGACTTATGGACAAGCAGCACACTTACAATATGGTTTATGCTGCATCTGAGCATACAACGTGATTGTAAAGCATTTCTCACTACATACAAAACAATAAAATAACCTGATAATGAACGATCTATTGTACGTGAGTTATACATCTGGCATGGTAAGAGAACAGATAAACAAACAATCGTTTTTCAACTCCGCTTCACCGTTACACTGCTCCAGGCGATTAATATATTTTGTTTTGCGGTCGGCGTATTTATCGAAAATTATCTAGGATTTTCACACAACTTGCTGTCTGATCTTGGATTTTTTTTGTCGGATATTTTAGCTCTTCAAACCTAATATCATTTGTGAGTACAGCTTTAAAATCACGTGCCTTGCTCATATACAAAGTTGATGAGCTACACTCTGGCAAAAGAGGGTTTAATGCATCTCCATGATGCACTATATTAAGCAAGACATTATGTAATTAACTCTTATCCTGCTATATAACTGAAATGAAATTTTCAATTCGATAGTAAACACCCAATTATTGCTATTTCAAAGTTATATTTTGGGACATAATATCTCCGTCTCGGACAGTGTAGATCCAAGATCAGACTGCACGTTCTGTGCAGTCTGATCTTGATCTACACTGTCCGCAAAAGGTCAGTGAGTCGCGCTTAGCAACCTAAGGGTTAAGGACCCATAAAATCCAATTTGCCTGACAATTGACTGGCTTGTGACGCTGACTGGTCCTTTGACAAGCGGAAAATTTGACCATAAGCAAAAAGTTTCCGTCTTTTGTACGCGCCTGTCTGATCTACCATAAGATTTTTTTGTGTGGGGGGTATTAAGTCTATTTTTCTAGTCTGATTTTGGTAAATGTTGCGAAATTTGGTTACGAACCATCGCAAGCTTGAATCATATCGAAAATGATGGACAAAAGGCAATTATAAAGTAAATAATATAGAGCTTTATGATTTTTTAAGTGTCTTTTTGAAGTCCGCATTGAATTCAATTTTCTTTTAAACTTGCTCAGGTTATTGAGCTGAGTTCCATTTAGGAATGGCACTTAATTATTTATCCGTCTTTACGTTACAAAATCCTCATTATAAATCGAATCAACGACTACGAGGGCTACAATCTTATTGAGATAATTCTTTTCTTTCAGGCCGAATCGGGCATTTCATGGTTAAAAATGAACGGCGAACAGCACGTGAATGGTGGCGGCACATATCCAGGAAATGACGTCACAGAAAAGGTTCCGGTGAAAGACGAGAGAACGTTTGAAATATCGTATGATGCAGTCCGTGAGTCTGGGAAGCCACCACCAATGACTAAAGAGAATCATGTAAGTTGAAGTGTAATAACTTAGTCTTCTAATTAATCTCTGTAGTGTAGTGTATAGACCATTCTCTATGAAAAGCGGTAGATCTATAATATAACAGCTAAAAGTGTCGCGCAGGCTGATCTGGGTATCAGGTTTAGGTCGAAACAATTTGCTCTTGGTAAATTTTCTGCATCCCCAAGGACGCTCATTCTATCTTGGGATTTAGCCAGTTGTGAGACTAAGTGCATTTTTCTTAATGTTCTTAGGAATAGTTGGTAATTACGGACCCAGTGTTGATTATATTCTTTATGGCTAAACATCGACCAAGAACTAAACCCCTTAGATACCGGGACCTCTTAATTAAAGTCGAGGACAAAGGTCGAAGATACATTCGTGACGATTTGAGCCTTTACCCTTTCTCAAACCAAGCAAAACAAAACAATGCGGAAAAAGGAGAAAATGCTGGTAGCCAGCATTTTCTTCTTTTCCCAAAAAGTTTCTACCCTGTCTTTGACAAAATCATATAGCCACATTTAATAGTTTGCGAATTCTTTCAGTTTTGACCATTCTCTCCTAAGGAGTTAATTTAGGCTAGTATTTTTCCTATCATTTTAGATAAAAAATTTGGGACTGCCGCCCAAGACCCCAACATTTCGGGGCATGCGCATTAGAAGTCAATAGCGCTTACCAGTAAAGTGCAGTATAGCTAGCTAACAGCCCTAGCCATTGTTTCTCTCTATAAATAGAGCCATGGGGGACGGTTGTGCTTTGCTTTATTTTTACAAGCTATAAGCCGGCTAAAAGTCTTTGTCCTTTTTGTTTCTAGCGAGTCACAGGACGGCTATGCCTTGCCGTATTCTCAGCAGTTATGGGTTCGATCGCCTTTGGTTACAACACTGGCGTAATCAATGCCCCGGAAGAGGTAAGCCGCAAATCTCCATATTTTTTTTTAAATAGATTTAAAAAAAAAAAAATGAACACATTTTGAAAAAAATGGGCCACACGAGTAGTATAGGATGTCTCTTTGTACGTCTGACAGGCCTGGTCAGACGTACAAAGAGACATCCCTGTAGTCCCTACGCTACCTACCTTACAGAGAGTTTGTCCCCAGTTTGCCTACCCTGAAAGAATTTAATTATATCACTTCTACAAAAAATGCCCAAAAAATACCCAGTTTGCCTACCCTGAGGGAAAATGGGGGGAGGGAAATTTATCCCTACATTGCCGTTTTTTCTGTATCTATGGATGATTTTTTCTTTCTAAAAGCCTGAGCATTGAGTTGGACTTAGTTTTTTTCACCCTATGGATGATTTCTCTCTCTAAAAGCCTGAACACTGAGTTGGACTTAGTTTTTTCACCTATGAATGATTTTCTCTCTCTAAAAGCCTGAACACTGAGTTGGACTTAGACTTTTTTCTGCATCTATGAATGATTTTTTCTCTCTAAAAGACTGAGTACTGAGTTGGACTTAGACTTTTTCTGAGTTTTTTTTACTCTCTGGAGTGTAACTCTCTGGAGTGTAACCCTTTGGAGTGTAACTCTTCTAAAAGAAAGAAGTTTGACAATTTGAAGAAATGACAATTTTGAAGAAAGATAGAACTTTCGTGGTAGATGGTTAGTCCTGAAGAGGACTGTTGAGTTAGCTCTGAAAAGAGCTGTGACAATTTGAAGAAATGACAACTTGAAGATAGAACTTTCGTCTGACAACTTGAAGATAGAACTTTCGTCTGGCATCTTGAAGATAGATCTTTCGTGGTAGATGGTTAGTCCTGAAAAGGACTGTTGGGTTAGCTCTGAAAAGAGCTGTGACAATTTGAAGAAATGACAACTTGAAGATAGAACTTTCGTCTGACAACTTGAAGATAGAACTTTCGTCTGGCATCTTGAAGATAGAACTTTCGTGGTAGATGGTTAGTCCTGAAAAGGACTGTTGGGTTAGCTCTGAAAAGAGCTGTGACAATTTGAAGAAATGACAACTTGAAGATAGAACTTTCGTCTGACAACTTGAAGAAATGACAATTTGAAGAAAGATAGAACTTTCGTCTGACAATTTGAAGATAGAACTTTCGTCTGACAATTTGAAGAAATGACAATTTGAAGAAAAGATAGAACTTACGTCTGACAATTTGAAGAAAGATAGAACTTTCGTGGTAGATGGTTAGCCCTGAAAAGGGCTGTTGGGTGTCCTAAAAAGGACCTGGTTTGGAGGTTGTGTTTTTAAGCACAACCTCCAACCTTTCTGCAGGCTGGGCAGCTACTCGCCGCCCGCCTCTTCAATCTCTTCGGCTCCTGAGCGTCTAGGTTGAACTTCAGCGAGAACGGTGCCTCGTTGTCATCATCCCAACTTTCTGTTTTTGGTACAACGACCTTCTTCTTCGACAGTTGGGCAAGCTCCCAAAAATCCATGTCCCTAAGTGCAGTCTCCATCTTATCTGCGACTCGAAGAAATGAACAATGTATGGAAATAACGCTGGGTTTTATAGCTTTACAGAAGGATTGAACTAGTTGACCCATGACGTCATTTTCTCCTATGTTTTTCCCGCGTCGGCGTTTCATGCTGTTTTGGCTCCAAATTAATGTTATCCAATCAGAATTATCGTTGTTTTTCTAATGGTAAATGTTTTATTGTTGACCAATCTATAGTTTTGTTACATTTTCTTGTTCGGGTTAGAAAAAACTAGAGTTTGACTATCCTATGACTTTTTTGATTATGAGTCTTCTGACAAAATGAAAAGAAAGATGTTTCATTGAAGATAGCTAGCCCTGAAAAGGGCTGTTTTTTGTGCAGAATACACTTTTTTATCCTCCCCTCTTTCTTTCGATTGATTCCATTTTATCTAGCATTTGCATCAGATGCTCAATTTCATACCTGATATATTTGAAACGTTCTCTTTCTTCTAACCAGAAGAGCAATGAGAGAAAAAATGTCAATCCAAACATTATGGGATACTGACCCAGCTTTTACGATAGTTAATGGTGAATGAGAAAAAATTAATCAAGAGTTTACTGTTTTATATGTGTAATGGGTCACTTTTTTTAGGCTTTTTTTTTTATTTTATCTCTATATCGCTGGACTTAGTTTTTTCATCCTATGAATGATTTTTTCTCTAAAAGTCTGAGCACTGAGTTGAACTTAGTTTTTTTCTGCACCTATGGATGATTTCTCTTTCTAAAACCCTGACCATTGAATTGGACTTAGTTTTTTCTTTACGTATGAATGATTTCTCTTTCTAAAAGCCTGACCATTGAGTTGGACTTAGTTTTTTTTACCCATATGCTATTAGAATTGTTTTATTGTTTACTTCTAACCACTACTTGGTCTTTAAGTGGTTTCTCTCTAAAAGCCTGAGCATTGATTTGGACTTAGTTTTTTCTTCACCTATGTATGATTTCTCTTTCTAAATGCCTAACCATTGAGTTGAACTTAGTTTTTCTGCATCTATGGATGGTTTCTCTTTTAAATGTCTGACTACTGAGTTGAACTTAGTTTTTTCTGCATCTATGGATGATTTCTCTTTCTAAAAAGCCTGACCACTGAGTTGGACTTAGTTTTTTCTGCATCTATGAATTATTTTTCTCTCTCTAAAAGACTGAGTACTGAGTTGGACTTAGACTTTTTTCTGCATCTATGAATGATTTTTTTCTCTCTAAAAGACTGAGTACTGAGTTGGACTTAGTCTTTTTCTGAGTTTTTTACTCTCTGGAGTGTGACTCTTTGGAATGTAACTCTTTGGAGTGTAACTCTTCTAAAAGAAAGAAGTTTGACAATTTGAAGAAATGACAATTTGAAAAGAAAGATCTTTCGTGGTAAATGGTTAGTCCTGAAAAGGACTGTTGGGTTAGCTCTGAAAAGAACTGTTGGGTTAGCCCTGAAAAGGACTGTTTTGGAGGCTGTGTTTTTTCTCTACCGACAGCTTTTCTTTGGCTTTTTCGAGATCTTGAAATCAACGTGATTATCAATGTTTTTCCCGTATTTGCCCTGGCCTGTCATTATTGGTGTAGTTGGCTTTTGATCAACTCGCTGTTTTTTGTGGAGATGGCTATCGTCTTCCTCAGATTTCCGTTTTCTTGGATTTGTTGTTCTGGGTTGTTTTTCCTTTGGCTGATTTTTCTTCACAACAGTTACGATAGAGTCCACTAACTTGTGAAGATTGGTTTTATCAAACTCAAACTCCACAGGGATCTTCACAGGAACTGGTGAAATGCGCTGACTCTGTTTCTTCTAAATGTTGGTGGGATAAAAATGATCCCACGTAGTTTCCGATATGTTGAACTTGATACCTTGATGGAACATTGCTGATCTCGTAATCGTGGGTGTATGGATTAACATACAGATGCATCCTCTTTCTAAGTGGTGATGTACTTTGCAACTTGAACTCGCTCATATTCTTTTATCAACTGTACTGTCTGAGATTGAGCAGTAGAATGATTAGATTTTCACAACAGTTGTCTCTATTTATACACTGTTGCAATGGAGAGGTTATATAAATTGTTAGTTTTTCTCACTTCCTGCATTATTGTCTTTTCACTTAGAGCTAAAACGATGGGTAAAAGAAAAAGAATAATAACCTATTCATACAGCGAAAGTGACGATGAGGTATTTCCACCAACAAAAAAGAAAAAAACTAGACCGTTGAAAGAAGAAAGTGACAGTGACGATGAGATATTTCCACCAACAAAAAAGAAAAAAACTAGACCATTGAAAGAAGAAAGCGACAGTGACGGTGAAAGTATCAACTCTAGCTTAGACATGAAAAGTCTATATGATTTAACAGAAAGGGGTAATAAGAAGTCAAGAAAATTTAAAACAGAATCACATGTGCTGATGCTGAGTTTTAAGAAATTTAAAGAATTAACACCTCAGAGACTACTTGGATTATTTGACGATGTTACCCATGAAATCATTCGAAAGTTAAATGCTAACCCGACGGACATGATTAGAATTACCATCAATCATCCTTCATTGGATATGGGGATCCATATTCCCTTTTTAACCACAGAACAGTTGCAAGGTGAAACTATTTTGAATGAAATTGAACGAGTTTTACAATCGAATACAGATTTCGTCTTGAACGATGGATTCATGACATTTGACATTACACATACAATACCTCCAAGTGGTAGCGGAAAATATAGATCATCATCTGAATTAGATTCAAAGGTTTTTGCCCAGAAGAAAAAATCCATTATTCAAATTGACAATCATGACCAACTATGTTTTGCAAGAGCCATTGTTGTGGGAATTTGCTACAGTGAACGTGAAAACACCGGAGCATGGAATAGAAAATGGCGTCGTATTTGTCGTTCAAACTCCCCTCTTCAAAAGACTGAAGCTGAGAAATTGTTGAATGAAGCTGGAGTTTCACCAACACAGCCTGTAGGAATTGATGAATACAAAAAAATTCAAACATTCTTGTATGAAAAAGGCTATGTTATTAAAGTTCATCAACAGCATTCAAAAGTGGAAAAAATATTTGAACATCCAGAAGTGAAAACCAATAGTAAGATCATACATTTGTACTTTCATCAAAACCATTATGACTACATCAAATCTATCAAAGGTTTTTTTGTTGTGCATATTATTGTGAGTTCTGCGATGTGGGTTACTCTCACCGGGAAAGTCATGCTTGTTCAAATATCTGCAAAGGTTGTTGGCGCAAAGGAAAATGTCCATCAGAATTTAAAGAATATGTTTGCAGTGATTGTAGTAGACGATTTTTTAGTGCTGAATGCTTTGAAAATCACAGAATTGTTCAAGGTAAAGAAAAGAAATCCATTTGTGAATTAGTGAAACTCTGTTCGAAATGTGGTGCACAATATCTTGTCAGAAAGAAAAATCATGTTTGTAATGGAAAGAAAAGGTGTCATATCTGTAAGAGAATTGTTAACTTTTCTCATCGATGCTATATTCAGCCTTACCAAAGTAAGTTGAACCACGACAGCAATGACGAGACGAGTTCTTCTGTAGTCAAAAAAACACAGTTTATTTTCTTTGATTTTGAATGCAAACAAGACACAGGGGTACACATCCCGAATTATTGTATTGCACACAGAGCATGCGATGAATGTATCGATAAATCACTTGATTTTCATTGTTCTACATGCAGTGAATTTGAAGAGGGTAGGGAAGTTATTTTTCAAGGTGAAGAAACTTTGAGTCAATTTTGCAAGTGGCTCTTTTCAAAACATCATAAAGGAGTTACGGCTATTGCCCATAATTTCAAAGGTTATGACGGTCAGTTCATTCTTGGCCATATTGTCAAAGTTGGGTTAAATCTTCCAAAATTGATCATGAATGGAAACAATATTATGAAGTTAGAGCTGAATGGTGTGCGTCTGATCGATTCTTTCAATTTCATGACCTTTGGTTTGGCAAAATTTCCAGCCACATTTGGTCTTCAAGAAATGAAAAAAGGTTACTTTCCTCACTGGGCAAATACAGATGAATTTTGGAGTTACATTGGACCTTACTTGGATATGTCTTATTACAAACCCGACTCAATGTCTGAAGAGGCTAGGTCAAAATTCATAGATTGGTATAATGATAAAGTTCAAAAGGGTGAGGAATTCAATTTTCAGAAGGAGATGGAATTGTACTGTAGGTCAGATGTTGATATCCTCAGAAAGCTGTTTATCGAACAGGGTGGTATTTGTCCATTTTTAGAGGCGATTACCATTGCAGATGCCTGTAGCAAGGTCTGGCGAAGCAAATATTTGCCAGAAAATCAAATAGCTATCATTTCAAGCAAAGACTCATCCAGACGTCGGTTTTCTATGAAAGCGATACGCTGGGTTCAAAGGTGTTCGTCTTGATCCAAGTTGTATTCAAAAAAATCCTGGGAGAAGATCATTTGCTAAGATTATGTTGAACTGTCTTTGGGGAAAATTAGCTCAGCGTGAAAAAATGTCCAAGACGGAATACATCAGTGATCCGTCTAAATATTTTGAATTAGTCACCAATCCCAATTTCATTGTAAAGCATGTAGAAATCTTTGACGAGGACTGTCCATTCATCTTGGTTAACTATGAATCAAAGTTGGAACATATTGACACCCACGCTACAGCCAATGTGGTAGTAGGGTCTTACGTAACAGCTTATGCAAGGTTGGAATTGTACAGCGTTCTTGAAAAGTTAAAAGATAGAGTTCTGTATTTCGATACAGAGAGTTGTATGTACATTCACGACCCTGAATTATGGAATCCTCCTATTATTAACAGCCGGCTAGGAAAATGGACTGATGAAGAGCCTGCTTGTAAAATTACTCAATTCAGAGGGCTTGGGCCTAAGAATTATGCTTACAAAATGAAAACAAAAGATGGAGAAGAGATAAGCAAATGTAAAGTAAAGGGGATTACTCTGGATTACAATACAAAACAGGTGCTGAATTTCGATACATATTCAAAATGTACTTTGGATCGCACAATAGAAATCAAAATTCAGTATGATTGTAGAATTAAAAGATACAGAGATAAAACGGTTACCAGTGAACCACAAACAAAAACGTTTCGCTCTGTATACACCAAGAGAGTTATTGTAAATGGTACTGACACTGTACCCTATGGTTATAAAAGTTTGAGAAAATAATTTTATATGACATTGTTGTGTAGCAATCAGTCAAAGTAAGTCGGGAAAAATATTAGCCGTTGGTCAAAAAATAACAATCATGTTGCCGTTACCAATAGAACTACGTGAAAAAATTTATGGAGAATTTGTTCGACAGCATACGCTTGATGAACGAACACAGGTTAACATTAAATTTTTCTGTGTGAAAATTTGGATCGGAAAATTGTTTAAGTGGATTGCAAAAGGAGAAAAATCCTACAAAGTGTATGCTATAATCAACTTTATTGCGATGATGGTGGACGATTCGGGCTTGGGTCTCGTTCTCAAAACTTATTTAGCAGATAGCTGTTTGAAAGACAATGTTATTAGTAAACTGTTTCGATCCACAAGTCGATGGACATTTTTTATCATAGGAACAACAGAAGAAAGTTTTCTTAACGTTCTGAAAATGAAATCAGTTCTATTTGACTTTTACTTACGCTACAAAAAAGGATCTGTTCATGATTCCTACGGAGAATCAAAGGAAACCATGGTAGGGTATATTCTATTTGATAGAGATGTTACAGAAGAAGTAGTATATTCAGCTCTTTCAACAAAAGACGCTTATAGACATGTTGCTCCATTCATAGGACTACGAGATTTCGACGATATGGACAGTGAGTATACAATGTTTTTGGGGTATGACCAATTGCATAAAGACATTACGGAATATGAAGACAAATGTGAAACTCGTGGTATTTGCGAATTTGCATTGTAAAAATTTGTTATATGCTGTATTGTAAATATTTCAGTGTGATTTTTCATTGTGAATAATTCATTGTAAAAAATATTTCAGTGTGATTTTTTTCATTGTCAAGAAAATGTTTTTTTATGCTGTATTGTAAAAAATATTTCAGTGTGGATTTTTTCATTGTTAAGAAAATGTTTTTATGCTGTATTGTAAAAAATGTTTCCTTGTGAATTTTTTCATTGTCAAGAAATTTTTTTCATTGTCAAGAAAATTTTTATGATGCATTGCAAAAAAATGTTTCATTGTTTAGTTCTGTTCAATAAATAAAAGTTCAATAAATAAAAGTTCAAAAAACAATAGAGCTCTTCATTCTGTTTTTCCCCCAAGACTTGTTCTGTCTACATTTTTTCCCATACATCGGCTCATAACTTTTTTGCTATATTAGCATGAAACGTAGCATGGGAAAAAATGTATGCGCTTTCCGCCAGGTCCGTGCTCTTTAAAAATTTTCAATCCTCTGTAAACGTATAAAGCCCAGCGATATTTTCATACAATCACCATTTCTTTGACTCTCAGCTAACGATCACTTCGAAAGCAGTATCAATATTCGGAAGCAATATCAATATGGAGGAGATAAATCATCAACTACGTGAGGCTGTCCAAGAATATCTAAATGCAGGTCAACAGTTATTACAACTAAACACTCATTTCGTTGGAGAGGAGGAACAAAACCAACTACAACGTATAACACAGCCATACAAAGATCTCGGCGAAAGATTAGTTCAACTATTCTTAAAGACAACACCGGATGTCATTTTGGTTGATATCGAATTTGGGAGGAAGATTACTTTCGATAATGGAGCAATGGTAATCAGAAAAAGAGTTGAAGCATGCCCCATTTGTCAAGCGAATTTCGGGTGCTGTCATTAGAAGTGGAAAAAACAACGTGAGACGAAAAAAACACAGCCTCCAAAACAAAACAGCCCTTTTCAGGGCTACCCATCTACCACGAAAGTTCTATCTTTTTTCAAATTGTCATTTCTTCGAAATTGTCAAAACTCAAAAGATTTACAATCAAAAAAAGTCATAGAATAGTCAAACTCTAGTTTTTTCTAACCCGAACAAGAAAAAATGTAACAAAACCACGGGTTGGTCAACAATAAAACATTTAGTATTAGAATTAAAACGGTGATTCTGATTGGACAACATTAATTTGGAGCCAAAACAGCATGAAACGCCGACGCGGGAAAAACATACGAGAAAATGACGTCATGGGTCAACTAGTTCGATCCGTCTGAAAAGCTATAAATCTCTGCGATATATTTTCATACATTTCATTTTTCACAATGGCTTCAAGACCATCATTCCTCGTCACTTGGATGGATGCTGAGCGAAAGTTAACAAGAGCAAGGAGACAAATCGTTTTACTTAAACAACGCTTAGTTGGAGTAAGAAAGCGTTATGAGAGGGCTGAGCTTGCTAATAACAGGGTGTTCTGTTATAACCTTCGGATGAAGGAACTCATTATTGAGGGCATGCTTGAAATGTATTTTCAGTATGTTATTTCAAAAACCGAGCAGGTAGACCGTCTTTTCCGCGAGCAAATCGCCGCTGAAAGGAGTGAGTCAGACAGCGAATCGACTGATGCTGATACTGAATAAACATTTTCAAAAAAATCAGTCCTTCTCTAAAAACAGCCCTTTTCAGGGCTAACCATTTACCACGAAAGATCTATCTTTCTTCAAATTGTCATTTCTTCAAATTGTCAAAATTCTTTCTTTTAGAAGAATTACACTCCAAAGACCCACACTCCAAAGACCCACACGCTAACCCAACAGTCCTTTTCAGGACTAACCATTTACCACGAAAGATCTTTCTTTTCAAATTGTCATTTCTTCAAATTGTCAAACTTCTTTCTTTTAGAAGAGTTACACTCCAAAGAGTTACATTCCAAAGAGTCACACTCCAGAGAGTAAAAAAACTCAGAAAAAGACTAAGTCCAACTCAGTACTCAGTCTTTTAGAGAGAAAAAAATCATTCATACGTGAAGAAAAAACTAAGTCCAACTCAATGGTCAGGGTTTTAGAAAGAGAAATCATCCATAGATGCAGAAAAAAACTAAGTTCAACTCAGTGCTCAGACTTTTAGAGAAAAAATCATTCATAGGATGAAAAAACTAAGTCCAGCGATATATAGGGATAAAATAAAAAAAAAAGCCTAAAAAAAGTGACCCATTACACATATAAAACAGTAAACTCTTGATTAATTTTTTCTCATTCACCATTAACTATCGTAAAAGCTGGGTCAGTATCCCATAATGTTTGGATTGACATTTTTTCTCTCATTGCTCTTCTGGTTAGAAGAAAGAGAACGTTTCAAATATATCAGGTATGAAATTGAGCATCTGATGCAAATGCTAGATAAAATGGAATCAATCGAAAGAAAGAGGGGAGGATAAAAAAGTGTATTCTGCACAAAAAACAGCCCTTTTCAGGGCTAGCTATCTTCAATGAAACATCTTTCTTTTCATTTTGTCAGAAGACTCATAATCAAAAAAGTCATAGGATAGTCAAACTCTAGTTTTTTCTAACCCGAACAAGAAAATGTAACAAAACTATAGATTGGTCAACAATAAAACATTTACCATTAGGAAAAACAACGATAATTCTGATTGGATAACATTAATTTGGAGCCAAAACAGCATGAAACGCCGACGCGGGAAAAACATAGGAGAAAATGACGTCATGGGTCAACTAGTTCAATCCTCCTGTAAAGCTATAAAACCCAGCGTTATTTCCATACATTGTTCATTTCTTCGAGTCGCAGATAAGATGGAGACTGCACTTAGGGACATGGATTTTTGGGAGCTTGCCCAACTGTCGAAGAAGAAGAAGGTCGTTGTACCAAAAACAGAAAGTTGGGATGATGACAACGAGGCACCGTTCTCGCTGAAGTTCAACCTAGACGCTCAGGAGCTGAAGAGATTGAAGAGGCGGGCGGCGAGTAGCTGCCCAGCCTGCAGAAAGGTTGGAGGTTGTGCTTAAAAACACAACCTCCAAACCAGGTCCGTTTTAGGACACCCAACAGCCCTTTTCAGGGCTAACCATCTACCACGAAAGTTCTATCTTTCTTCAAATTGTCAGACGTAAGTTCTATCTTTTCTTCAAATTGTCATTTTTTCAAATTGTCAGACGAAAGTTCTATCTTCAAATTGTCAGACGAAAGTTCTATCTTTCTTCAAATTGTCATTTCTTCAAGTTGTCAGACGAAAGTTCTATCTTCAAGTTGTCATTTCTTCAAATTGTCACAGCTCTTTTCAGAGCTAACCCAACAGTGCTTTTCAAGACTAACCATCTACCACGAAAGATCTATCTTCAAGATGCCAGACGAAAGTTCTATCTTCAAGTTGTCAGACGAAAGTTCTATCTTCAAGTTGTCATTTCTTCAAATTGTCACAGCTCTTTTCAGAGCTAACCCAACAGTCCTTTTCAGGACTAACCATCTACCACGAAAGATCTATCTTCAAGATGCCAGACGAAAGTTCTATCTTCAAGTTGTCAGACGAAAGTTCTATCTTCAAGCTGTCATTTCTTCAAATTGTCACAGCTCTTTTCAGAGCTAACCCAACAGTCCTTTTCAGGACTAACCATCTACCACGAAAGTTCTATCTTTCTTCAAAATTGTCATTTCTTCAAATTGTCAAACTTCTTTCTTTTAGAAGAGTTACACTCCAAAGAGTTACACTCCAGAGAGTTACACTCCAGAGAGTAAAAAAACCTCAGAAAAAGTCTAAGTCCAACTCAGTACTCAGTCTTTTAGAGAGAAAAAATCCTTCATAGATGCAGAAAAAAGTCTAAGTCCAACTCAGTGTTCAGGCTTTTAGAGAGAGAAAATCATTCATAGGTGAAAAAACTAAGTCCAACTCAGTGTTCAGGCTTTTAGAGAGAGAAATCATCCATAGGGTGAAAAAAACTAAGTCCAACTCAATGCTCAGGCTTTTAGAGAAAAAAAAAAAAAAATTTCCATAGATACAGAAAAAACGGCAATGTAGGGATAAATTTCCCTCCCCCCATTTTCCCTCAGGGCAGGCAAACTGGGTATTTTTTGGGCATTTTTTGTAGAAGTGATATAATTAAATTCTTTCAGGGTAGGCAAACTGGGGACAAACTCTCTGTAAGGTAGGTAGCGTAGGGACTACAGGGATGTCTCTTTGTACGTCTGACCAGGCCTGTCAGACGTACAAAGAGACATCCTATACTACTCACACGTTCAAAGTTACAGGAGCTTCTAGGTGTTGTTGCCGATCTATTCTACGCATATCGCTTTACTTATAAAAAGATTGCTACTTCTGGTACCAGGATTCATGTATATCGAGAGAATGAAGCGACTACCAACTCCTGTTTTACTGCGACTTCAACATATCCATAGTATAGATTGATTCTGTAAAATATCATCAGTAAAAAATTTGTCGGCAAAATCCAACATTCACCGTAAACCTTCCTCGGCATTTTCTACACAGATCCATAAGCGACTTGCTTCGGCATAGTTCGTATACAGTCGGTAGAAATGACGAAAGTGTCATGCATAATTTGAGAGCAGTCATCGGTCAAAGTCAGGTTTTGTTGACATTTATCAAATTCAGGACATCAAAGCCTTCATGAATTCAACCAACGTAAAGCGGACCGGAGAAGACATGAAAAGTTCCACGATAACCAGTATATTTGCTCTGATCGTCGCCATATTTGCTGTGGGAGGAATGATTGGAGGACTTGCCGCTGGTTGGTGGGCGGACTTTTTTGGAAGGTAAACATACATTAGTAGCCAACTCTTGTGTAACAAAGCTTATTGACTACGGTTTTACTGATCAAATGAATAAACGATTCAGTTTCTTTTCTTATTTCTTACTTGATGGCAAATACGGTCTGTTTGTTTAAACGTTTACGAGCTTTAACAAGGGATCGAACAATTATATAAGCGATCTCTTTGCCCATGTCTATCAACACATAGAGAGGTCCTAGAAGTATAGTTATGTTAAACATCCGTATTTACAAGAAACCTTTTCTAAGACAATATCTTTGGAAAACGTGAAATTTATTCCGGCAGTTGGCCGTTAAAACGTTTTATTTTTCAGCAGGGCAACAAGTAGCCTGAGTTCCAGTCCGTCCATTTCTTTCTTTTCTATCATTTGGACGTTGCTTTGTCAAAAATGACGACCTGGGGACATTCGAAAATCGATTGCAGCGACATCTAGTTTACCCCATCTCACATTGGGGTAAAGTAGATGTCGCTGCAATCGGTTTTCGAATGTATTTGACAAAAAGAAGATATCGAAATTCCAATAGCCTCGCTTTGATCACTTCCTACTTGTGAGCCATCTTTGAAAATATATAAACAAAATTTCAAACAGGTTATTCACAATGACTTCGATGGATAGTTTGAAGGTCTAAATGAATTTTTGATTGCACCGACTGGCCAGGAAAGTCACTCGTACATAAAATCACCCCCTTTGTACTTGAATTAGTCAAAAAAAGCGCGAATCCATCGTTATCAACATTGTGACGTCACGCGATAAACAAGTCTAGAATTAGATTATCGACACAAATGATAATCATGGGGAGACACTTGAATGTCCCCAGGCGGTAATAATAACGGAAGCAATAAATAGATAGAGCCAAAATCAGCAGCAGACCCCATTTACGAGAGCGTGATATATAGTTATTTTTAAATTATTACCGCCTGGACCCAGGCTAGGCAACAAGCGTCACGTAGTAGCTATATTTCCCTATCAAAGGTTTTAGCGATGTTCTCAGCCACTTTCAATTGAAGTTATATATTTGAATGGGTCCACACCTTTTAAACCATTCTGTATTTCTTGCAGAAAAAGAGGCATGCTCATAAATAATGTCATTGGAATTGTTGCCGGCGCCATGATGTTTTTCAGCAAAACTGCCGTGTCCTATGAAATGGTAATTGTTGGTCGATTTTTGGCTGGAATCTGTTCTGGTAATAAGATTAGTTTTTTCCATAGATTCAGTGCATTTCCTTTTTATCTAAATATTTATGGTTTGGGGGTGCTTCAAGCAAATGGTCTAACCATTCATGTTCGCCAAAGGCTAAGGTTTAATGGCAGAGCATTTGTGCTGTTAAGAATATTTGAAGTTGGCGGGAAAAAAATAGTTCTGGTAAAAAACACAATTTGTTGCGAATCGCTTTAAGTCAATACTGTACAGGTGCAACTTTTCACATCTCGTTTTCTCCACAGTGCTTCCCGTAAATTGATATATCATTGTTCCTTTCCCTAGCTGTTCCTTTATTTTGCAATTGTTTCTCTGGTCTGAAAATATCCTTTACCAGAACTCGTAAAATCTGCCTGCTGCATGTCGGGAAATACATAGATAAGTAACTTGTCACCGTGATATTGCTGTAAATCTATGATTAGCAGGTAACTATTCAGATTTGCAGATAAATTTTCAGATTGAGGGATAAATTTTTTGAGGTTGGCAGATAACTATTCAGACACTGCTCAAATTATAGGATTTTTTTGTGAAATGGTGGAAAACATTGTGGTAAAAGGAGAACATTCTGGTTCCAACATTTTCCCTTTTTCCTAAAATGTTTTCAATAGCTTCATTTCCAAGGGTCGTTTAAAACATTGTTTGGTAAAAACAAAAGGAGCATCTTACACCATTTAATCACTCTCGTTACAGGCCTCTTTACCGGTCTCACGCCGATGTACTTGTCCGAAATATCGTCTTCAGACATACGTGGGGCCCTCGGCACTCTTCACCAGTTTGGTGTCGTGACCGGAATTTTGACGTCACAGGTTTTGGGGTTCCCTGAAATATTTGGAAATGCGAAATATTGGAATTTCCTGCTGGGTAAGTGATAACTTTACAGTTATAATATACAACATAAAAAGGTTTTATAAGCACTGAGCCAGAATCGTTTGCCATTATCATAAGCCATTATATCCACCTTCTGAGAAAACCCATCCTTGTAAACCCGGTGCACTTCATTTCGCTAACTACAATCATCACACGATGATATTAGAACTTAACGAAATGAAGTGCACCGGGTTTACGAGAATAAAGAAAACCGTTCAGTCATCGATTTCGAAAACATTTTTAAAATATGGATAATCGACATTAACAAAGGTTTGATACATGAAGATGATAATTATGTGAGAGCATTGTGACGAAAGGAAAAATAACTCATTTCTTTCGTTTTGTTTTTGAAGGCCTGTCCCTTGCTCCATGTGTTGTTCAGATACTAAGTATGCCGTTGTGTCCGGAGAGTCCAAGATATTTACTTCTGAAAAAGGACAGAGAAGGACAGTCAAGGAAAGGTAAATCCTTATGTATCGTAAGTTAACAGTACGCAGACACGATGAATGAATGAATGAATGACTGAATTTGAGGTAAGTAAGGGATTGATTGACTGTGTGGTGTTTAACGCGGTTTTCAACATTGCTGCTTTTCCTGCTGCTTCCCACATAACTACCATCTAAACAATGATCAGCGGTGAGAGAGGAATGAATCATGTCGCAATGACTATCATCAGTCCTCGGAAAGAAATTGGCCGAGCCGGGGATCGAACCAGCAACCTCCTGTTCTCAAGTCCTGTACGCAACTGACTGAGCTATCGGGGCTCGGCATGGGAAGGGAAGGGAAGGGAGGGAAGGAAGGAACGAACAAGAAGATAAATGAATGATTAAAACGAAAGTATGATCGAGAAATGATTCATATACGATTTATTACAGCGTTACAGATACTACGTGGAACATCGGACGTTGACGGAGCTATAGAGGAGATGAAATCTGAAAATAGATCGAACTCAACCGAAAAATCGGTAAGAAAGAGAATAACTTTGATGATAAGTATTCCAGTATTTAGACGCTGTTTGCAAGTGTACCCGTGTGACCATTTCTGTAACAAATAACAGTTTTTCTTATTAATTTTGGAAGAATGACAGGAAAAACGTTAAATAAATATTGTAAAACTGAAAAAAAAGTTGTACTGCTTGATATCGGTATTTTGAATCTGGAAAAGGAACCAATGACTCTTTAGAAATTAACCAATGTCTTTGAATCTTTTAAATCTTAAGCCGCAATCAGCGACCCGATGCCCATATGCTTACCTCTAGATCAAGATTAAATTGCACGGAATGGATAGTTTGATGTCGAATAAGCATCCTGCATCATTTAAAATGACAGTAGTTGACATTGTATGAGTTTTAGTTACAAAAGAAATTCGGTGATTTAAAATAAAACCCATTGTATATTTTCTTGTTTATTTTCATACTCATAATGTTTTTTTTTTTCTTTCTCTCAGATCGGGATGATTGCCTTATTTAAAAGATCTTCATTACGGCGACCGCTGATTATAAGTATAGTGATGCATCTTTCTCAACAATTATCTGGAATAAATGCAGTAAGTTAAACTCGTGTGTATGCTATTTTAGCTCACCTGAGCACGATGTGCTCAAGGTGAGTTTTTGTGATCCTGCTGTGTCCGTCGTGCGTCGTCAAATTTTGCCTTGTGTACGCTGTGGAGGCAACATATTGTGTCTGATACTCATGAAACTTGGTCGGAATATTTGTCTTTATGATATCATGGACGAGTTTGAAAATGGGCCACATGGTCTTAAAGTAAGTCACCTGGTCAAATCTTAAAAATTTATGTTCACTCTTAGGCAATATTTTCAGTCTAATACTTAAGAAAGTTAGTCGGAATGTTTATCTTGATGATATCTAGAATCAAGCAGAAAATTGGTAATGTTGGGTCAAAAACTAAGTCATAAGGTCAAATCTCTGAAAAACTTCGTGTGCACTCTAGAGACTACATCTTCAGTCTGATTCTCATGAAACTTGGTCAGATTGTCTTGATGATATCTCGGAAGAGCAGGAGAATGGGTCACGTCGGGTCAAAAACTACGTCACTTGGTCAAATCTTGAAAGATAACAAAAAAAAAAAACAACATTAAAAATACAAAACAAACAAAAGACGTGTGCACTTTAGAAACTACATTTCCAGCCCAGTGCTCTTGAAAGTCAGTCAGAATGTTTGTCTTGATAAAGCCAGGTTTTATTTGTCTTCTACAAATGCTTTTATTTAGGACATTTTTTAATCTTATCGTCTCGTAAGGAGTTACAGCACTAATGTCTTTATGAGTAAATGAGCCATGCTGTGGCAAGAGGGGGTTTAATGCATCGCTGTGAAGCAGTATACCAGGTAAGTAATCACATAATTATGGATCCCGAGAATCCATTTTGTCCAATAACCAACTAAATTATGTGGTAGAGCGGTCCTCGGTGATGTTGAAAATTTACCAAAGGCAAACAGTTTCCGTGCAGGCTGACCTTGGTCAATACTTTTTGCAGATGCATTAAACTCAACCACCCCCTCCCCCATTCACAGACCATGACTCTTTCAATATAACTCGGCGGGAATATTTTGACGCTTGTCTCTTGTAAAGTTGTCGCCACTAACTCATATTTTTGACTCTTTCTCTCTTTCCAGATATTTTACTACTCCTTTAACTTATTCAAAAGCGCGGGATTGGAAAAATCCACAGCTGCGCACGCAACTTCCGGTGTGGGCGGGACTATGTTTGTGATGACGTTGATATCGATTCCAATGATGGACAAAGTGGGTCGGCGCACCTTGCATTTGATTGGACTCGGTGGAATGTTTATATTCAGTATACTGATCACAATATCGTTAGCGCTAACGGTAAGCGCTTTTCTACCATTATCTAAATTGCCCCTCTCAATTTTTTCATTTTTTATTGGGTTCTTTAACCTCGTCCTGCATTGTGCTATGCAGCAAACAGCCGTTGGGTCCTCGCTTTCCTTACCTAAGGGGCTATTTTACTTTCACCGTCAACCCGCAAAGGGTAGCCTTTTGTTGACCTTGCTTCTAGCTAATCGGTATAGTGCTTTCAAGTGTTTGAAAGCGTATTTAAACCTGTGGAATAATTCTTCATTTGTGAGGATGGGGATCACTCTTTCATGATTTTCACCTCACTATAATATTGTAAACTTTCTTTGCTGTACATTAAATTTACAAAACCGTTTTCATCAGAGACAAATGATAATAAACGATATTACTTCAACAATGAAGTAGCAGTAACCAACAAATGTACCGACGTCTGAAACGACCTCGATTATTGGCCAAGCTATTATTAGCAAAATTTGAACCCCGTTTTTTTTTTTCCCCCACAAGACATGAGAATATTAGCCCGTTCTTCAGATCTACCAAAGAAGGTTTTGTGCTTTGGTCAGATTTAGTTCTCCTCTTCGTCGTTTCAAGACTCTAGGAGATTAAGTATTTTCTTGATAGCCGAGCCCTGCAGCGCAGTCGGTAGCATACAGGGCTTGAAAACAGAGAATTGTTTGTTTGAATCTCCAACCCGGCGAATTTCTTTCCGAAGACTGATGATAGTCATTCCGATCGGATTCATTCTTCTCTCACTGCTTATAATTGTTTGGATGATGGTTATGTGGGAGAGCAGTCAGTGGATTTGGAAAAATATAGTGCGAAGCACTGGTAAAAGAAACTCCAGGAAGGCATGGATAGGTGCACTGGCTGGCGCGATAGAAAAGAAATAGTATTAGAAACGGCGTTAAAAACCAAGTAAACAAACAAACTTTGTGAAGATTGGGCTTTTATCTTTTCAAACATGTACAGCACTAGGGCGAGTACTGAGCTAACAGTACACATTATATTGAGGGGCCTCCATAGCTCTGTGGTTCAAGTGTCGGATTCAAACTAGAATCCCCCCCCCCCCCCCCCCCCACGTGTGAATCCTTGCTGGTGGTGCTCATCAGGTGGGATAGTGCTAGGATAAGGTACTATTACCAATTTTATTCTTTAACAAACGACAAAAAAATTGGCTTGACTTAAGTGAAAGAATTGGCAGACAAAAAATAAATTGCTTTAATGGTGGTTTCTGTCTTTGATAGGGAAGAAAAAATAGCGAAGAAAAGGAGAAAATGTTCGTTACCAGCATTTTCTCCTTTTCCCCACAATGTTTTTCTAAGTCTTTTTAATGGTCGTTAAAACACTGGATTGCGTGGTAAACGGTGAATTGATAAACAAACATTATTTCTCTACTTTCAGTACCTTGCTGACTGGATCTCGATAGCTAACATTGTAGTCTCCCTGTGTTTTGTCGTGTTCTTTGCAGTTGGGCCAGGTTTGTCAATTAACAATTCTAACATGACACGTGAATTCGGCTCTATAAACACAGTGCAACGAAAACGTGGTAAAATCTACGTTATTCTATGTAGAGTGACGTCATTCTATATATAGTGACGTCATTCTGCATGAAGTAAGTAAGTTATTCAATGGAACATAATTTGCATCCGCGTTTTTACTCTAAGTATGAACTTGTTTTCCTTTGATTAAGAGTTGGTCATGTACTGTATACATGTAGATGTGTTTTTGACTTGCCAAAAACTAAACAAAACAGATAAAGGCAAAACACTTGCAAAGCACAATAATATTCTTTCTGAACATATTGTGAAACATTTTGGGTATAAGAACAAATGCTTCGTTTTGAGGAATATTTCCCAAATTTTATCTTCTTTTGGAATCCCAGAAATCTTCTCAATTGGTCTTATTTGAAGAATTAATGCTTTAAGTCTTCCTATTAGGCATAAATTTGGACACCTTTTCTTTTTTCGGACCATGAGACTAAATTTCCCATTTACAAACGAGCGGCGCTATGGTGGAAGGGGTTATATTGCATCTCAGTGATGCAGTATACCGACCAAGTCATCTAATTACTATACATAGGCGTAACCAGGATTAAAATATTTTGAGCCCTGCTCTGGCAAAAGGGGGCTTAATGCATCTCCATGAAACATGATACCAAGCAAGCCATCACATAATAATGGATTCATAATACGGTAGCTACTTTTTTTAACAACCGACTTATTCATGAGGTAGACATAGAGAAAATTGACACATGGCGAAAGGTTTCGGCCCAGGTCAGCCTGCGCGGACTGCGTAGGCTGACCTGGGTCGATACTTTTCGCAGATGCATTAAGCCCCCTTTTGCCAGAGCATGGCTCATTTATAGGTACAGTGAGGCAATAAGTGCGGATGGAGCGGGGGTGAAGAGTCGATGGGGGAAGGATCGGGAGGGATCGTCCCCCTTTTGTTAATTGGGGTTACGGGGGTCTCCTTGGAAATTTTTGAGAATTTTGACGGGAAAAGTTGGTTCTGGCGTGTTTTTGACATTTTACTCGTAAAGAAATGGTAAAAAAATGTCATTAATATGTAAAGAAAATAACTGTCTCAACCTGTCTTTTATATACGCAAGAGAGTGTTGTGTGTAGTGGGCGCTACGCCTTTGCTATTAATCTGTATAATCCATTTTGTCGAACAACCGACCTAATCTGGAAGTAAACTTGTCCTTTGCCATGCAAAAAATTAAACAAAAGCAAAAAGTTTCAACCCAGGTTAGCCTGTGCGGACCACGCAGGCTAACCTGGGTGGATATTTTTGAAGATGCATTAACCCTCCCCCCTTTCACAGAGCATGGCTCAAACTACTTTGCCATCAAGTAGTTTCTTGTGTTATTTTATCATCATACTGATTGTTTATATGGCCTGCAACACGTGAAAAGGGTAATTTTTATGCAATTTTCTGTTTTGCGCATCTCTACTGAAGGACAAAATCTAATGTAGTCGTAAAGTGTCGTCTCGGATTAGCCTGCGCGGACTGCGCAGGCTGATCCGAGACGACACTTTACGCAAATGTCCGAATGACCCTTTTCGCGTGTTGCAAACCATATAAGGTTACGTACAGGACAATGTTCCTGTGACAGGTCATGCATGTACTTGAGACAATGGCAATGTTCAACTGTTGATCCTTATAAAGGAAGATAGGTTGACATTTGTAAATATTTTTTGACGGGAGGCCTCGTCAAAGAGTGATATGTAGACCTTTCTTGTCAAAAGGTAAATCTCAGGCAATCATCGTGTTGCAAAATCAGAGGGCATGCATAAGCTTTTTTCATGAGTTGTTTCGGGTCCTGCGTGGTCAAGTAGTATTGTTAGCGCATTTGTATATGCAGAGGTGATGGGTGCGATGAACGTGCGATCTTCATCCGAAGCACTAGTTTCCGTGATAGTTATCCTTGGCAAGACATAGCAGAATCAACGCAAAAACCCGGCATACTTTTACTCCAGCCTTTTTTTTTCAATCAAAAGTTTTTCAGTTTTATCACGGTAGCAGTTCGCTTCTTCACTCCTTTCCTTGGTTTAACCGATACAATGCTTTGAGAGCTTTGCCTAAGGACGCTCGTACGAAAACAAAAGCCGTCAGTGCGTATCGAACCTTAAACATCTTGATTAGCTCTTCACCAAACAACACAATCTTAGACTTGTATAAATTGAAAGCATATGGAGCAGACACAATGAATGTGATTCAAAAATTAAAATTTGTTTTTGGAAGGGTAGAAAACGTTGTGATTACCAGCATTTTCTCCTTCTCCCATTATATTTTCAAAAGCTTTCTTCTTCATGGTCGTTAAAACACGGGATTATGTGGTAATTGGTTAATGGAGATAGAATTTAATTTTACTAGAATGTTACTAGAGTGTATCTGCAACTAAGATAATTCTTTGAACAGGATCCGTGCCATGGCTTATAGTATCTGAGCTATTTCCTCAAGGTCCCCGACCTGCCGCAATTAGTGTCTCAGTACTGGTTAACTGGATTGCTAATTTTGCTGTGGGATACTCATTTCCCTACATGCAGGTTTGTTTTCTTTCGAATATTTTTATCTATTAGACATTAAATCGTCCGGACCTTTTGTATCTTCTGTAACTCAATACCAGACCACATAATTTTATACTTTTTCGTTATATACAGAATGCATTTGGAGGCAACAAATCAAATATGGCTTAAATGACAGGATTTAACTTTGACCGGGTAGAACACACCGTGAAAAAAAGGGAAAGTGCTGATTTCCACAATATTTTCAAAAGTCTTTTCCCTTCCGGTCGTGGTTCCGTAACCGGTTAACTCTTTACCTTTTTAACCCTTTACCAAACACTACAATAGTGAAAAAAGCCATACACTTTTTGCATTAAACAACTTAAAGCGCATTACTGTGATGTGTCATTGATTGATTGTTTGAATTTGCGTTTAACGCTGTTTTAACAGCTTGGGTCATATCACGGCGGTCAGTGCAGCTACGCATGTGATTCCTGGCTTTCTCACACCAGTACTGACACAACTGTGATGTGTCAGGGCCCCGATATCCACCAACCATTGTTTGAATTATTTTTTGTCTGATTCTCGCGTATTCTCGAGTATTTTTAGAAAATAGCGCAAGCTCTGGTTGGCGAATTGTTTAGCCAATCAGAAATTGCGGTGCTTTCTAAATAGGAACGTAAATGTACTCTGTCATGTATCAGATGTATTCTGTCAAAAACCTTGAAAATACAATGTTTGTAATCTCTTGCTCAACTGAAAATTTTGATTTTATTTAAGGGTTAATCAAATAAACATCTCGAGTGTATTTTCTAGCTTGAATAAGTCATTTGAAGCAATTGTTATGTATATCATAATTACCTCCCTTTCATTTCTGTAAATGACATTAGCTTCATGTAAACTTTTTGGTACTTGTGTGCATATAATGTGAGGCTGACGAAGTAATAGTGAAATGTCGGATGCGTCAGCTTGTCATCCCCGTTAACCCAGCGATATTAAGTTAACAGCTACATTCCTGCGATCATTACAATGTATGTATTTTACAAAATGAAGTGCCTCTTGATTAACGAGGATACAGTTTGTTTGTCTACATGAAGTGTCCCAACAAGGCTCAATGGACTCAATTGCTCATTGTTTCGACCATGCTTGTCGGAATATAACCTACAGTAGACTTAATATAGTTTACCTCATGAAATATTTTTCTTTTTCATTTTCTGAATAGTCGGGTATGGAGGATTACTCCTTTCTGCCATTCACGGTGTTACTGGGCTTGTTTTGGATCTTTACATTGGTGTTTGTACCAGAAACGAAGAACAAGACCATAGAAGAAATCTCACAACTCTGGACTAAGGACAAAGGAAAGTCTGCCAATGCCTACGAGCAGAAAGTTGACATCTAGCAAGCAGGGTTTATTGATTAGTGTCTGAGCATAGCTTAGGAAGAAACCACACCAAAGAGGTGATTTCTGTATAGATCTTTTCTGAAAAGCAAAAATCAGTGCTAGTTTGTTGGAGCTCCTAACATGTATTCGAGTCACGCTAGCAAGTGATAATAAGCCTGTCAGCGTCAAATCAATAAACTGGACCTCTTGGACGGCTAGCATAATTATCCCCCTTTAATACAAAGGCAAATGCCATAGACAACACTAAATGTATGGATGGTTGTTTAAATATATCAGTCGAGGCTGAAGCTGTTCTGTTGAAAAGTGGAATGATTTAGTCTGGTTGTCTCCATAATGTATTCTAGCTTGGCGCCTTAGCCGTACTTCGATAGTTTATCTCCGTTGTCTGCTCATATTCTTCGAAATTCGACCTGTCTGCTATGACGCATCACCCATCCCCGGATACTTGGGAAAAGTAGGGCTTATACCGTAGCTATACCCAAGCCTGAAGTGCCTGTTTTAATAAATGGCCGGTGCATAGGTTATCTGCTATCTGAACATAGCTGAATGAATCGCACCAGGTAGTGTTTAATTGAGTAAACGTTTATTTTATTTTGAAATTCAAAGTAACGGTTGTTGTTTTGAAAAATTAGTCTGCTTCTGTACCCAGAATGCCCAAATTAGATAGAAGTGTATGTGTAGAATGCCATCTAGCGGAAGATAATGAGTTTATCTCACTTCCTTTTTTTTTTTTCGATTTGCTTATCTTAACAATATACACCATATTCCACTGATACTCAGAAACTTTTTTTTTTCATCTCATATGCATGACTTAACAAGCCGCTGGTATAGATTCAAGATCAGAATAAACGTTCTGTGCTGTCTGATCTTGATCTATGCCGTCAGCAAAAGCCCCAGTTTTCGCATATGGAGCCGCAAGGCTTAATTACGACTATGTATAATGTCACTCTTATGCAAACAAATCAGCAAAACAAGGAGAAAAGTAGGTGCATAGCATAATTATACAACAGATTGTCTCTATGTTAGGCCAAACTAAGATGTTATAGCATGCATAAAGACCATGATTGACAGCCTATATTCGATTTATTTGCTTGATGCTTATTTCTCACTTTGAAAATTACACTTTCTGGTGTATAACGTTGGTCAGGATGTCTATCTATATGCATTCACGGTGTTTTACCGGTTCTTTATGTAGTACTTATAGTGGCTGGCAGTTACTTCCCTTTCATGAGTGCAAATTGCTAGGCAGTGAGTTTGGGTGCTTATGTATATAAACCAGCTGAAGCCGATCCATTTCTACTCACGAGTCGGATGTCTCTGTCAGTTTGTTTGCTTTAATCCTTATCCTGCTAAATGACTTAAAGGAAACTTTCAAGCCGATAATAAAAACCCGAATTATACTACTTCAAACTCATTTTTTTGGAGAAAAATATCTCCCTATCGGACAGTGTAGATCCAAGATCAGACTGCACGTTCTGTGCAGTCTGATCTTGGATCTACATTGTCCGTAAAAGGTCAGTTAGTCGTGCTTAGCTGCCTAAAAGTTAAGTGCTCCACCTAGGTATCTTCGCCGTACTTGTCTGTGTCTCATTTGCACTTTGTTTCGACTTCCCCGTTGTAACTCTCGAATACTACTCGCTTGAAAGCAACGCGCTCCTCGCCAACTTTTACCAGATTCCGTACCATGTGAGAAAGAACAAATCTTAGGCAATGATTTTCATAAATCTTTGGAAAAAAAATTGCCTGGCCAAATTTCATACTTGTAACCTCCTTGTGACAAACTCTGTACGTAACCAATGAATGACAAAAGTCTGAATTCACCTACCATCTTTACAACATTCTTAGTCTGATTCTCAAGGATTTTTAAGATATAAAAGTACTGCAATTTTTGGTTGGCTGAACCTGGACCAAATGGTTCAGCTAATTAGGAGTTGCGTTACTTGCAAAATCTAAATAAAAAAGAAAAAAAAATGTTTGTTTTGATGTTACTCGATCGACTATAATTTCAATTGTAAACCTCAAATTCAACGCTTTACTTTCTGGCTTCGCCACTTGTGAAAAATCAAGTTTTGTTTCACTCAGTGAAATTATATTTTGATCCGAACCGAAAAACTACCCTCTATAGTATTCATAATCAATTAAATGTTTCTAGTTCGATCTATCGTTTTTATACATCGAATTATGCATAAACATGTAATGTTATTTAAAAATAAAATGTGTAATCTATGCAATTATAACAAGTTTTCATCTAATTAACATACTGAATTCAAAAGCTTTTAGTTACATGTACATCGATCTTTTTTGATCATCAGACATTGCATATAGATCTTTATACGCTACGAAATGTTGAAATAAGGTGTGTAACATAGTTCCTATTGATCGAAGTGACTGGGCCATGCTCTATGAAAAGGGGCCGTAGTGCAACTGCAAAAAGTATCGACTCGGGTCAGCCTGCGCAGGCTGACATGGGTGAAAACCTTTTGCTATTAGTAAATTCTGTTCATGTTCAAGGACCGTTCTATTCTAGATTTAGTTACCAGGATGTTAAAATGATGTTATAGAACCCTAATTATGTGACGATTTGCTTGGTAAATTGCATCACAGAGATGCAATAAACCCTCTTTCGACAGAGAGATGTTGAATCATAAATAAACAGCATATAGTTACATAGATCATTTTGTGCTTCATTTTTTTTTAATATAATTATTTATGTAATATAATTTTATGCAATGCAATGTGATTTTGAAATAAAGTCTGTAATTCATGCTTGAGACACGTTTTTAACTTAAAGATAAAAGCTCTTCCCCTTGAAGGCTATAAAACAGTGATAATGAACTCTGACTCTATCTGCTACTGACTCTTTTCTCTTAAAATTTCTGAGTCCCTGTCTGCCATCCTCTTTGTCTCCGTGTTTTTTTTCTCTGTCTTCTCTGATTTCCCCCCCCCTCTCTCTCTCTCTCTCTCTCTCTCTCTCTCTCTCATTCTTTGTCTGACTTTTTTACTCTCTCTGACACTCTGAATACTTATGTTTCTACGTCTCATTGTCCTTGACTCTTTGTCTCTCTGATTCTAACTTTCTTTTATTGTTTTCTCTCTGACATTATTACTGTCTGATTTTCCCTTATTCGTCGATTCTCTGACTCTCTTCCGCTTACATTCTCCCTTACTGCTATACTTTGTCAGACCAAAATATTGAAGGCTCACTAGTGGTAAAAAGCAAACAATTTAGGAGTCACGATGAAGATATGTGTAATTAATACCATTTAAAAATGAATATCATTTTGAGTATGATAATGTGTTACAGAACAATCTGTCATAGTAGCAGTCGTTGGCAGAAAATAAATTGTAAAATTAGAACAAAAGTTGGCTACTTATGTCATAGTATCAGTGAGATTTATTTTTTCTGCCAGCAATTGAACTTTGACCGACCATACTGTATCACGTTGTCAGACCCACGAGGATAATTATACTCTCAAATGGTATGATTTGAATCTGACTGCAATTTGACCCCGCATAGTTTGCATTTGGCTGCAGTTGTGCCTTTAACAACCACAACACGCAGAACCATGGAGCCTATTGCAAATTGAAGACCAAAGAGAAAACTGAAATATAGTGTATTATTATACTGCAAAGAAATTTCTCGTGATCTGATTGGATAATATGCCCCATACATATTTTTAGCTCCACTGGCCGAAGGCCAGCGGGCTTATGTCATGGCCTGTTGTCCGTCGTGCGTCCGTCCGTCCGTCAGTCCGTCCGTCCGTCCGTGCGTCCGTCCGTCCGCCCGTGCGTTAACTTTTTTTTAAAACGTCTTCTTCTCTGAAACTACCCATCCAATTTTGATGAAACTTCACAGAAATGATCCTGCCATGGTCCTCTTCAGAATTTCTTGAAAGAATTTAATTCCTTCAAAAACTCTGGTTGCCATGGCAACAAAACTGAAAAATTTTGAAAATCTTTGAAAATCTTCTTGTCTGAAACCGTAAGGCCAAGGGCTACCAAATTTGGCATGTAGCTTTATCTAGTGGACCTCTACCAAGTTTCTTCAATTTATAGCCCTGGGGTCAAAATTGGCCCTGCCCCGGGGGTTACAAGTTATACATGGGCTTATTTAGGGAGAACTTTAAAATTCCTCTTCTACCTAGCCATAGGGCCTAGAGCTACCAAATTTGGCATGTAGCTTTATCTAGTGGACCTTTGCCAAGATTGTTCAAATTATAGCCCTGGGGTCAAATTAGGCCCTGCCCGGGGGTAACAAGTTTTACATGGGCTTATATAACAAGTTTTACATGGGCTTATATAGGGAGAACTTTAAAATTCTTCTTTGACCTAGCCATGGGGCCTAGGGCGACCAAATTTGGCATGTAGCTTTATGAAATGGCAATATTTAGGTTTTTATTATTTACATGAAAGTTTCATTTAATTTATTTAGCAGAATAAGGATTCAGAAGTCTGCTACATAACAAACAAAGATACTGCCCTTAAAAATACAATGATATGCTCAGTCACAAAAAGAAATTCAAAATGAAAGCACAGCTCCAGATAAGAGAGAGTGATCATATTCTAAATCCATTATTTCTCGTTCAAACCCTATGTTGTGGATTACATATTTCAGATTCTTTGCTAAAAATTTGATCTGGCAATGGACGTGGCTGCTGTGGGCTTGGCTTTATTAAAGATTATAACTGGTTATATGATTTAAGTTTACATACTGATAAAAGGAAATAACTCTTGTTCTGTCCATGCAAATATAAATGCACTCAAAACATTGCTGTTCCAGTACATTATAATTTATAGTCTACATCTTTTTTCCTTGCTTCAAAGTATGGTGGAGAATTTTAAAATCTTCTTGTCTGAAACCATAAGGCCCAGGGCTACCAAATTTGGCATGTAGCTTTATCTAATGGTCCTCTATCAAATTCCTTCATATTATAGCCCTGGGGTCAAAATTGGCTCTGCCTTGGAGATCACAAGTTTAACATGGGCTTATAGGGTGACTGTAATTTAGAATAGTAATCAAGGGAAATAACTCCTGTTATACAAGATAAAGTTTGTTACTATTTACCTCCCTTGATTATCAAACTGCAGTTATACGTTATTGGAGTTTGGTATTCAAGTTTTTTGGAGAGGAAATGTTCTGTTTTAATAGAGAGTTTTTTTTAACTGTATTTTTTTTTACTGTACCAAGTTTAAAGCCATTGCAAAAAGACAAATTGAATGTAGCTTAAATGACTATTTCTGTCCTTGATAGTTAGGAAACGTTGTGGGAAAAGGAGTAAATACTGGATGACAACATGTCCTATTCTTACGATGTTTTTGAAAGCCTTCTCTTTCAGGGTCATTAACACTTTGATTTGTGTAGTAAAGGGTTAAAAAGCCAGTGGAGCGATACAGGGCCATCATGGCCCTCTTGTTTTTATATGTCATGTACACTGGCAAAACCAACGTAAAAGCAGTATACATGACTACACTTCAACACAACATCCAAAATGGCTGCGTCGATCGGTCGATACGAGCCGCCAACAAGACAAACATACTGAGTAGCCTGCACCATATTATTACTAGTTTCCCTTGATGGTTGTGTCATTAAAAAGGAAAAAATGGATAATTTTTGAAAGTAAATGAATATAGAACTTTGTATGTATTATCGTTTGATGTCATTCTAAAACAAAGACACGGGAGGGGGTGGGGGGCGTTAAAACGAGCCATCCCTTCGTCAGGTAAGTAAACTGTGAAGTGTCGAAACTCATACATTGTGCACGCATAACGTTAAATGTATAACCTAATGGTTGTTTGAGGCAACTAATGGTCGTTCATTTCGCCAACAAATCATTAAAACTCATTGTTACTTACCTTGAAGTTGTTGAAATCCATGTTTAAATATAAAAACGACGAATGTCTATCGCAGTGAAATCATCAAGATTATGCACCAAACTGCACGTTTTACCAAGGTTTCAGTGACGTCTGTTCCCAGTGACGTCAGTTTTCACTGAATTGGGGCACTCAGAAGGGAAATTCTATTTCGTCAGCGTACTCAATTTTTGAGATCTTTTAGGGAAATTTCGCTTAACACACGTTAAGCCTTCGGCACGGGGCGACATGATTCGCCACAGCCGTGAACAAGTTTCCAAGTCCCCTGCCACCTGACCGTACAAATAATAAAGTAATTTATGCATTAATATTTGGCAACGGACGCATAATAAAAGACACATTGCTTACTTGTTAGCTTGGCAGTTTTCGAAAAAAAATGTCAAAGTATTATTCTAGCTTTATACTGCAATGGAATTTCTCGCAATCTGATTGGATAATATGTCCCGTACATACAAGCCACATACAAGTGGCAAAATCCACGTAAAAGCAGTATCCCTTTGGAGCCCCGTATACATGACTACACTTTCAACACAACATCCAAAAATGGCTGCGTCGACCGACACGAGCCGCCCACACAGACAAACATACTGAGTAGCCTGCACCATATTATTTCTAGTTTCCCTTGATGGTTGTCATTGACGCGGAAAGAATGGATTATTTTTGAAAATAAATGAATATAGTTACATGTATTATCGTTTGTTGTCATTCTAAAACAAATACATAGGGTTAAAACCAGCCATCCCTTCGTCAGGTAAGCAAATTGTGAAGTATCGAAACTCATTCATCGTAACGTTAAAAGGATAACCAAATTGTCGCTTGTGGTAACTAATGGTCTTTAACTTTTAGACAACATATCATTAAAATGCATAGTTACTTACCGTGAAGTTGTTTAAATCCATATTTAAGTAAAAATATGACGAATGTCTATCGCAGTGACATCACCAAGTTCATTCACCAAACTGCACGTTTTACAAAGTGACGTCAGTTCTAAGTGACGCCAGTTTTCATTGACTATTCATTAACTATACATTTTAATGATTTGTTGTCAAAAAGTTAAAGACCATTAGTTAACACAAACTCACAAGGAAAATTCTATGTAGTCAGCGTACTCAATTCCTTAGTACATAAAACGGGGAAATTTCGCTGAATACACACTGAAATGGTAAAACTTTGCAGTATAATAGATATGTTGTACGGTCAGGTGGCCGGGAACTTGGAAACTTGTTCACGGCTGTGGCGAATCGTGAACAAGTTTCCAAGTCCCCGGCCACCTGACTGTACAACTAATATTTTAGTTGTTTTGGGCAAAAACAATACGATTCCTTATATGTCTTTAATTCTTTACCAAACAATAGAACTTTATACTTGTCCACATCGAAAGCATTTGTATGCGACAAAAGGAATGTGAGTCAAAAATTTAAATTTGTTTCGGGAAAGATGGAAAACATTATGAAAAAAGGAGAAATATTTTCAAAAGCTTTCTTTCTCAGGGTCGTCGAAAGGTTGGGATTGTTTGGTAAATGGCTAATTACTGAAGACAGTCAGTTATCAACTATGAAAGGGAACCCGATCCAGACAGCCATTTAAACCTTAGAACTGCACGACTGAGCAATTGCAATTGGGGGTTGAAACATATATGCGGTGCTGTTGTTCTTTATCTTAAAGTTCAAAACTATTTTTCAAAGCTGAACACTACGTCACGGCAGTAACTGTGCTCAGCTATCAAAGTAATATCCATTACGATTTTCTTATCTCAAACGCCAACTCATGTCAGATTCTATTCATCTCAAACGCCAACTCAAGTCAGATCCTATATTTCTCGAACGTCAACTTGTGTCACATCCTATATATCTCAAAAGCCGACATTTATGTAAGATCTTATATATCTGAAACGCTAGTTAACTCGTGTGAGATCATTCTTACATCAAACGCCAACTCACGTCAGATCCTATATCTCAAATGCCAACACATGTCAGACCCTATGTTCCTCCCGTTATGCAACAACGGCCACTCAGTCACATACGGGATTAGAAGATTAACAGGAAGGTATGTAAAAAACAGACATTTTTTATTGTTTTCTATACCTATTTCTGTATTTCTTAGTTTTCAAGCAATCTACAGGCCAGCGAAGATTACCAGCTTTCGTTCAGACTTTGTCAGAAACACGAAGTCAGGACTCCATACCAGACGGAATGAGAACTTTTACAGAAACAGTAATCTGATAAAAACATAGACATTCCTTAAGTTTTCCGCACTTATTTCTGTATTTTTAGCTTTAAATTCATCTGTGCAGGCGAATAAAAATGATCAGCTTTTGCTAACCCTTTACCAAAAATTCCCAGAAAGAGTAAGCTTTTTGAAAACATTTTGAGAAAAGGAGAAAATGCTGGTGACCAGCATTTTCTCCTTTTCCCAAAATGTTTTTAATCTTTCAAAGACATATTCCATTATTAGAGCTTCTATTTGTTATCTGCTATTCTTTTGACTTGAACAGTCCTAAAGTTTTGTCGTGTGGTAAAAGGCAAAACTTTGTCAATAACTTAAAAAAAAAAACCCGAAGTCTTGTCCCCACGGCACATGACATCAGAAATTTTACAGAAGAACTAGATCTATTAAAGAAAAAAATTAAAAAATGGACAATACTCATGATTTCTAGATTTCTTTCAGTTTATTTTGATCTTCACCCAATCCCTGCAAGCGAATGAAACAAACAGTTTCTTTTTAGATTTTGAAAAATAAACTAGACCTGAACGTACGATCGTACGAGTATGTGTGACTTTAAATACACAGAAGATAACCAAGGTTGCGTTTAGCTTGACACATGTCGTGTCCATCACGACCTGTAATATTCCCAGCGAAGAGCTTAGGGAAAGAGCTTCTATGTACATGCTGTCTAATCTACTTCTGGTCTTATCCAGGGCAATTTAATAACTTATCTATATTATTTCCAGTTATAATCAGTGCATTAATCCTAAATAAACCCTTTTAACACAAAAAATTGACCTCTGTTGATTGCTAAAAATGTGATCCCTAGTAACTCATAAGGATTTTTACTTTATCCTGTCACCTTCTTTAATTTCGACCCGATAACAGGGTGCCGTATATTTTTTTTTTTTGTTATCCGTCAGTTGGTCACGTGACCGCCAAGTGCGCACCTGCTAACTGGGACTATTTTCAACCAAGCGTCTTACTGCCAAAATAAATGAATTAATCGCTAGCGAATAGAGCTCTACTTTTGCTCGTTTAATGGTCTGTTTTGTTAAAACACATTTTCCTATTCGCCACAATATTTTTTGCGGATATACGTCACGTTTGATAATTATGACGTAGCCACTATCATTCATGACGTCATTATTGCAGCTGCAGAGGGCATTACACGGTTCTTCATCTTTTTTAAAATTTCTTATAGATCTAGATCTAGTGAGAAAGATGTCAGTAGAGTCTATGTGCCTTATTTCGAGCGAAAAGTTCAATTTAGTTGGATATTAAATTATAATTGAGAAAAAGGATAAATGAAATAGACAGTTGGTGTCTTGGATTTGGAAAGTCTATCAGGCTCGGCTCCGGAAATTTATAAAGGTACGGTCTTTATCAATGTTTTTTTTTTCGTTTGTTTGTTTTGTTCCTTTATAGTGAGTGACAGGATAAATAGAATAGATAGTTGGTGTCTTACATGGGTTAAGTTTATCGATCGGGCTCGGCTCCGAAATTTATACGGTTCGCCTACGGCTCACCAGATAAATTCCTCCGCCTTGCCCATCCAAGACACCAACCATCTACGAGGGTTGTCGCAGAAGTAAAAGGACTATTGCTGTAACATGAACAATTATTGGCGTATGAGCAAGAAAATTAAGTGCCATATCTCATGATTATTTCTCCCAAAAATCATCAAAATACATATAACAATAACGAAACTACAGTTACAATACATACAAGGCTAAACGCCACCCGGCGCACAGAATAACGTTCACTGACGTCCAACATGACGTCGCTTATCATACTTTCTCCACATAATCCCCACCACTGCGAATGACGGCCTTCACGAAACTCTTTATGCCATCTGAACACTAATGAACGGCAACATTTATAAATACTCGCCCGCTTCCTGAACAAGTTGGTAGGTCTTTGTAGGTGTTTTACCGAGCGCTTGACAAAACTGGATTACCGCCCGCAACTTGACATCTCCTGTGGACGACATGACGTTTTTTCTCCGTAGACTCTGACGTGATGAAAAACGCTGTATCTCAGCTAACGGAAATGCTATGGCGCTCAAATAAACAGGAAATGACGTCATAACGCCACATATTGTGCAGCCGAACTTTCGCGCGCCAAAACAAAACGTAAGGATAATTATAGCGACATCTGAACAAGCAAATATTATCTCTGCGTTATTGAAACCGGCATGCGCCGCGTACCTTTACCGTTACCTTGGAAACTCTGCATATTTCAAAGTACGTCAGATAAAATTTCATTTGAAGTACACATTTCGGGAGCAGACATGCTGAACTGTATTCAAGCAAAAATATATGTGTATGCGCCCGACGACAAAGCAGCTACAAGAAAAGTCCTTTTACTTCTGCGACAACCCTCGTATTCTCTATATACATAGGCTAGACTGAACCTGCCGACAGTATCGATCCAACACCGGACTGCGCAGTCCGATGTTGATCTATTCCATCTACAGAAAACCCTGCTATTTTCCTGGGCTAATAAGGTTAAAGTATTAAGGTTTCTTTAGTGGTAAAAGGTCAGGTCTATTATTCCACCTTTTCGCTCCTCACCGATAAGAAATTACGATACTTTACCTAAGACATGGAATAATGTGTTATGGCCTACTACCTGTAGGATCTACGTCTTCATGGCCAAAGAATACTGACAGTAATTTTCTAATATAAATGACAAGAGAAGAACGTGTTTTATGTGGAAATTGGCTGCGTTCTTTATCTTTTTTTAAATGACTTTTTTTATTCTATTTTCATTCAAAGCTTTTATCATGTAGTATTACTGTTTATTATTTCATTTCATAGCTATCGCATATATTTTTCACCCATTTTTTTCACTAGTTTGAAAGTCAGATTTTTGATAAAACTCTTATAAAACTCTTATTTCCCTAGTTGATTCATTTCATTTTATAATTCCAACATTTTACAAACTATTTTAGTTTTCATCACGACTCATTTTGATCTTTATTTTCCCATCATTTTATTTATCTTTTTTTTGTTTTTGGGTGGGGGGGTCGTGTGCATTTTGCCTCAATATGTATGTTCACCTCATGCTGTATATGTGTATAACCCCCGCCTCTTTTCGTTATAAATGGCTTTCATGTTTTCATTCACATGGTTTAGCCATGTACAAGTCACATTACTGTTTATGTTTTCATTTCACATCTAAAGCATATTTCTTACCTTCTAGTTACGATACTTTTTGTCAGGCTTTTTTTTTTTCATGTTCACGTTGTTAAATCTTTCACTGTAACTTATTTCTAATAATATTTTTTGTTTCAAACATAAATCACTGTGCTGATTTTTTTTTTTAACACGTTTGTTTTTTTTGTGTGATACTGTTTCAGTAATGCTTGTTTCACATTGTATACATGTATGCTACCTTTTATTTTCCATTGTACAATTTATAATATTTTGATTTGGAAAATGTTCAAATAAAATATGTCTCTAATGATAAGATTTGTAATTAAAAGAGAACAAAATAATTTTGAAAAAGGAGAAAATGCTGATCACCAGGATAAAACGACTATCTAGTCGAAGAGGACCATTTGGGGTAAAACGCAAAACAAGTGTAGCTAAAAAACTATCTTAAATATATCGTCCAAAACTGCAAAGAAATTTTATTTTACTTGGACACAAAACATTATAGAAGAAATAGAGGAAGAAAATTTGATTTAACCTGACCCAAGATGTCTGTTACTCTACATGGTGTTGCTTTTCGCAAACACAATTCAAACTCCATCAGAGATACGGGCAGAAGTAAAAGCCATTACATTACTGGAGCAGCTGGAGTAGACCAGGTTTGCACATCTAGCGGTGAAACTAACGTAAATAATAATAATTAGCCTAGAGACCGGTTACAGGGATGTCCAACAGCTATGAAACGGAATTTGATCTTCAACAAAAATATATATATATGCGCCGGAAGAACACCCCGCAAAGAATTTGATTCAAGTCGTCTAGTATTTTACACCTACTTGTGGTTTTAAATAACGTTCCATCTCAATCGTCTGAGAGAAACTTGTACAGTCACGAGTAATATAATGCTGTTTTTGTTGTGGCGCACTTTGCACATCTTACTGTGGACCAGCGTACATACATATCCTCTAGAAATAGACAGGCTACAGGATTTTCCATCAGCAATGAAATTCAATTTAATCTGACGTAAATGCTAAAACAGGAGGAAAATACTACGAAGAAGTTTGTTCCAGCTTAACACAAGATGTCCATTATTCTACAGGACCTCAGTCTACTCGAAAAACTGCGTTTCATCTCTACAGCTATACAGTAGATAAGTGACACATTGCTGAAGTTTTTGCATCACTCTATACACAGCTAAATGTAGAAATGCCGTAAAGACACATCCTCTAGGAAAAGATCGTTACAGGAATACTCAACAGGTATGAAACACATGTTGATCTAGAGCAAAGACAAAACCCATGAAGAAAAGTCTGCTGAGAAGCTTTGTTCAGCTAGACCTAAGCTGCCTTTTATTCTACATAACTGTACATCGGGTATAAGCCAAAAGTTCGTGGACAAAAGCTATAACTTTTTTTATTCCTTATCCAAACGGCTTGATATTATGACATCTTGTAGAATATTTTTTTAGCAATATGTTTAAGTGTATTGTGAAATAAGAAGTATATGATTGGCAGTCGCTATGGTAGCCCGTAGTTGACATAACAGGCACAGGTCATCAAAAGCGTTTGCTCTTGTATACATTTCATCGATATAATAGCCCCAGACGTAAACAGTTGGCGGAAACCGTCATGATAATAACATATTGTCGTTTTTCTATGCTGACACCAAATTCTGTCAAAGTGCGCCGTCTAGTTTTGAATTAATTCAATGCTGAAAAAGAGACCTCTTTTTGTTGCTAGGTAAAAATGACGCCCGAGGATAAGCTGAACTCCAAGTCCATCATACAATTCTGCATGCATTTTGCTAAGACGCCGGTTCAAACCGTGAATATAATGAAAACTGCTCCTGGAAGGTCTACAGCTGCCAAATCGCTCGTATACAAGTGCCATTAGAGGTATAGTGAGGGAAGAGAAACCGCTTGTGTCAGAGGAGGAGCAATCGTCCGGTCTCGCGTCGTAGGGAAAGTGACGTTGAACTGGTCAGATGCGTGTCTAATGAAGCGGGACTTGGCCGATGCGCTCCAGAAGAAGCGACCACAGCGCGTCGAGATGGATTCACACTTCATCACGACAACGCGCCATCGCATGTCAGTGACGATGTAGAGACGACCGCCACTATTCAGCTTGAAGCGGAAATGCCCCACACTCACCTGACCTAGCGCCTTGAGATTTCATCCTGATCTCAAGAAACAGTTAAAAGGCAAGCGCTTCAATTACTTTGATGAACTGCAAACAATAGCTCAGCCTTTGTTGTACACTTATAATTCAGACTGGTTTGGCAGTGTTTTCCAAGTATATGTTGAGCGGCATCGCCGTTGTGTAAAAAATCGGTGGTGAATATTTTGAGAAATAATGACGCTGACGTCGTTATACATAACATGAGCTGAGCTAGTGTACGTATGGTCATGTTTATTGTATGTGTGTAGATTATTTTCTGTTCATTGTATCATCCTCCAATCTGTTGTGAATATCAGATAATGATTTTGTTCAATAATGTGAAAAAAATATTAATGACGCGCAAACGGTGTCGTTTTATACAGCGTTTGTCCAGGAAATTTTGGCTATACACTCGTACGTTTCTATCTGTAAACAACGTTCCACCTCAACCACCTGAGAGATATAGTCATAAGTAATGCATAGCTGAAGCTGTTGTATCACAGTTTGCGTGCTCTGCAGTAGAATTGCCGTCAAGACATACACTTATCCTCTAGAAGGAGATTGGTTAGAGGAATGCCAGTCACTGTTTTTATTTCTTGAAGATTGCCTAAATCATATGATCAGTGCTCTAGCAAAACTGGGTTTAATGCTGTTTTGCTTAGGGTACTTTTAAAAGTAAATAAGGTAAAGAAAATGTCAGTTTTACAACTTCCAGCTTTAAAATTGGCATGAATGCCTAGGAAACGAAGAAGCAAAGTAAGCATAAACACTGTCTTGCGATATTCTGTGGCTTGGATTACTACAAAGTTCAGTCTAATACTTGATCTTAACCGGCATTTATCTGATTCCAGAATATGATGACAAAATATACTTTAGTTACATTAGAATGGTCTTTTACTCATAAAAAAGAGCTATGCTCTGGTAAAGTTGGGTTTAAAGAATCTCCGTGATGCATTATACCAAGCTAGCCATCATACGACTATGGGTGTATAAAATCCATTTTGTCTAACAACCGACTGAATCATGAGGTTGATTGGTCCTTTGACACGCTGAAGATTGACCGATAGCAAAAAGTTTCGACCCAGGGTCAGCCTACGCGGAGTGCGCAGGCTTACCTGTGTCGATACTTTTTGCAGTATATCAACCCCCCTTTCACGTAGCATGGCAGAAATATAAATATATTAATCTCCGGTGAAAGAGCTAAGAAGGACATGTAGACAATTTCAGCAGTTTAACTTGTCACATTTTCTCCCGTCCTCAAGTAACACAAGTCAATAAATTGGGCTACAAGTTTTTCGGAAACAATTCAAATTAGCAGAATATTTCGATACCTAGACAACTATCACTCGTGGATGGTTTGAAAACTGATGTATAAAAGTTGTCCTAAAGCACTGGACTTGACACCAAGTGGTTGCTTGTTCAAATTGCCAGCTCGGCCAATTTCTGTCAGTAGATTGACGTAGTCATTGCATCAGAATTCATTCCCCTTTCACTGCTGCTCATTGTTTCGGCGATGGCTATGTTGATATGATGACTATAGCCAGTGGCTTTGGAAGAATATTGCGTGAAATACTGTCAACGGAATTCCAGGAAAGCATGGATAGGTGCACGGATTACCTCGATATAACTGAAATAATGTTGAAAAGGACGTTAAAAACTGTACTATCAACCATATTGTTTGTTTCAGGCTGCCAGGATTTTCTACAGCAATGCTCACTTCCAAGCTTTCAGATGTCTGTGTGCAAGTTACATCCACATGACCAGCAATATTGTCCTAAATCGTGCAATGTGTGTGGTAGGTATCCAACCTTCTTGTGTCTAGCCCAGGTAGCGCAGTTGGTAGCTTGCAGGACTAGAGAGCAGGGGGTCACTGGTTCTTATCCCTAGCTCGGCGATTTTCTTACCTAGAATTGATGACAGTCATTGCGACAGGATTCATTCTTCTCTCACCGCTGTTCAATGTTTCGACAATGTTTATGTGGGAAAGCTTGCACTGGCTTGGGAAGAATACTTTGCGAAGTAAAGAAACTCCAGGAAAGCATGGATTGGTACATTAGCCGCCGCGATATTGTGGAAATAATGCTGAAAACTGTTAAACACCATACAAACAAACATTCAACTTTCTTGTCTCAGCTTACTACTTGACTGAGAATTCAGAAGTTCCTGCCTGCGTTTTTTCTTTTTTTTTCTTATAAAACTTGAATTAAATCCCAACTTAGTTTGTACTCATATACTGATTTCAATGGCCTTTATCGCACATACGTTAACTCTTTAGCATTCGACAGAATTATGGAATTGTCCAAATAGAAAAAAAAAAAGTTGCAGGCGGTAAATAGAATGTTACTTAAAACATGAAATATGTCAATGAAAGGGTAGAAAACCCTGTGGGACGAGGAGAAAAAGTTTGTTACTAGCAAATTCTCCTTTTCCCACAATATTTTCAAAATTTTTCTTCTTTAAAAATAAGGATTGTTTGTAAAGTTTTAGATAAGGTTGCTTTGAAAACGCAATTAGAAGAACTTATTGCCACGTGCTTTAATGTAACTTACTTTAATCCTCAACCTGCTAAATAAGTGAAATGGAACTTTCAAGTCGGTGGTCAAAAACCCAAATGCTGCTAAATCAAAATTATCTTTGGGGAAAAAATGTCTCTTTATCAGACAGTGTGGATCCAAGATCAGACTGATCTTGATCTACACTGTCCGCAAAAGGTCCTTGAGTCGCGCTTAGCAGCCTAAGGGTTAATTTATACATTTACTGTAGTAGCTAACCTTAGTTTGACTGCAGAGTACGGTGGGACAGACCTGAGCCGACTACAGTCTGATCTTGGATCTATACCATCCGCTTACTTAGTCAAGCCTATGACATTAAAAATGTTTCTTAGTTCTAGAAGATTCTATTTTTTCGGCCTTCGAGAGAGGTCGAATTTATATATAAACCGTGCTTTGTGATAAAGAGGGTTTAATACATCTGCAAAAAGTATGGTCCAGATGAGCTTGCGCAATCGCTTCTAGCAAATTTTCTGCATTTCCAAGAACCAATGTGCCGAAAGATTCAGCCTATTCAGATTTTTTTCGACAAAGAGGATTCATAATTATGTGATGACTGTCTTGGTATAATGCATCACGGAGCGTGCCTCATATATTTAGCGCTGAAAGAGTTAAACACACTCAATAATTAACTACAGCGAGCAGGAACATGTAATGTACACTCTGTATATACTTTAGCGTATATCAATTTTGAGCTTTGTTGTGCATTTAAAGTCATAAGAAACTAAAAAACGGAAAACAATAAGAAAATTTTACATGTGATGTGGCAAAAAAGACTGGATTTGTCCAATATCTTCAAAAATCTAGTTTCTAAAACCTTTCCTATTTCAAACTTAACCGACTGGCCATGTAGTGCTTTCTTCCTTGTTTTGTTTTATAGGGGGACTCCATTACAACCATGGGTAGTGTGTGTGGAGCGAAAACATGCCAGGGATTATTTCATGTGTATTATCGACCACTTTTGATTACAAATAAAATACGTATACATTTTGTATTTTATTTTAGAGAAACCGGAAAATAGTGACACTCAATGAGAGAGAGAGAGAGAGAGAGAGAGAGAGAGAGCAAATGCCAAATGTCCCTGTAAATGAAAATTGCTTCTTGTAAATACATGTTTTAACTCTTGCCAGACGACAAAGTTGTAAACTTGTCCAGTTTTGAAGCATTCGCAGAACACAGATTATATGAATGCCAAATGATGGGATTTGTATGGGAAATTGTAGAAAACATTGTGTGAAAAGGGGAAAACGCTGATTACTCTTTTTCCATAATGTTTTAAAAAGTCTTCTTCTTCAGGGTCGTTAAAACTCTGGATTGTGTGATAAGGATTACAGGTTTACTATACTGATATTACATGTTAACAAAGCACTGAATTTTTAAGTTTCAACAGGAAAACTCTTTGGGTTTGTTCTGTAGACGACATTGTGTTGTAGTCTGTTATGTTTAAGAACATGGTGGCAAAATAGGATAGTACTCGTATAAACCACATTATACTCCGGCAACACATACATTCACGTGTTTTCGAGTACAATATACGAAACAATGATTCAGTGGGCTATACATATTTTATTAGAATCTTTTGAAAGACACTTCTACAATCTTGTTGTTTTTAGGCAATGAATGAAACGCTCCAAATAGATCTCTCTCTCTGTGTCTGTCTGTCTGTCTGTCTGTCTGTCTGTATCTCTCTCTCTCTCTCTCTCTCTCTCTCTCTCTCTCTCTCTCTCTCTCTCCCCCCCCTCCCCGCCACACACACACATTAGTAGGTTCACTATGTCATTGATATAAATAGAAAAAAAAGTTGAAAACGGTCTTACACACCATTTAAACAATGAAACATCACAGAGGTTCAAAATTCTACTTTGTCATACAGCTTTGATAAAAAAAATCACTAACATATGAAAGATACTAACGTATGAGATAAAGGGTCCACAAACATATACACACAAAAAGAATAACTCTAATTCAAATATTGGGTAAGAACAATAGCCCAATACTTCGCGTTGGTAGAGAGGAATATGTTACAAAACCCGACCGACCAACACCCAGATATTTATAAAATAGTCTATAACGGGTTTTGGGCTCTCAGATCGCTCTTGTGGCCGTCCGCGAGAATTCCAGAAACCCAGAATTTAGGGTGGGGTTTATTCCGTCGGAATTGGTGTGGTCATTGATTTTTCTGTTGGATTTAATTTTATTTTCTGAAAATACGTGAAGTTTTTTTTTTACCTATCAAAGGCATCTATTTGAAATTAAAGTAACACAGTTTTGTTAAGAAACGAAAGATTTTTTTTTTTTTTTTTTTCTTTTCTTTTTAATTATAGATTGATTGTTGTGTAACAGGACTCATAAAATGAGTGTAAAGAGAAAATGAGCCAAGCTCTGTGAAAAAGTACATTTAATGTATCTGCAAAAAGTAACGTTATTGAATCAAAACTTATTGCTTTTGGTAAATTTTCCAGCATGCCAAAGGACCTGTCTACCTCCTGAATTAGTCGGTTGTTAGACAAAATGGATTTTATGGACCCATTCTTATGACAGTAGTGGCCTGCAACACGTGAAAAGGGGCATTCGGACATTTGCGTAAAGTGTCGTCTCGGATCAGCCTGCGCAGTCCGCGCAGGCTAATCCGAGACGGCACTTTACGACTACATTAGATTTTGTCCTACAGTAAACTTGCGCAAAACAGAAAATTACATAAAAACGGAAAGTGTCGTTTCGGGTTAGCCTGCGTGGACTGCGCAGGCTGATCCGGGACGACACTTTACGCAAATGTCCGAATGCCTCTTTTCGCATGTTGCAGACCATGTGGCGACTTGCTTTGTATATAGTGCATCATAGAGATGCATTAAACCCCCTGTTTTCAGAGCATGGTACATTCAATAACAAGACGTTCACTGCAATGTTGATAACGAAAATGATCCTACATCCTTAGTTAGGTGAATTACACAAATTTCTTACTTCGTGTCGTTTTAAAACTTTATTAGACAATCCTTTCGTTTTACATTTCGGATGAAAATAGCACTTGAAAACATTTTTGAAAGAAGGGAAAATGCTGGTAATTAACATTTTCTCCCTTTCCTAAAATGTCTTCTCACCATTTCATACACACTTTCCTTGTTTTGAGACATATTTTAAATGTACTCTGGAAGTTTGTTTTTTTCAATCTGGGTAAGTCTAAAATTTTGTCGTCTGGAAAAGAGTTCAAAGAGAAAGATCTTTTTCATCTATATGATCACTTGGAATTTCCTCAGCGATCATAAAAGTCTCAGAGAGAGAAGAACAGAAAAGTGTTGGAAAATTACCTGAAACACAACGGAAACAAAAGGAAACTCTATGACATGCTAATGGTTCTGTGACCATCGATTGTCACCATTTTATGTCGTAAAACTTTCAACGATGTGGCGAATTTTCGGACTGTGTGTGTTGCTGGGATTGTTCCAGTATTCCTATTCTCGTAAGTAAACACTTAGATATTTTTATAACTTTCATCAGTAGTAGAATCGTCAATATTCATCGTTTTAGAAGATGGAATAACAACATATTATGTAAACAAGTAATCAAGGTCTGGCTGAATATGAGCAGTACTCTGGAATAAAGGGGTTTAATGAATCTACGTGATGCATTATACCAACAATGTCATCACATAATCATGGAACCATAAAAACCAATTTGTTTAACAGCCGAATGAATCATGTGGTAGACTGATCCTTTAAAATGCAGAAAATATAACAATAGCATAATGTATCGACCAATGTTAGCCTGCACGCAAGCTTACGTGGATCAAGACTTTTTGCAAATGCATGACTCGTATTTATTGTTAACTTGCCCTTAAATATCTTTTTTAACTCATGATAATAGATGAGAGCTTTTACAACTGTGAGTATAAGCACAGTAGCGGAAAATGTAGATCGAGATCAGACTGTCTCTATGTACAGGCTGATCTTTTTCTTTTTCACTACCCTCAAAATATATCCACATTAACAGTCAAGTATGGTAGGAGACGTTATAAAATTATTTTCTCTCTCTTTCTCTCCTCTGTGTCTGTCTCTCTTTCTCTCTCTCTCCCTTACTGTCACCACTCTGTCTCTGTCTCTCCTTCTGGTGTATGCAGATAACATAAGCTAAAAGCAATTAAACATACATGTAGTTTCATATCCTCATTATAACTTATTACAACGAGGACAAGTCGGATTTACAATATCAAAATTTTAACCCTTATCCTGCTAAATAACTAAAATAAAACTTTAAAGCCGATAGAAAAAAATCCAAATAATGCTATTTCAACCTTACTATTTGGCGAAAAATATCTCTTTATCGGACATTGTAGATCCAAGATCAGACTGCACGTTCTGTGCAGTCTGATCTTGATCTACACTGTCCGCAATTTGTCAGTGAGTCGCACTTAGCAGCCTAAGGGTTAAAAACTGACCGCCATTTTAAAAGTAGATTAGTATGCCAGTACATTTTAGACAAGAAAATATATGGGAAGTGTTGTAGAATTAAAAGCCAAATCTTAAAAGATTAACTGATTAATTAAGCATAGCCGAAGGAAAATCAAGATTGAGATTAACCTATTACCGAATGAGAAAAAAAAAAATCTCTATTTTACGACCCAGATGGTTTTGAAGAAAACATTGAGGAAAAGCATATGGGATGATAAATAAACTTGATTGATTGTATGGTGTTTCTACACCGTTTTCAACACTATTTCAGTTATATCGCGGCGGCCAGTGTACGTATCCATGTTTTCCTGGAGTTTTTGTTACCAGCATTCCGCGCAATATTCTTTCCAAGTCAACGCCTTCTTTCCCACATAACCATGGTCGAAACAATGGTCAGCGGTGGGAGAGGAATGAGTCCTGTCGCAATAACTATCGTCAAGCGATAAGGATACAGTATAACAAGCACTCCCCTTCCACCAGCCCAACTGCTTTCATACAGGCGGCCAATGCACCTATCCATGCTTTCCTGGAATTTTCTTTTACAAAAGCTTTGTACTACATTCATCCTAATCACAATCTGCTTTGTCACATAACCATCGTCAAAACAGTGATAAACAGTGAGAGAGGAATGAATCCTGTCGCGATGTCTATCATCAGTTCTCGTAAAAAAATTCACCGCGCTGGGGATTCGAACCTGGGGTCCCCTGGTCTCAAGTCCTGTACCAAAGCTTTTGTGGACGACAGAATAAATTTGACTCGACAGTAGAAATTCATTTCTAGAGTGATAGAAAACATTGTGGGAAAACGCGAAAATGCTGGTGGTCAAAACACGGGACTGTTTGGTAAAGGATTGAAAGCTGACCTTTTGCGGACAGTGTAGATCAAGATCAGGCTGCACAGAACATGCAGTCTGATCTTGTATCTATTCTGTCCGATGAGGAGATATTATTCCCCCAAACATAACTTTGAAATATCAATATGGCTTACAACACGCGAAAAGGGACATTCGGACATTTGCGTAAAGTGTCGTCTCGGATGAGCCTGTCCGCGCAGGCTTATCCGAAACGACACTTTCCTTTTTTATGTAATTTTCTATTTTGCGCAAGTCTACTCGTAAAGTGCCATCTCGGATTAGCCTGCGCGGACTGCGCAGGCTGATCCGAAACGACACTTTACGCAAATGTCCGAATGCCCCTTTTCGCATGTTGCAAGCCATATCTGGGTTTTCACTATCCAATTGAAAATTTCATTTTTATTTAACCGGATAAGGATATGAGTGTGGTAATCTGACTTCGTTAACTATTGAGATATTTGCACGTTTTTCTTTTTTAATGGCGGATGTTTGAACACAATGAAGCAACCTTTATCCTGCTAAATAAGTGAAATGAAATTTTCAAACCGATGGTAAAAACTCAATTAATCTATTTCAAACTGATTTTTTGGGGAAAAAATCTCTTTATCGGACAGTGTAGATCCAAGATCAGACTGCACGTTCTGTGCAGTCTGATCTTGGATCTACACTGTCTGCAAAAGGTCAGTGAGTCGAGCTTAGAAGCCTAAGTGTTAGTACCTTTTCGTTGAATAGCCAAAATAATGCGTAACATAATCATGATTCCTTTTGCGGACACTGTAGATCAAGATCAGACTGCAAAGAACGTCTAGTCTAATCGTGAATCTACACTATTCGAAATTATGAGAGGTATTCTGACTTAAACGGGCTTGATTGGCCAACATTTGGATGGTACTTGCTGATAGGAAAGGTTCATTTCATCAGTTAGCAGTCCTGGGTTTAGCACCAAATTTGTAGGTTCGACCTTTTTCGATTCCTTACAGGACAATGTGGTACACTAGAAATGATTAATTGATGTAATATGTTTCGCTAAAGACATGGATGGAATATATGTTTGATCAGACAGCACAATCTGTGCAACCTGTATTTTATCTGTGCCATCCACGAAAGCCATTGCTTTCACCTGTTTGATTTTTTGTCAGGCCCCTCTGCACAGTCTATTCCGGAATTTAGAACTTATTCGCTGACAAAAATAAATTGTCAAATTACACAATTTGGCATCATACGTGATGATCTTGGACATGCAGGGGACAAAATTAGAAGAAAAAAATGCTCATGTGTTATTGATACAAGATCAGACTGTTCGTTTGGTACAATCTTATCTTGATTTACATCATGAGCAATAAGGCACAATGCTGATTATTACAAGCTAAAGGGTGACCCTGTTGAAAATAGATGCTTCCGTAATTTTATCTTTTAAAGCGTTTTTCATTCAATTGTATAGATCCAAAATTAACCAAGTCATTTTGAATGAGAAAAGAATAGAGTAAAGCGCTGTCACACTCACTCATTCATTAAGGGGGCTTTTAATCAGATTCCTACTGCAATTTTACAAAGAACTCTTAACATAGACTGCTACTTTTTATTCGCATGAAAGGTTTGCTTGAAATTAAGACATTGATACCCATGAATTACCGAGTTTTATTTTGATATTTTTTACATATAGAATTGAATTTCCTGCTTCGTTAGTAACGCTATAACCGTTATTGCATAACAAAGGAAAAGTATATCGTTAATCCAGGAAAAGGTCAGATATTTCTTTAGATCAGTGGTAGAGTCACCGACTATGACTCTGAAGGTCGAGTTTTCTTTTAACACCGAAATCTTCCTCCAAGTAAGAGTAACAGTAACTTCCTCACAAAATATCAACTATTTCCCCAAAAACAATTTTAGGCAAAATCTGGCTTAATGCCGTTTTATATTATGTAGGCAGTTTTCAACAGGACAATACATGTATATCATATACAATGCCCATGTCCATGCTATCATTTACTTTTTACTTAATCTGTGCTACACATAAAACTTTCAAAGCCCATGGCTACTCTTAGACTTGAACGGAGTCAAACACACGTTTGTTGATAAGGACGGAATCGTGTATCCAAATATCTAATCAATTTACTTCAGGTAAAACCGCTATTTGAACCCACAACAATTTGAGTTTTGAACGTTTTACAGCTGGTTTAGCCGAGTTAGCCTGCTCAAAACATATCAAAATGGGAATGTATTTCGATACAAAGGCTTTTTCCCCCGTCTTCCACTGTGTTGACATCGAAAATACACAGTGGCTTTAGAAGGGTATTTTGAGAAGTACTGGAAAACGAAACCAATGGAAAGCATTGATAGGTGTGCTGACCGCCTCGATAACACTATAATAGTTTTGAGGATGACATAAAACATACATGTACAAACAAACATACAGCATGTCACACTGATTAATTTTTAAGCCTTTCACTGAACAATCTCGATTTAAACAACTCTGAAAAAGAAGGCTCTCGAAAACATTGTGGAAAGGAAGAAAATGCTGATTACTAGTATTTTGTCCTTTTCCCACAATGTCTTCTACCCTTTCAAAGACAAACTTAGTCATTTGATCTACATTTAATTTGTAAATTAGCCATATTCTGAGAAAAGGGGGTATAATGCATCTGCAAAAAGTTTTGGTCCATGTCAGCCTACGCAACCTTGGTCGAAACCTTTTACTATAGATCATTTTTTCTGCATGTCAAATGACCATTCTACCACATAATTTTGTAGTTTGTGAAACAAAATGAGTTTTTTAGATTCATGATTACATGTATAATATGGCCTGCAACACGCCAAAAAGGGCATTCGGACATTTGCGTAAAGTGTCGTCTCGGATCAGCCTGCGCAGTCCGCGTAGGCTAATCCGAAACGACACTTTCCGTTTTTATGTAATTTTCTGTTTTGCGCAAGTCTACTGTAGTACAAAATTTAATGTAGTCGTAAAGTGCCGTCTGAAATGTTGTCCTCTGGTAGATGGTTAATCCAATTCAAGTGTTATCTCGTTGATTTTGCTGAAACGCGGGTCAAGATCCGACTACACAGAGAGTAAATTAGCTATTAGATCAGCACTATTTGGAATTGTGTCAGATTTTTCAAAGCCATTGCATTGCATGATTCAGGTTTTTATTTATTTTGTGTGTATGTGTTTTTCATTATTTTGTTTTCTTAAGGCGAACCCATTAAAATTTCAGCTACTGTCAGACTTCTTGTAGGAAAGGCAGATGGCAAATACAAGAATTCCACAGAACTTAGAAATAGAAATAGTAATAATAATAATAATGATGATAATAATATATCTATATATGAGCCATGCTCTGGAAAAAGGGGGCTTAATGCATCGCCGTGGTACATGATACCACCGAAGTCATCACATAATTATGGATCCATAAGAGCTATCTTTTTAAATAACCCACTTAATCATGAGATAGCCTTGTTCTTTGACAAACAGAAAATTGACCAATAGCGAAAAGTTTCGGACCAGGTCAGCCTGCGCGGACCGCGCAGGCTGACCTGGGTCGATACTTTTCGCAGATGCATTAAGCCCCCTTTTCACAGAGCACAGCTCATATATTTATAAGTATTATTTATGACTTCATCAATGCTCTTCAACCTTCACTAGGTAACAAAATGATAGATTGTCCCAAATGACAGGTATTTGAAATTGACAATTTAGATGTTGCTTAGATATCGGGTTTTATTTGAAAAAGTCTTGAAAAAGTTTTGGAGAAAGTGAGAAATGATGGCACCAACACAATGTTTTCAAAAGTGTCTGTCGAAAGCTTGTTACATTACTGGGTTGTTGGAGAAAGGCTGCTGACTACTTACCCGGTGTACAAAGATTGGCTTGGTGGCCTAATCATTTTTCCCAAAACGTCACCAGTGCGCATTCGCTGTGAACCCTATTTCAGTCAATTTCCATTTGAATGGAATGGACAGTTTACATAAGCATGAGTATTTGACTTTTAGAATTGGACAGTTTTCAAAAAAGGTTGTTATAAAACTAAACAAATGAATGGATACTCAGAATATATGTCAGGTAATTGACAGATACCTTACTTCTTTACCTAGATTTTAGACCCGTCCATATCACATTTTCAAAAATAAATTACGTGTGACTGAAAGGATGGTATTCGCTCTGAAGGTACATGTAGAGAACATCTGTGAGAATGTAGTTAGTGGCTTGGAATAAAAGGTTGTGTCACTTCTGGTGTGAGAAAGCCAGGAAACACATGCGTAGGTGCACTGGCCGTTGTGATATGATCTATGCTGTTAAAACGGCGTAAAAAAACTTCCTTTCCTTCTAAATGGTTCTTTTGTAAATGTGATACATAATATTTCATAAAACTATACACCCAGCCAAAGAGCCGGTGTAATGCAGAGAAATGACCCTCCCCTACAAAATGACCCATGGGTCACTTCACTACGTAGAGGAATGACCCGGGTCATTATTATACGTAGAGAAATGACCCCAGACTGTAGAGAAAGGACCCCCCTCTAGTAGAAGTAGTTGCAGCAGCAGCAGCAGCTGTAGTAGTAGAAGTAGTAGTAGTACTAGTAGTAGAAACATCAGCAGCATCAGCAGCAATAACAATGTTAAGGCAAAAAGGGGGTAGTAGAAGTACGAGTAGTAGTAGTAGTAGTAATGGTAGTAGTATTAGTAGTAGAAGAAGTAGTAGTAGTATCAGCATCAGCAGCAACAACAATGTTACAGGGGAAAAAAGGGGGGGTCATTTCTCTACGGGGGTCCTTTCTTTTCATGAGGGATCATTCTACTACAGCTAGAGGAGGGTCCTTTCTCTACGGTCTGGGGTCATTTCTCTACGTAGAATAATGACCCGGGTCATTCCTCTACGTAGTGAAATGACCCATGGGTCATTTTGTAGGGGAGGGTCATTTCTCTGCATTACACCGGCCGGATAGCTCAGTGTTTAGCATGTCTGACTCGTGACCTGGTGGTTACGGGTTCGATACCCGGTTTCGCCTTTCACCTCTGATGGATGTGAGGAAAGTAGTCAATGACTTGGAAACAAAATTGTGTCAGTACTTGTGTAAGAAAGCCACATACGTAGGTGCACTAGCCGCTGTGATAAGACCTAATCCGTCAAAACGGCGTTAAACTCCAACACAAACAAACAAACAAACAAATCAACCCAAAAATAGTTTGCATAAGAAAGCTGATATGGGCCCGTTTATGGTACCAATGTGCAGCGGTAGCTACTGTTGGTCCACGCCCAGCAGCTCTTTTTCACACGATCGAATATGATATGGGATGATCCTTTCCTTGTGATGTTTAGTAATTTTTCATATTTTTGTGGGTTGCCCTAGACCGCATTACTGTGAAGTCTACTTGGTTTTTTTTTTCCCGATACACCATTTTTAGCAGTAACTAGATCTACTTCTTTTCCAACGATGGGTTGAATTAACATCAAATCTTGTAAATTGCAATTTTTAGCAATATACGAAACAACGAGAGAGAAAAAAAAAAACGTTGTAAATGGAATTTACCGTAAAAAAAGAAGGAATCATTCACAACTTATCCGGCCAAATAAGTCAAATAAAACTTTCAAGCCGATAGTAAAAACCCGAATAATGCTATTTCAATTTTTTTTTTTTTTTTTTTTTGAGAAAAATGTGTACTTATCGGACAGTGCAGATCCAAGATCAGACTGCACGTTCTGTGCAGTCTGATCTTGATCTACATTGTCCGCAAAGGGTAAGTGAGTCGCGCTTAGCAGCTCAAGTGTTAAAAGACTTTGGTCATGATCAACAGAATAAACAGGGTGGTCATGTTTTGTCTGAATGACAGTGGTCATGTATCATATTACTACGAGTTTATATAACTGATTTAACTTTGAACCGGGGCCAAATTATTAAGAGGAGTTACGTGGAGACAAACTTTTAGACTTGTTCCAATTGAAAGCATCTGCTCACGACAAAATAAATCTAAATCGTGATTGTAACGACTATTTTGGGACCTACAAAAGACTATCCTATCACACATTACAGAAGTGGACAATTCTTTGTTGAAAAATGAAATCTCTGAAATTTATATGAAAATGAAATAAATATTTTAGGGGGCGGGAACTAAAGTGAAAACGAAATAGCATTCACATTTTACAAGTAAATGGTCCCTTTTCAATAAATTTCCTGAATCTGTCTGCTGCATTTGGGTAAACTGTCATGATTGCAGATTCACAGGTTTAGTACATTTTCAATCAGTTAAAAAAAAAAAATAAAGAATAAAGGACCATTTTCACACCCTAATATCTCAGAGAATATCGAGCCATGTAGATCTCAGATCAGACAGCAGATTTTGTGCAGTCTGATCTTTCGCAAAATAACCTCAAGTTGTTCAAGCCATAGTACTGTTTAGAGCCCTATTGATTACAATGACATAGTAAAGATATGAATAATAAAGACCTTTAGTGTGTTGGCATTCTTTTATCCTTTACCAAACAATCCCATTTTACCACACCACTGGAAAAGAAAGGATTTTGAAAACATAGTGGGAAAAGGAGAAAATGCTGGTTTCCAGCATTTTCTCCTTTTCCCACCATGTTTTTTGTCCGTCGAAAGATAAATTCAAACTTTTGAGCCACAGTTAATTTGTTGTCAGTGAATGTTTCTAATTTGTATGAGTCAAGCATTTCGGCAAAGAATGTTCAAACTAATTAAAGAAAGAAATTCCTGTTGTACTAAGGATAAGATTTTTAACACTGATAATTACACTGAAGTATTCAAACAAAGAGTATATTCTCTAACCCTCCAATTATATTTGAGCCATGCTCTGTGAAAACGGAGCTTAATGAATCTGCGAAAAGTATCGTCAATGTCAGCCTGCGCAGTTCGCACAGGCTGATATGGGCCAAACCTTTACGTTTTCTTTAAGTTTTTTTTTTTTGCATTGAAAAGGATAATTCTACTTCTTTATTCAGTCGGTTGTTTTACAAAATGGATTTTATGGATCCATAATTCTAACATGACACGTGAATTCGGCTCTATAAACACAGTGCAACGAAAGCGTGGTAAAATCTACGTCATTCTATGTAGAGTGACGTCATTCTGTATAAAGTAAGTAAGTAAGTTATTCAATGAAATATAATCTGCATACGCGTTTTTACTCTAAGTATGAACTTGTTTTCCTTTCATTAAGAGTTGGTCATGTTAGAATCGAAATAATCTTCTTTCTATCGTGGTTTATCGTTCAATAAACCACGTTGTGAGTTATGAGGCGCAATGAATAAACCACTCGGGCTATCGCCCTCGTGGATTATTTATTGTGCTTCATAACTCACAAGCGTGGTTTACTGAACGATAAACCACGATAGAAAGAAGATTATTTCTTAATTAAATGATGACTTTACGATTGCCCCCATACTAGCCATAAATGACAATAATTCAATTGTTTTGTATTCTCCTTATACTTTGTAATAGCATTTGGTTGGATTTACATTACAATATTTACACAATCATTCATCAAGAATTTAAAGTATTAAAACTCTCAAGAACGATAATGTCATCTTCAAAATAATTTCCATACTTTAAAATGGTATGGTTTAAATTTGAATGCATTTTAGCACCTTCTTTGTTTACTTTTGGCAGTTATTGTTACTTTAAATGTAACATGCAAACATACAATAAGTTCACGGTGAAAAGAGAGTATTGATAATTTGATCCTAGCTACTTCCTAGTTTAGTGCAAACATTGTATTCTATTGAAAGATGCACCCCATTTATCTGTTTAATTCAAACCTATTTATGGCATTTCGATTGCGTGCAGAAAGTTATGCGAACCATGGAAATCCCCCTCGATAATCATTTCATGGAAAATTAACCCGTCATAAACAATTTTATGTTATTTAAGACCCCGTGGTTCGGAGAGCTTTAGAAAACATTGCTGGAAAAGGAGAAAAGGCTAGAAACCAGCATTTTCTCCTTTTCAAACAATGATTTCTACTCCTTTGCATGTGGTAATAAGTCGATTTACTGCTGTCAAGAAGGCTTGTGAAAACATCGGAAAAAAGAGAAAAACAGTTTCTTCTTCTCCCACGATTTGGTTTACCCCTTAATTAGACAAATCCCATCATTTTAGCTACATTTTAATCGTAATCTGCCAAAGTGCACAAGTCTAAAATCTTTTACGTGGTAAAGAGTTAAAGAGGCTTACTACTTTTTTCTGTAAATCAAAATTTCTTGTAAAACACCAATAGACTTATGCTCCTTGCAGTCGTATTGAAACTACAGTTACCTTATGTACAGAGGTGCAATTTTTGGCGTTTAAATAAAGGGATGGTCTTTTTGCAATTGGTCACTCCATCTCTTGGTATTACATCAGATATGACGTCATTGTACTGATTTGAATACGAATCTCCGTAATCTGTTGTGGATAGTGTGACATTCCAAGAAGTATTGCGAAACTCTGGCTCATAACCTTAAAATACCATGAGAGTTTATGTTGCACATTAAGGAAATACAATCGAAAAATAAGTGAGCCATGCTCTGGCAAAAGGGGGCTTAATGCATCTCCGTGATGCATTACTAGTATACAAAGTAAGGCATCACCTGATTACGGATCCATATAGTCCATTTAGTCAAACAACCGACTGAATCATGAGGTTGAACGATCATGCAATAAATTTGAAGATTACGAAAAGTTTTGGCCCATGTCAGCCTGCACGGACTGCGCAGGCTGACATGGGGCGATACTTTTCGCAAATGCATGTAGCCCCCTTTCCACAGAGCATGGCCCATGCATTTTTACCTTTGTTTTTCTTATCAACTGGTGATTTTCCAGCTATCGCTTTACTTTATTTATTTTTGAAATTTGGTATGATTATCAAAATCTAAATAGCTCTTTTTAAGTGGGCTCTTTTCAGATTTTTCCCCGCTAGTTATTATTACTATTAAAATTATTATTCATTTAATTTTATTTTTCTTGGTCTGTTTGTTAAAAGCTGATAACTACAAAATATACTTTTCTCTGCAAACATTAAGCAACTAAAAGGTTACATGCAGTAAAAAGCTGAAAATTTAGTTTTCGTATAACGTGTTGATCGAATTACGATTGGAAACTTCGTCTATTTTTATGTAATCAAGCCTAGTATGGCGTCATCTTACTTATATGAATACGTTCTTACATGATCGATGCGTGTTATTATTCATTTGACAGTCCCACATTTTGGCGAAATTCTTGCGTGAAATCTAATATTACCTCAGGGGGCTACGTAGCCTATTAAGGATGTACCATTTTAGTTTTCATGCATTCTTTTTTGTAGCTCTTTTAGTGCTAAATTTGTAAAAGTTGACTTCTTGCGAAGAGGAATACACAATCCACTGAAACTCAGAAAGAATTTATTTATCAGGCTTGACCAAACATGAGGACGATATAGATCTGAGATCACGCTGCACCTTGTATGTTGTCTAATCTTGATCTATGCCGTCAGGAAAACCTGCTGTTTTCACCTATTATTATCAACGGATTAAGTTGCGCTTATGCTTTGGTATATAGATCGAAAATACCCAACTAATTATCTCGAGTTAATGATTCCATAAAACCGAAGTCAACTGCTAGATAAAAGAGCAATAAGGGTAATTTCAGCCGGCTGGATATATTATTCATTCCGTTGTATTACTCTTGTATTGAATTTTAGAAATAAATGGGAAAAATCAATGCCATAAAAACACGACGAGATAATCGGTAGCGTAAATCTATACATGAAATTCTATTATTAACCATTAAACTGCTAAATAAATGAAATTTAAACTTTACAAGGCGATAGCAAAAACCCAAATGTGGCTATCTCAAAGGTTTTTTTTTTTTTTTTTCGGGAGGTGGAGGGGGGGGGGAAGATATCTCCATATCGGACAGTGTAGATCCAAGATCAGACTGCACGTTCTATGTAGTCTGATCTTGGATCTACACTGTCCGTAAAAGGTCTTTGAGTCGCGCTTGGAAGGCTAAGGGTTAGATTTTATAATAGATCTACCATAACAAGGAATAAATTTTTCTTAGGAACGAGTAATCACTCGTCCTTTTAATCCATTTTTAAAAACCTTGTTTTTGTTGTTAAGAATAAACACGATTCAAAACAAAAACCAAAAAAAAGAGAAGAGTTTTGGATATCCACGAAAATTTGTAGAACATACAAGAATAGAGGACTACTTAGATTAGTTCCAATCGCGATTCAACGTCAAATAAAAGTGATATGCTATAGCAAAATATGCCTAAGAGCCTCGCTCTGGCCAAAATGCATCTCTTTATCGCATTATATCAAGCAAGTAATCTCATGATTATCGATTTAAAAAAAGACTAATATTTTCTCACAACCGAATGAATCATGAGGTAAACTGGACCCTTGACATGAAAAAAAAAAAAAAATCACAAATTTCGCCCCATATCAGCCTGTGCGAACTGCGCAGTCTGGTATGGGTCGATAATTTTTGGAACCGATCTACAGTTTTGCCACAGATTTGTACAAACAGTGAAAGGAGATAGCAAAAAGCAGTGATTAGAAGATTTTTACCGCCTTGACTTAGGCTACCTTTAATCAATGATTCTAGAGTTTTAATGACCCTATAGAAGAAAGAGTATAAAAAAAACAAGGTAATCATAATCCTCTCCTTTTGCCAAAATCTGTTTTTCCCTTTTAACCCTTTACCACACGGCAAAATTTAAGACCTATCCAAATTGAAAGCATTTGCAGACGACAATTTCATAGTGGCTCAAATGACGCAACTTTTCTTTGATAGGGTAGAAAACTTTGTGGGAAAAGGAGAAAATGCTGGTTACCAGCATTTTCTCCTTTTCCCACGATGTTTTCAAAAGGCCTCTTCTTCAGGGGCGTTAAAAGGCGTCATTGTGTGGTAAAGGGTTAAAGACAAATTCCATTATTTGAACCGCATTTAATTTGTCGTCTGCAAGCGCTATCATTTTGGACGAGTCTGAAATTTTGTTTTTGGTAAAGAGTAGAGACGCTAGGTACTAGTACACTCTCTGTTCCTCTCCGGTACCCCTTATTTCTTAAGCTGACATGTAACAATTTCAAAATCCAACAGATGTATATAAAAAAAAAAAGATTAGGCCTATATCGAAGGGACCCAATCTTTTGAAATGCCAACAGCAGAACTGTCAAACCGGTTAAAAACTTCCATTGAAAAGTCATCTTACCGGAAACTGATGTATTTGTCAGAGCCCGAAAATCCATTACTGAAAAAAAAAAAACCCCGACCCTTTACGCTGAAAATACACATGTAAACCATGGGTAATCGGCGTAATTTTAGGCGTAACCTTGCCAGCGTCAAAGGTAAAAGGGGGTCCAGTCTGAACGGCAAAGATCCAAGATCAGATAGAATAGAACGTGCAGTCTGATCATGGATCTATATCGTCCTTTTGTTTAGTCAAGCCGACTAGTTAAAACTCTTTCGGAGTTTCAGTTGATTGTATTTTCAGCCGGCCAAAGACGTCGAGTTTACACATTGCGTTTTGAAAAACATGTAGTCACCATTATAAGTTTTGAAAATATATCATAATAAACTTGTTTACGATTAAAACTAAATGCTTAGTTTGCATTATTCTCAGGAAGGAAGTCGAACCATTGGCGTAATTAAGTCCCTAATGCACAATCCCGACCTTAAGGGAGAAGATATAAAAAATGTTGTGAGAATCGGGAAAAAATTGCTAGTAACCAGCATTTTTTCTACTCATTTTCCCTCATTGTTTTATAACCCTTTCAAAGGACATTTCTATTGTTTAAGCCTCCATTAAATTTTTAATCTGCAAATGCTTTCACTATGGAAGAGTCTTAGCGTTAGTCGTTTGGGTTAACAGTTAAAAAGGATTTCTTAAAGCGGTGACTGTTTTGGCCTGCACTGGTTCCTTTAATTTGCAAAGGCGTCTATTTGGCGTGAAAGTAAAATAGATATTCGCAGGAGAGGGAGAGACAGAGACAGAGAGAGACACGAAGAGAGAGAGAGAGAGAGAGAGAGACAGACAGACAGACAGACAGACAGACAAGAGAGACAGAGAGAGACAAAGGTAGAGAGAGAGACACGGAGAGAGACAGAGAGAGAGACAGAGATGGTTTGTGATGACTGTCAGACTCTGTAGGATAAGGATTGTAGAAATATATTTAACGAAGATCACTGATTACTGATAAGTGTTGAAGACAATGAAAAGATATTTTACCTTTTTTTTCTTTGTTCATTTACCACCTAGCTTTCAAACGCTCCATTACATAGCTGCATTGAATTACAAGAGTGTTTTAACTCTTACCATACCATAGACGATACTAGAAGTTTTTGTGGACAGCGCAGATTAAGATCAGACTGCACAGAATGTGCAGTCTGATCTCTAATCTACACTGTCCAATGCTTTATTCAATATTATATTACTGAACTCTGTCTTGATCTTGAAGTGAAACTGTATTTGCAGCCTTTGAGAAAACGCAATTTATTTATTCAGTAATGAAAGAGTTAAACACTTTAACTCCAATGAATTCGACACTTTTTGGTCTGAGCCTACATCACCCGTTGTAGAATTTCCATAATTCTAATCATTAGCATATTTGTGCTGGAAGTTGTTGAGATGCCTTATAAGTACTCCCTAAAGATGGCTTGTTTGACACTGCGAGTATGCTTTGGACAAACTGGACGGTTGCATATGTTGCTGGTCACATGTTGCATGCATGTCTTTTGCGTCTTGCTTCTCGATTGGTTTCGAGCACAAGAATGTCAATCATGACAGGGTTTGTGAAGAATATGAAAGAATCCTTTGGGTTTTCACAAATCACGGTATTTGTAATTTACAGTTGTTGCCTGTTAATGTCCTGTGGCTGTCGCCGACTAATATCCAGTGGTTGTCTCTGTCAGACAGTTCCACTGTGGCTAACAATATCTGTCTTCTTATGGGTCCTGCATGGCTCACTGGTAAAGTGTATGACTCGTAACCTGAGGCCGAGGATTCGCGTCTCACTGGAAGCACTTAGTTTTTCGTGGGAGTTTCATTGGGCAAGCACTTCAGAGCCCTAGCCTAGTACTGCTGAAACAGACATTAGAGCAATGGCCGTGATATAACTGTGATATTGTTGAAAGTGGCATACAATACAAATTAATCAATCTGTCTTCTTTGGCATCCATTGGTTGTTGGTGAGGCTGAGGCACTCTATGGTCTGCATCACCTTGTTCTTGGGCATTGTGTCTCATCCCCGGGTCCCTACCCCTAGCCCTTCGTCAAGCATGACCTCTTGCTTAAGCTCGGCCCGTATGAGGATCAGGGTGCACATCTTCCTTCACAGCACCTATGGATTGGGTTGAGGCTGTAACTCTGCATCTAGAACTTCAGTTTCACTTTCGTCTGACAGTTCGGATAAATGATCAACATCACTGACTGAAGTGTCTTGATCCTCAAATTCAGACTCTACATTGTTTTGTTATATGGCTCTCAAAGCCTGTACTGCTGTTTACGTGGCCTTGCTATTTGATTAGGTCATGATTTAACCGAAACAAATATGAGATCCCACTCAAAAATAACACAGTTAATAATCAGCTCAAAACCCAAGAATTTATATCAATTTGGCTATTTTTATGATAAGATCAACTTTTCTGACAAAGTCATGAGATGTCTGGAGTCTAGCATCGTTACTTTTTTCACGGCTTCATGAAAATAGTCGCTGGGGTCAAATTTACCCTAGTTGGTAGGATGAAGGTTAAACGAAACATATTAGCGGCATTTCCTTCACAGGCCACGTAATCTATAAACTATGTGTTTTTTTTTTATTATATACCTATCTATGATCTGAGTAAAATACTGCCGTTATCTAACTCGCCGATACAACTCGCCGGAAAAACTTTCCGTATCAGCCGTCAAAAGAATGAATACATTGTGACAGAGGATTGAATCTTGCTGCAATGACTAATATCACCGATCCTCCGAAAGAGCCGATCTGGGAATTTGAACCAGCGACCACCGTGTTTCAAGTCCTGTACCGTTGACGGCTGAGCTATCGGGCTTGGCGGACTATTATTAAACGGTCACGTTTGAATGACATGCTTTACCAAAAATCAAATTTCTTACGGTATTTTATTTGAAGTCAAAGTCACGTTGTGAGTCGCTTTAAGGTCTACGATCCCCAACTCATCCGTAAATATCGTGTATCATCGACGTTTTCGTAAACGCTATTCGGCTGATCCCGGCAGCTTCCGTCTTTTAATATGAGAGTTAGGGGCTGTAGACTCACTAACTCATCGGTAAATCTTGTGTACCATCGACGTTTTCGTAAAGGCTATTCGGCCAATCTCGGCAGCTTCGGTCTTTTAATATGAGAGTTAGGTACTGTAGACCTTAACTGTATGCTTTTCAGATACATGTTTTTATGTCCCTTTAGTGAAAATCTTTTCCAAATGTCGAGATGGGTAAATTAATTGTAACGAACACTTGCTTCTTTTTTAATTCTTAGGAAGCTAAGCGCGATTCACTGTCTTTTTGCGGACAGTGTAGATTCAGATCAGACTGTACAGAACGTGCAATCTGATCTTGATTCTACACTGTCCGATAAGGAGATATCCCCCCCACAAAAAAAAGTTGACTTTTACTATCGGCTTGAAAATTTCATTTCACTTATTTAGCAGGATAATGGTTAAATACATACTAGATGTGAGGGTTGTATACCCTGAACAGTAATGGGTCAGGAACGTGACGCGAGACGTTTAAATGATCACGTGACCTGAGACAGATAATGAAAATTAGCAGATCGATTTTTTATTGTATTTTGAGTGTATATTTTTCCTTTACCGAACAATCACGTGTTAAACGACCTTCAGGTGGAAAATCTTTGAAAACGCCCAAGGAAAAGGTGAAAATGCTGGTAACCATGATGTTTTCCACCCTATTGTAGACATAATTATGCCATGATTTAAACCACGTTTGATAAATCGTCTGCAAAGTCTTTCAATTCGGACTACACTAAACTTTTGTCGTCTGGTGAAGAGTTAACCTTTTACAGAGCTAGATTACCGAAGCAGATAATTTAGTCAACAAAATTTTGACTGAAAACTGAATATATCAAAGTTCCAAAGTGGTTTTTGTCAAAATAATATAACATGTTAAGATCCAATAATGTGGATCAAAGATCGTACTTCACGTTTTATGCAGTCTGGTCTTTAGCCATACTGTCAGAGAGGAAAAAGAAAAAGAGACACACTTTTCGCAAGGCATAAATTTTTGTGGTTTATTAATAGATTGTAATTAAAGAAAACCTGCATAACTGGTTTTGAATTTGCCGTAAAACAATACACCTATCCCTGTATCAGTTTACATACATGAAAGAGTCATACAAAATGGAGCCTTTTCCGATTTGGGAGATCGATATTTTGGACTGAATTATTTTTACTAGTGATTTGTAATTAAAAAAAAAAAGTCGTACTTGCACTTGAAAAGGGGGTTAAATGCATCTGCAAAAAGTATCGGCCCAGTTCAGCCTGCGCAGTCTGCGCAGGCGGAACTGGGCCGAAACTTTTTGCTATTAGTCAATTTTCGGTTTGTCAAGGGACCAGTTTATGCCATGATTCAGCCTGTTGTTAGACAAAATGGATTTTACGCATCCCTGATTATATGATGACTCTCTTTGTATCCTGCATCACGGATATGCACTAAACCCCGCTTTCCCCCCCCCCCCCCGCCCCCCCCCCCTCCCCGTTTGCCAGAGCGTGGCTCTGTTCCATTTTACAAGGACATACTTTACATATTTTCTAAGCACGTAAATATGTTTATTCTGAAGTATTTTTGAATGAAAAATTTGGCCGAAAAATTGAAATATGCTAAGTGTTAACTCTTAAAATTTTAGACTCGTGCAATTTAAAAGCAACTGTATACGACTAACTAGATGTTGTTCCTGAGTGTTGGAATTTGAAAGTGTAAAAAAAAACATTGTTGGAAAAGAAATGATGGTAAATTAGCTTTTCTCCCTAAGTCACAATGTTTTCAAAAGCTTTCGTGGAAGGGTTGAAATGTATAATTATTAGACAAAATGATTGAATTTGAATGCATTTATTTACAATATATAGAAAGGCAACACCCTATGGACGTACATGTATTTACCAATAATTATTCTAATCTATTCCTTGTCTTAGTTGAAAGACAAAACAAAACATTCACCAGCCATTCTTAAGAACATTCTTTGTCTTTTAGTCCAAGATTTTCAAATTTGAAAGTAACGCAACTTCTGATTGGCTAAACCAATCAGAAGTTGCGTTACTTTCAAATTTAGAAACTTCTGGATAATAAGACTGAGAACATTCATAAGAATGGTTAGTGAATACGGACCCTGGTTGATTTGGGCAGAATTCCTTACCCAATCACAAGGCCTAGCCTAGGAGTAAAGAATAGTTGGCGGTTTTCTTCTTTTTTTTTTTAAATTGTACATGTAAAGGGAAACAACTTATATACAGATTTTGTAAGAAAAGCTTTTTACTTCGCCTTGTGAGTAAGTTTCGCCTGTGGAACTTTACTCAAAGAAATAATCCTGTATGATTGAAATGAATTATCACTTTATTTGGTTTCGAAACATATACTTTTATGCAATTATGGAAAATTCTAGAAACTTTGGAAAGCTTACTAGAACAATTACATCGACTGCCATCTGTATTTTTCCTAAAAAAGAACAACAACAAAAAAACCTCCTTCAGCAAGTTCTAAACTGGTAGCCTGTTCAATATGAACGAGTCTGAAGTTTTGTCGTCTAGTAAAAATGTTCAGTAGGAAAAGTGACAACAAAGAGATATACGAGGATGTACAGAACAAAAAATATATTCATTGGGTGTAGAAACTGGAAACTGAATTCATGAAAAAGAAAATAGGTAGTCATTATTCAATATTTTGTCTCAATGTTTCCACTGTTTAAATAAATGAATGAATGAATGAACGAACGAACGAACGAACGAACGAACGAACGAACGAACGAATGAATGAATGAATCAATCAATCAGTCAATCAGTCAGTCAGTCAGACAGTCAGTCAATCAATCAATCAATCAATAAATCAATCAATCAACCAGCAAGACGACCATGTGTTTAAAAAAAAAAAAAAGTGCTCTAGTGATAGGATTTGTCTGTCTAGGGTTAGAAAACATTGTTGCAAAAGGAACTGGCTTACCAGGTTTAACGATATGTTCATATACCTTTCATATTCCTTTCTTCTCACAGTCGATAGAACACGGGGATTTTTGATTGTAAGTTATAATCGATCATTTCTATTTATTTCTACAGAATGCGCAATCGAAAACTGTAAAAACTGTATTGGGGCCCAGTGTGGGGAATGTGATGCTGGCTACGCAGGCATCGATGATTCAACGAAATGTTGCAGTGTCGGCTGCGGACTGGATAGCCAAGGATGGCCGAGATGTAATCCTGAGACGACTGCGTGTACTTACGAGGACTGCGTAAATAACCAGTATTACGGTCCCTTTTGCAAGAACTGTTCGACTGCCATCGAAGTGAGTACTCGCTGAGCTTCTTAACTACAACATTTATTGCAAGTACGAACTGAAAGCACTTGAAAACAAATGAGCCATGCTCTGTGAAAAAGGGGCTTAATGCATTTGCGAAAAGTGTCGACCCAGGTCAGCCTGCGCAGTCCGCGCAGGCTGACCTTGGCCGAAACTTTTCTCTCTTGGTCAATTTATGCATGTCCAAGAACCATTGTACCTCATGATTGAGTCGATTGTTTAAAAGAAAGTCGCTGTCATGGATCCACAAGTATGTAATGGCTTGCTTGGTACCATGGATCACGGAGATTCATTAAGCCCCCCTTTTGCCACAGCATGGCTCAAATTAAACGTGACTCAAGATTGATCTTTTTTTTGGGGGGAGGGGGTAGAAAACATTGTGGGAAAAGAAGCAAAAGTTGGTTACCAGCATGCTTTCTTTTTCCCTCTATGTTTTTAAGGTAAAACCCTCCTAAGGCTTCTAGTGCAACATGGAATAAAATTTCTTGTTAGTAGATAAATAAGGATTTACACTGATATAATACTTTTGTACAGGTTTAACAGACCAGAAATTCCTTTGATGTCTATCTTGAAATTATTTCTTGATCCTTTAGTTAGTTTCCTGAAAAGGGAGGTAATTACCATCTCCCTTTGTAATAAGAATATAGTGGATTTAGATTTATAAATGATAATTCTAAGAAGGAAAAAAAGGAAAAAGTGCCTCGGTTAAAGTAGTACAATAATACTCATTTTTAATGATAGCAAATTTTTTAGGATAGTATTATAGTGGAAATAGCTGTTTTCCATTAGGAGTCTCCTACCTTAAGAGCTTTCTTTCTCAGGGTCGTTAAAAGTCGGAATTGAGTGGTTATGGGTTAATAGGTGAAACAATGAAAGACCTTGGTAGTTTTTCAAAAACAATTTTGAAGGACAGTCGTAGTCTTGTTCCCAAAACCTTTCTTAATTTGAAAGTAATACAGTTTCTGACTGGCTTAACCAAATGCCTCAGTCAACCAGAAGTTGCGTTATTTTCTTAATCTAGAATTACACATAGACTGAAATTAAAAATGATTAGTGAATATGGACCCCCGATCGTTGTTAAAGCATTTGTAGAAACATCAAATGTGGCTAAAAGATAGTGGGGTTTGTCTGTGAAATGTTTGTAAAAGCACAGTCTGATCTTGATCTATGACGTAAACGAAAGCCCTTTTTTTCGCCTAGTGTGCTCAAAGAGTTACGGTTTGATTATGAGCATGTACAAAAAGTATAGAAGAAAAAGTAAAAATAAATGAACCGCGCTCTGGCATAAGGGGGTTTAATGTATCTCCGTGATGCATTATACCAAGCAAGCCATCACATACTTATGGATCCATAATATCCGCTTTTTTGAACAACCAACTTAATCATGAAATAGAGTGGTCCTTGGGCATACAGAAAATTGACCAATAGCGAAAAGTTTCGGCCCAGGTCAGCCTGCGCGGACAGCGCAGGCTGACCTGGGCCGATGCTTTTCGCAGATGTATTAAGCCCCCTTTTCACAGAGCATGCCTCAAATTGTTATGAATCAAATCCTCCTTTTTTTTTTAAGAATGTCTTTGAAGGTGTTTTACTGCAAAACAAACAATCAAACAAACAAACAAACAAACAAACAAACAAACAAACAAACAAACAAAAACTTAGTTCTTTAAGTAGTATCCTAGCCCCGATAGCGTAGTCGGTAGCGTACAGGACTTGAGAACAAGGGATCAATGTTTCGATTCCCCAGCTCGGCCAATTTCTTCCCGAGGATTGATGGTAGTCATTGCAACAGGATTCATTCCTCTTGTTTTGACGATGGTTGTGTAGGAAAGCAGCCAGTGGCTTGAGAAGAACGTTGTGCGTAGTTCTGGTAAAAAAAAAAAAAAAACGCAAGGAAAGCATTGACAGGTGTACTGGCCACCCTGATATAACTGAAATATTGTCTAAAACGGCTTTAAACACCATACTATCAATATATTATTTTTTTAAGGAAGTAACGTTTTTAGAAAAGTAACATTGATTATGTTGTGGTAGCTTCTAGGCCTGTACACATCCACCATTTTAAATCGGATTCGTAGCCCTATCCTGGATCAAAAAAGTTACACAGTTTCTGATTGGCTAAACCACATGGAATTAGACTTAGAATGTTATTAAGAATGATTAGTAAATACAGATCCATAACACTTTGATGACACTTCATTATGGACCATAATAAGTTGTTGTTCAAAATGTTCAAAATGACACGTAATTATCGATCCATAAAATTCATTGCGCGGACTGCACGGGCTGATCTGAGTCGATACTCTTTGCAAACGCATTAAATCTCCACTTCAAAGAGCATGGGTCATTTAATAAATGACACGTGGCTTTATGTATATCTTTCTGTATTAATTTTGCAGAACTGCAAATCTTGTAGTAATCACACGGAAACAGGCATATTTCACTGCATCGAATGTTTTTCCGGCTTTGAAGTCACAACCAATAATGCGGCATGCTGCCCTCCAGGATGTGATAGCTGCAATGGTAAGTCACATTTCGTAACCCTTTATCTTCTAGCCTTAAACTCAGAGGGAGAAAACTTTTGAAAACATTGTGGGAATAAGAGAACACGTTTGGGACCTGGCTGAGTTCGAATAACAGGCCAATATTAACCCTAAAACTGCTAAATAAATGAAGTGAAAATTTCCATTCAATAGTAAAAACCCAAATATTGTGTTTTCAAAGTAGATTTAACCGGAAAGAAAATACCTTATCGGACAGTGTAGATCAAAGATCAGACTGCACGTTTTGTGCAGTCTGATCTTGATCTTCACTATCCGCAAAAAGTCTGCAAAAGGTCCGGGAGTCGCGATTAGCAGCATAAGGGTTAGATTATCTAATTGAAAACAATATTCACTAATTAACTGCAGAACTATTTTATTTCTATTATTATTTAAATTCGAAATATCGTTGCCAGTGATGAAAACTTTTTTTTCCTCACGGTTCAATCGCCTCTACAATTCCAGTTACTAGCAATTTCTCTTTTACCGCAATGCTTTTAAAGACGTTTCTTCTCGAGGTTGTTGAAATTGATTGTGTCGGTATAATGAAAAATAATACGTTACCAGGCTGGTTTTACCCGACCCGAATTTCTGCAGGAAAAATAAAAAAAAGTGTCAAGCTTTGGAGCAGCCAGTCAGTTTGACTCGTTTATGCATTGGCCCTGATGTTGTCGAAGTGGCCCTGAATTTGAAGAATTGGCCCTAATTAGTGATTATGTAGAATTAGTAATGATCTTGACGATATGGCCCTGATTTTGCCGAATTGACTTTGACTTTAGCGAACAGGCCAAAGTTTTGTTTTTGACTCGGTCTTGGTTTTTGACGAATTGGCCTTGTTTTAACCCTCTAACAAACAACATAATGTTTGACATGTCCAAATTGAAAACATTTGTAGATTTAATGTGTCTCACTCTTGAAATAATGGAATTCAGTAGAAAGCATTTTGGGGAAAAAGTGCTGGTCACCAGCAATGTCTACTTTTCCGAAAATGTTTTCAAAGGCCTTTTTCCCCGGGGTCATCAAGACACGGGATTGTTTGGCAAAGGGTTAGAGAAATGTTAACAAACTTTTTTACATTTATCACGAAATTTTGGAAATGTGTTTCTTTAGTCTTAAGTAAACCTAGATATGAGCCATGCTCTGTGAAAAGGGGGCTTAATGCATCTGCAAAAAATATCGACTCTTGTCAGCCTGCGCTGCTGACATGAATCGATACTTTTTGCTATTTGTAACTTTACTGCATGTCCAAAGACTATACTACCTCGTAATTAAGTCGGTAGTTGGATCTAATTAATTTTATGAATCCATAATCATGAGATGACTTGCTTTGTATAATGCATTACGGAGAAGAATTAAGCCCCCTTTTCCCAGAGATCAGCTCATATGTTGATGTAATTTATGAATTCAGGAACCATTTGTACATCGTGTAAAAATGGCTGGTACCTCTACAACGATGGATGTGACACATGTGGTGAAAATTGCGTGGAACCAGTAGATGGTTCTTCAAGGTAAGATACAGTTGTTCTTCTTCTTCTGTATCATATGTTGGCATGGAACTGTCGTCACCTATCAGCTAATCACGACGAATGTATTCGCGAACATATTGGTGTGTGGTATTATTTAAAAAAAAATCATCAGCAGCAGCATCAGCAGCATCGTCGTTGTCGTCTAGTTCGTCTTCGTCGTTGTCGCCATCATCATCATTATAATCATCATGATCGTCATCGTCGCTTCCTCTTTCACCTCCTCCTCCTCCTTTTTTTCTCTTCCTCCTCCTCCTCGTCCTCCTCTTTCTCCTCGTCCTCCTCCTCCTCGTCATCGTCGTCCTCCTCCTTGTCCTCCTCTTCCCCCTCCTCCTCGTCGTCCTCGTCCTCCTCATCGACCTCTTTGTCCTCCTCCTCGTCGTCCTCGTCTTCCTCCTCGTCCTTCTCCTCGCCCTTCTCTTTCTCCTCGTCCTCGTCCTCGTCCTCGCCCTTGTCCTCCTTCGTATTGATATCAATCCTTTAGAGGATAGTAATGTGTCATAGCAGACAGGTCAATCTTCAAAGAATTTGGCATGCGCAGCCAACCTTTGCTCTGGTATTTCCCCTCCCCCATCCCCCGAATTTGAAAGGTAAAATATTCAATACTGCCGATATAAACATCTAAAATTAATTAGTAAGGGATCAGTTCTGACGAAATGTCCGAGATGGTAGCGAAAAAAGTCATCCTTGACGAATACCGTATTGGCACAACATGCATCAGTCAAACAGATCGACGCCTTTCCGCTCAAGAGGGTTAGGTATTTGCCCAGACTTTGTCGTATTGGTTTTGTTTTTATCGAAATATTATCATGCCAAATCTTGATAGAGGCTTACTTTAAAGATTGCAGTATAATGCCAAATATGCATTTGTGCATTAGATGTAACTAAGACGACAAGTTATAGAATTTTCGAAGTTAAAATCATGTGCAGACCAGCATTTTCTCCTTTTTTCACAGTGTTTTCAGGGTCGTGAAAATAGGGGGTTGTTTAGTAAAGGGTTAATAATTTAAATGAGCTATTCTATGCGTAAAGGGGGCTTAATACATCTGCAAAAAGTATCGTCCTCAGTCAGCCTGCGCAGTAGTTTGCGCAGGCTGACCTGGGCAGAAATATTTTGCTTTTTTGTTATTTTTCTGCATGTAAAAGGACCAGTCCACATCATGATAAGGTCGTTATTAGAAAAAAACATTGATGCTATGAATCCATAATTACGCGATGCTTGGTATAATGTAACACAGAAATGCATTAAGCCCCCTTTTGTCATAGCATGGCTCATATTTATATCCACAGGTGTGATGAGACGACGGGTTCCTGTTACCTGGGCTGCGAAGAAGGCTTCCACGGGTCTAGATGCAACGTGTCCTGCGACATAGCTAGGTATGTTGTTTTAATGATCAGGATGATCGTGCCGTCAAAACGACTAAAACACAGTAAAAGACTGAAATGACTAAAGTAGAGTTTTTAACTCTTATCCTGCTAAGTGTTGGTCTTTAAAATGTAAATTTTGGAGGAAAGATATCTCCTAATCGGACAGTGTAGATCCCAGATCATAGGGGTCCGTAGTTTGACTCCTGTCACCCATAGACTATATATTGTAAACAAGGGATTTAACTGTATGCAGTCCGTTACTCGCCCCCGGTTACAAAAAACAACGTATCTTTTCTACCCCATCAGTTATTCTCCTATTTTTTTCTACAGTTGAGAGCTAAAACATTTTTCTACCTGAAAAACACAACCGTTTGTCAGTGGCTAATGCAGTCTGGCTGAAACATTCGCTCGAACTTGTAAACTCGCTCAAAAATCTTCGCCATTGACACGGGTTCGTACATCCGTTTTCAAGATATAAAATGCACTTTAGATCCAATGAAACGCAGCATTAGCGGCACCCACCCTTTAAACATGTTTAAAAATACTACTGACCTATAGTCTTTATCTTCAATAACGACGAAACGCCTCAGAATTCGTTGAATTTGTGATCCACGTTCTTATTTCGAACAGCTGCAGTCATCTTCTGTCATGTGACATTGTTTTGAACGAGAAATTTCATCGGTTGATATGTACTAACAATCGTGAATTCAACCAATGAAATTTCGTACAGCTGCTCACACCTTTTTGTCACGTGACAGTACGGTGACACTGTTTGGAACGAGAAATTTCATTGGTTTATATGCGCGAACGTCAGTATCGAATGTACGAACCCGTGTCAATGGCGAAGATTTTTGAGCGAGTTTGCAAGTTCGAGCGAATGTATCAGCCAGACTGAATTAGCCACTGACAAACAGTTGTGTTTTTCTGGTAGAAAAATGTTTTAGCTCTCAGCTGTAGAAAAAATTAGGAGAATAACTGATGGGGTAGAAAAGATACGTTGTTTTTTTGTAACCGGGGGCGAGTAACGAGCTGCATACAGTTAAATCCCTTGTTTTAGTCTATGGGTAACAGGAGTCAAACTACGGACCCCTATGTCCCAGATCAGACTGCACGTTCTGTGCAGTCTGATCTTGATCTACACTGTCCGCAAAAGGTCCTTGAGTCGTGCTCAGCAGCCTAGGGGTTAAAGACTGGAATTACTGGAAATACTGAAGAAAAAACACCCAAATAACCTTAATAATGTTATCCTTTCAGCACCAAATACATGTATATAAAGTCAACCTCTTTAGACGACACGATATAAATGAGTCTTATTTCATGCTTGTAGGTACTTTATCGAGAATAATGGTGGATTATGGTTTGATATTTCATAGTTCCAACCAATGAAAAATACTACAATGAAAAATACTTATTTCATATTTTCTAACTCTTCAATTTAAGGCAGAAACAGTAGTTCCCGTGCACTAGTTACCTAGGTCAACAGCGCATGCCATTCAACCAGAGAGAAATATGACCTAATTTACCTACATCTCTTGCGCTTTACGTAATATTGTGTTGCGTTTTTATGTGGAGAGGGGTACGCCACGGGGAATTACCGAAAACAACTGTACTGGAAAGTCCCAGTAAAAAGGGGGTTAGAAGTATGAAATAAGTAGACCATTTTTTTGTTTCGGTGAAAGATCGAAATTTCATTTCATAGAGTGAACATCATCGGTAAATATTTTTACAAGTGGCGCAATATCCTCTATTTATCTTACAGGTTTAATTAAACAAGCATACCGTGTTAATCAAAGATCAGAGAGCATGCTATGAAATAATGTACTGTCTTATCCTGATCTTTGCTGTGCGCAATAGCCAGTGTTTTGGCTTTTTGCGTTGATTGGGCTAAAAGACCCAAAGTACTTAATTATTGTTGCCAAAGACTCATATCACTCAATTTTTGTGAGATCAGCTTTGTTTGAACAGCAGTTTATCACATAACCCCCCTTCTTTTCACACACAACGAATTTCGTTATCTTATACACGTTTGAGATAAGCTCTGTGCGACGTCATGTGTGACGTCGTTTTATAGAACTTTTTGAGAAGTTAGTGTTTTTTTATTCCTTTTAATTCCCACGTGTGCATATATAGTGTTCGACACATTCTGAGCTATATTTAGCTAGATTACGTATATGATTAAACGAATCTGACACTCTTCGGCTTACGAAATAGAATTTTCTCAAACTCGTCTAGAGGTGGTATTGTACACCACAGGTCAGACTACAAATTTAGGCAGTCGCATGTTTTGTAACGTTATGACCAGTTGTATCTAGCTGCACGGAAGAATCTTTCTTAGTTGTTTGAGCTATTTCTCTTAGATATGCGCTGTCAGCAAGTTGTTCGGTGTAGCTTTTGATCTAGAGCGCTGTATATCTTTGCACTGGTCTCGCATGATTAAATAGGTACTTGCGCTTAGTAACAAAAATATGATCTCTTTTATATGTGGTCCTTTTAACGGCCTAATTTGGGGCCCATTTATTCCATCATTACAGAAACCGTAAATCAGACGGACGGACGGACAGCAATCAAACAAACAAATTAAAAAAAAAAGGGCAAACAATAATTCCCTTTTACCTTTTAATTTGATTCAGATGCACTACCTGCAGCTATGACGAACCAAACAACAATCTAACTTGTATTGACTGTCAGTCCGGTTACTATGACATAGACTGCAAGTTGTGTGGGGCCAGCTGTGTGAGGAATACAGACCCGGATGTATGCCAACAGAATGGTAAGCAGGGGCGTGTCTAGCCTTTTATCATCTCTTTACCAGACAATTCCAAGTTTTAACGGCCTTAAAATAAGAAAACCCTTGAAAACAATGAGGAAACGGTAGAAAATGCTGGTAACCAGCGTTTTCTCCTTTTCCTGCAATACTTTTTACGCTTTTACAGACAAATGATATACGAGGCAACATTATCTTTTCTGCAAGTGCTTCTAATTTGAACAAAGTTTAAAATTGTGTACAGATAAAGGTTTAAAGGGATCTTTGTTAAAGGTTTTCTAGAAAAGACTCCGAAATGAAAATCTTCAATAATACCCCTTTGATGGAGATTTATGGGTGATGTAGGATGAATATGTGTATTCTGAATTCTGAACGTTCTGGGCCTGTCTGCACCGACCATTTTAAATTGGAATTTTTTGCCTGCAAAATTTAGAAAGCAACACAGTTTCTGATTTGCTCTGTAATAAGCAAATCATCCTATTGAAAATATGTTTCAATCTGTACTCATGTGAGTTAGCCATATTTTGATAGGGTTTCAACCTTTTACCGAATAGTATCGTGTGTTAGGACAGAGGAATGCTCGTGAACACGTCGTTGGAAAAAGAAAAAAAAAGGCGGGTACAAGCATTTCTCAGTTTCCCACAATGTTTTCTGCCCTTTCAAAGGCAATTTCAATCATTTAAAACACCTTTAATTTATTGTCTACAAATGCTTTTAGCTTGGATCAGCCGATAATTTTGTTGTTTGGTAACGAGTTAAAGTTGTCTGCTTCAAAGATGTTTGCCGAACCCGGTAGCTCAGTCGGTAACGTAAAAAGATTGCAGCTAGAGGGTTCCTGGTTCGAATCCCCAGCCAGGCTTATTTCTTTCTTGGGATTAATAGTAGTCATTCAGATAAGAATAATTCCACTTTCACCTGTTGTCATTGTTGGATGATTGTTATCTGGAAAAAACCGCTACTGACTTTTGAATAATATTGTACTAAATACCGGTAACAAGAAACTCCAGGACAGCATGGACAGGTGCACTAACCGCTGCGATATAACTAAGATATTGATGAAAACGGCTTAAAACACCATACAGGCAAACGAACAAACAATTGCCTCAGGAGACAGTGGGAATAGTAAAAGAAAGATGAAAAGAAATGAGCATCGCTATGGCAAAAGGGGATTCTATTCTTCTTCCGAGATTAATTATATGACGCAACTCATGACATAATTAGTGATCCATAATTTCAATTTCGTCCAACAGCCAACTGAACTATGAGGTAGATTGGCTCTAGTAAATGCAGAAAATTGACCAGTAACAAAAAGTTTCGACTCATGTCAGCCTGCGTGAATTGCGCAGGGTGACCTGTGTCGGTAACGTTTTGCAGATGCACCAAAGCCTCATTTCAGAGAGCATGGTTCTAATGTATTAAAAGCCTTTTTTAATTTTTTTTTCGAAAACAGGATACTGCAATGAAGGGTGCCTCCCAGGATACAGGACAGAAAAGTGTAATGTCCGCTGCAACGATTCATTTGGGCTACAGAACTGCGTGGAATGTGAACGATTTAACTATAGGTAAGTACAGCACATAGCTTTGCAAAAAGAAGTGATTTAGGTTGTTATGATCATACTAAACAGAAGAAAACTTGTTTTATCACTTGATTTATTAAAGAGACATCTCTACAGCTAGAGAGTAAACAAACGCTGTTAAAACTTGACGGTGTTGTAATCTAGTCATCTTTGTAAACGTAGATAAAAAATCAATATAAGGTGTATGGGGTAAAGAAACTGTAGGGATTTGTCTTCGATTTAAACCGGAAACTGTAGTTGTTATGTCCATTGCTAGCCGCAATAGAATGAACTGCAATTTCAATCTGCCGTAATCTGTGCAACCTTGTAACCAACAGGGTTAATTTTTGGCATGAAGATACGAGAGTGATTATAGTTTCATAAAATAAAGAAACAAAAAAAAAAGGTTAAAAAACTGGATGAAAACGAGTGAAGATGTATCTTTAAGGCAAACCATCAATCAAAAAGAATGAAAAGAGTAAGAGTGAAAAAAAAAGATAGTATGTCATTCAAGTGATAGGCCTAAGCAGCCTCTTCAGGTATTTTCAGGTTCTTGCCCTAGAATTTCGTAAATGCTTCTGGGAATAATGATCACTAACATTCTCGATTATGTTCGGTCGTATTCGGAAAGGTACAGTGACGTCACATCTGGTTTCATCAAAACAGACAGAGATCCTGAATGCATCTTTTTAATGAATGTAACCGTCTAGGTTCTTTACGTTTGCAGAAAATGAAAACATATATAGCATTGTTTATCAGAGGTTTTACTTGACATTTTAACCCTTAGGCTGCTAAGCGCGACTCAAGGACCTTTCGCGGACAGTGCAGATCAAGATCAGACTGCACAGAACGTGCAGTCTGATCTTGGATCTACACTGTCCGAAAAGAAGACACTTTTTCTCACCAAAAATAATTTTGAAATTGCAACATTTGGGTTATTGCTATCGACTGAAAGTTTCATTTCACTTATTTAGCAGTTAGCAGATTAAAGATTAATTCTAAATAGGCTCCTTTAAGCAAGTATCTCAGCAACACGAAAAGTGTGCTTGCTTAAGACAGGTGCTTGCTTAAAAAGGCTCAACATAATTTTCTTCCTCTGTGAACTCACTATATGGTTGCAAAATACATGTTTCTTCTTAAGAGACGTGGCCACTAAGACAAATTTTACTTTACTAGCTTTCGTCCCTCCTATTCAATCTACTGAATGGTTTTTAGATCACCTGAGCACGAAGTGCTCATGGTGAGCTTTTGTGATCATGCTGTGTCCGTCGTTCGTCGTGTGTCGTGCATCGTCCGTCGTCGACTTTTACCTTGTGTACGATCTAGAGGCAACATGCTTTGTCCGATACTCATGAAACCTGGTCAGATTGTTTGTCTGAATGATATCTCAGACGAGTTTGAAAATGGGTCATGTCGGGTAAAAATCTATGTCACTAGGTCCAATCTTAAAAAAAACTTTGTGTGCGCTCTAGAGGCCACATTTTTCGTCCAATACTCTTGAAACATTGTCATAATCTTTGTCTTCATAATATCTCAGGTAAGTTTGAAAATTTGTCACGTCGGATCAAAAACTATGTCACTAGGTCAAGTCTTAGAAAAACTTTGTGTTCACTCTAAAGGCCACATTTTGAGTCAAATACTCTTGAACATTGGTCTGAATGTTTGTCTTAATGATATCTTTGGCGAGTTAGAAAATGGGTCATGTCTGGTCTAAAACTGGGTCACCGGGTCAAATCTTTGAAAAAACCGTGTGTATGCTCTTGAGGGCTCATTTTCAGTCCAATACCCATGAAAGTTGATCAGAATGTCTGTATTGATGATACCTTAGAAGAGTTAAAAATAGGTCATATCTGGTCAAAAACTAGGTCACTAGGTCAAATCTTAGAAAATACCTTGTGTACACTCTACAAGCCACATTTTAATTCCAGTACTCATGAAAGTTGATCAGAATGTTCGTCTTCATGATGTCTCGATCCAGTTTGAAAATGGGTCACATTAGGTCAAAAATTAGGTCACAAGGTCAAATCTTTGAAATTACTTGTGTATCCTTTAAAATGTTTGTCATAATATCTCGGAGAAAGATTGGAAATGAATCATGTATGGTCCAGTGGCTCAGGTGAGCGACTTCATGGCCATCATGGCCCTCTTGTTTGTCCATATGGTAGATTTACCCGTTACCAAACATTACTGTGTTTTGACGATTCTGAACTTATTACCAAACGAAATGATGATTACCGGAATTCTCTCCTTTTCCCACAATGTTTTGTGTCCAAATAATACTCAACCAAAAAAAAAAAAAGTTAAGGAAATTGTGTTTGAGGAGCTATGACAAAAGATCTGAAAGATTTTAAGAATTTTGAATTGCGTAGTATTATAGAGTGACCATTTTTCTTCAGAAGGGTGCTCTATTTAAGTTTATAGCACCTATAGGGCTTAAAAAGTCAATGTCAAAGTTGACTGGTCTTCCCGCCATTTTTTTAGAAATTGCAATATTGTTTGGTTTAAGTAAAGAGTGTCACTGTACATTCTCAACCAACCAAAAAAACCACTAACTGGCCCTTAGGCTATTAAATTATCTCGGATAATCTGAGCAACACTTTCCAGACTGAGGCGAAAATTTAATTTTTAAATCAGTCCAGTATCTCAATCGCTACTGACATCATCTAAGGAACTGGTATTGAGAAATTCCACAAAGACGGTGACTTTCAATGAGCATGCGAAATTGAGCTTTAGGAATGCTAAAAAGCTGGCATGACACAGACTTATGTTGCCAGGCAAAGCGGGGTGTTCCCTAGTGTCATCCACCGTTTGAGCCCAAGATTTGCTGACACCAACGGCACAGCACACCAACCTCGTACTGGACATCCACGGTGCACCACGTCAGCTATGGACCGTAGCCTGCCGGTGCAGACAAACTGAAGGGATATTTTGAACATTCCTATCTTCCATATGTGACATTTGAGACTATCGTGAGAATGAACTTATGCTAATTTCATGTGACATTCAAAGATATTTCAAGTTATTACAGCTTATTCATGTGTTTTGCATAAAGACAGGGAATACCCTGTAGACACTTATTTTGCGAAAAATGACTCTGACCCCAGGGTTACTTGGCAGAGTACCACAACAAGAATATTAGTGCTATCAAAGTAAAGGTTGATTGTATAGTGTTTAACGCCGTTTTCAACATTATTTCCTTGACTTTTTTGTTGATTATAGAAGAACAATTTCCATTGTTCAAACCTTATTTCTGCATTTGTAGATGTACAAAATGTATCGACGGTTTTTATGGCGAACAGTGTCAGTTCTCCTGTAACGGAAACTGTAGTCCTAATGAAGTCGGTGTAGTAACATGCAACTTAGACAACGGTACATGCTCATCTGGCTGTATGACGCAGCATTTCAAGCCAGACTGCAGTGGACTTTGTCCAAACTGTAAAAACGATATCTGTGAGAGAGAAAACGGTAAACGTTTTTATCATTTTGTAGTGTGTTACATGTATTCTCGAGAATTTTCTTCTTTTTCCACAATGTGAAAAGCGCTCTGGGAATAGTAAGTCTAATTCACCTTCGTAATGAATGATACCAAGCAAGCGGAATCATTTTTTTAACAACAACAACAAAAACAACAACAAAAACAATGAAGAAAGTCTGGTTCATAAGTAGATGGTGCAAAGTATGATAGTCACAAAAAACACAAATGGCAAAAGGTTTCGATTCAAGTCAGCATTCGCAGATTGACCTTTTTGGGGGCCCATTCATGAAACTAATATACACGGATTGCTACCGTTAATCGATACCCAGAAGCGCTTTTTTTACAGCTAAACAAATAGATTTGATAAGGGATAGTACTTTTCTTGTACTTATTAGTAAACTGGTATTCTTATGCGTTACAATATATCCCATTTCTACACAGTCTACGTATATCACCATTCCAACGATGAGTCAGACAAACATCTTAGATTGTAAAAAATATCTCATTGAAAATTTCACTTTTCAATAATATGCAACATGATGAAGAAAAAGAGACAATTGCTAATATGGTTATGTTTCATTATTTCTCTTTATTTTCAGAAATACTCATATTCCACTATCATTTCCGCCACCTATCATTTAACTCTTGGACTGCCAAGGGCGACTAAAGGACCTTTTGCAGACAGTATAGATCAAGATCAGACTGCACAGAACGTGCAGTCTGATCTTGGATCTACACTGTCTGGTAAGGAAATATTTTTCCCCAAAACATGTTTTTATAATAGCAATATTTGGATTTTACTATCGACTTGGAAGTTTCATTTAAGTTATATAGTAGACAAACATTAAAAAAGACTGTTCTTATTTATACACAGGAATTTGCACACAGCCTGAATGCAAGGCGGGTTTCTTTGGGGTTACCTGTAACAGTACATGTGCAACAGGATGTGCCAGCAACCCGGACTCTGGAGTAGTTGAGTGTAACTTTACAAATGGCGTGTGTTTGCACGGATGTCTGTACAACCTGTGGGGAGACTACTGCACGGAGTCGTGTAGTCAGTTTTGTAACGCACTGACTGATAACCCAACAAGTAAGAAGTTTGATATGTATAGGGTAGAAAACGGGTGGGCTTGGGCTTGTCTTCATGATCTAGACACGAGTGTTAGCGAGTGTCTATATCTACTAGAAAATCTAACGAGCTTTGTCTGCCGGACTTAGACCACGTTGAAAGATAAAGCGTTGTATATGCGATATGTACAGACCAAATTTTCAGCTCTGATTAGCTAGTTTATCGTAACTAGAATTCGGGTTTATTTATCGTCGCCACCGGTTGCCCATAAAGGCAACGCCCCTCCCCCCCCGCCCCCCAGGGGACTGTTAGTGTTGTTACGGGGGATAGTGTAGATACTGGACGAAATCCATCCCAGGTTACGCATGGTTCTTTAACCTACTCGGTGTATAGCACCGTCACACGGGACCTTGTCTCATACAAAAGAGTATTAGTAATTTGAGATGACCAGCCGTGGGAATCGAACCCACACCCTCAAGTGACCCGAAACATCACGTTTACGAGTCCTATGCTCTACCAGTTGAGCTATTCGGGCTGGTAAAAAACTGTGGTCTAAATCAATTTTGTCATTGGTTTTTTTTTTATGTCTAGCTTAACGATTCTGTTCTGTCCGTGTTTTTTTTAGCTCTACTGCTTCCAAAGAAAAGGTCGAGATATAGAGGATATTTGTTTTTTTCGGTGAAAGATTGAAATTTATTTCATCGAATGAACATCATCGGTAATATTTTCACGAGTGGCCGCCACTCGTGAAAATATTACCGATGATGTTCACTCGATGAAATAAATTTCGATCTTTCACCGAAAAAACAATATCCTATTTATTTCATGCTTTTAACCCTTTTTAGGGGGCATTTACATCAAAATCCAGTACAGTTCTTTTCGGTTATTTCCCGTGGCGTACCCCTTCCGCATAGCAACGCATTACAATAATACGTAAAGCGCGAGAAATGTAGGTTGAATTACGTCATATTTCCATCTAGTTGAGAGGCATGCGCATTTTACCTAGGTAACTTGTGCGCGGGGACTACTGTTTCCGCCTTCAATAGAAGAGTAAAAATATAAAATTGGTATTTTTCACTGGTCGTAACCATGAAATATCGAAAAATATTTCACCGTTATTTCTCGATAAACTAACGGAAAGCATGAAATGAATATTATTATTACCAAAGTCCCCTACGACGTCTAGGTGCAAACAATTTGACAATACCTCACATCTCTGTCATTGTTAAACTTGTTATTTACACCAAACTTGGGCTTGTTGTTGACGATCAAAAGGAGAGCTCATACAAGAAGGGGAAGTAACCGTAGAAATATTTCTATGACACCGGGATGCTCCAATGACCAATTATAATTTTCACTGAAAAAGCAAACCATTTTCAAAAAAAAAAGAACGGAGTGGCAGAATATGTCAAAACTTTGCAAAACCCGAAGTTATAGATTTCATTTTTGCTATATCCAAATTGCTTGTCCAAACTGATAGCATTTGCAAACGACACATTTAATGTTGCTGAATTGATGGTTTTTGTTTTATAAAGGTTAGAAAACATTGTGGATTAAGGAAAAAATGCTTGTCTTTTTTCTTGGGGGTCGTTAAACTCGGGTGTGTGTGGTAAAGGGTTAAATTACTTTGTAGGTCAATGTAGTTTATCAGTTTTATTGAGCCTTGACTTATCGAAACTAACTCTAATTTCATATTCGTTATTTGAAAGCAACTCAATCCTTTTAATTTTTTCCTCTGCATTTTACGGTGAACGAACAGCAAAACTCGACTACGCAAAAATGTTTTAAAAAAATAACTAAGACTTTGTTTGGGGTTGTTGGTCTATTTGCGTATGAGAAACGACATATTAACGAACCAGAGCGAAATCACAAACTATTATCAATGAATGTCAACTCCTATGAAACTCTAACTGTTGTACGTGTTCTTTGCGTCCGTTCTGAATCAATTCTTACGCAGAACGTTGAAAGACCGATATTAATTCTTTAGTAATACCTAAGCGTTCGACAGAGAATCTGGTTGGACGACTGTCACTGTAGCGGTAAGGAACCGTGTTCGAACTGCGGACGAATATCCTGTTCGAATTGTACTCAGCGAACCCGCTGCGTATTTGGTTGTTCGTTGGTATTCGTCGAAAATGCACAAAAAAACTTCTATAGACGCAACGAGCGAACAACGACGAACAACAACCCTTTAAAGTTGCTCTATTGATTTATACATGTATTTGCAGCAACATCAGAACCAACCTGTTTCCAAAGCAACGGACAATGTAAAACTGCCTGTAAGGACAATCACTACCTACCTAATTGTACACGAGAATGCACGTTGACTTGCGTGAATGACCGATGTGACATCACGACCGGGGTCTGCGCAGCGTGCGAGGAAACACCAAAAGGGTACCTTTGCCCCGATGGAGGTAAGTGGGATATTGACTTATTTGCATTGACATATCATAGAATACCCGTAGGCCCTGTCAGTGACAGGTAGATAAGGGGAGGTATTTTTTTGGGTTCATAGAGTAAATCTTACTCAGATTTCCCCTCAAACCCATGCTGTTGGTACTCATGAAAATTGTAATGAGTACCAGCAACATTGGTTTCAGTAAAGAAATATTGATTTTTACATTTATTCATTCCCTAGTTAACTTGACCAGTACAATCTGTCAAAGTTCGTCTCGCCGGCAGAAAAATGGATCTTAACATTTAGCCTGCTAAGTGCGACCCACTGACCTTTGGCGGACAGTATAGATCAAGATCAGACTGCACAGAACGTGCAGTCTGATCTTAGATCTACACTGTCCGATAAGGAGATATATTTTTCTCCAAAAAAGTAGGTTTGAAAGAGCATTATTTGGATTTTTACTATCGCCTTGAAAGTTTTATTTAACTTATTTAGAGGATAAGGGTTAAAATTAGAGTTAAAGTAGGCAACTTTGTTCTTTTGTAAACAGTTAATCCTTATCCTGCTAAATAACTAACATGAAGTTTTCAATTCGATATTAAAAACCCAAATATTGCTATTTCAAAGGTATGTTTTGAGGAAGAATAACTCCTTCTAGGACAGTGTAGATCCAAGATCAGACTGCACGTTCTGTGCAGTCTGATCTTGATCTACACTGTCCGCAAAAGGTCAGTGAGTCGCGCTAAGCAGTCGAAGGCTTAAGAACCCTAAAGACAGTCCATTTTCGTCACTTTTTGCCGATATTGGCTGTATATTATATTTCATGTGTCTATTTTTAGAAATGTTATGGGTAAAGAAATGTCGTAATTTAAGCTGGGGGGAATTATTTCCCCGTCACAGTGAATATTTTCCTCCTACCGAAAATCTGGAACTACTTTTTTAAGTTTTTCAAGTTTTTAAGTTTTAAAAGTGGCATTCGTTGACAAAATAATCAGAGGAAATATAATATATAATTTATTTCATCAGCTTGTGGTTAATATGGGGAAATATTTGCCTCAAAAGGGAAAGGTCCGCGAAAATAACTCTTGCCTTACGGCACTCGTTATTTTTGCATACCTTTCCCTTTTTCTGCAAATATTTCCCCATATTAACCACAAGCTGATGAAATAAACTCTATTTAATGCGGTGCCTTCTCATATTTTGAGTCATGCTATGGCAAAAGGGGGTTAAATGCATTTCCGTGACACATTGAAACAAGCAAGTCATCACATAATTATCGATCCATAAAATCCATTTAGTCCAATAATCGACTATAAATGGAGTTATACTGGTCCTTGAACACGCAGAAAACTTACAAATAGCAAAATGTTTGGATCCAGCTCAGCCTGCGCGGACTGCGTACGCTGACATGAGTCGATACTTTTTTGCAGATGCATTAAACCCCTTTTTCACAGCGCATGACTTATTTCTTCCAGCAGGTGATTTCCTTTAGCCTTGCTTCTAGCAGCATGTTCAAACGTTGTGACACAAGAGAAATATGCCAAAAACGTTAATTGCTTATTTATAAGTTAAGTCATATTTAAAGTTAAGTATCCATATTTTACAAGCCTTACACTTCCAAAGCCGTTCGAAAGGTCTCTTTTTCTGCCAGCAACTGGTACTTTCACAGACTGTACTAAAATGGTTGCACTCATAATAATACCAATATTTCTAAATGGTATGAATTAAATGTGCCTGCAATGTCACTTCAGATGTATTTACTTTTGGCCGTTAATGGCAAAGATACAAAGATATTAAATATGGTACTAACATTTCCTTCACTAACCCTGCACCTCTCTATAACTATTGCTTATTCACTTTTCTGTAACAATTTTCACCAGTCTTTCTAAGCGATGATTATTTCTATTCACTACTGCAGTAAAATAGCATTTAATACTCTAAAGTGATAACGTGAATGAATTCCTTGTTTATAATGGAGAAGTTTCTTGCCAGGAGCAGCTTCTACATACACTACAATGTTTTTAGGACCCGTATAAATCAACCATTCTGAAGTACATTTTAAGTCTTGTTCACGCGATTTTTCTAAATTTGATTTTGAAAGTAACACAATTTCTGATTGGCTAAACCAAATGGTTTAGCCAATCAGAAGTTGCGTTACTTTCTATGTCTAAAAACCCTTTACCACACAGCCCCGAGTTTAAACGACCATGAGAAGAAAAAAAAAAAACTTCTTTTTCACAAATTACTGGTCGCTCCTTTACGGTGTCTGGTGATGTAAAATTATCATTGGCAGCCTATACCAAGGTTTAGTGTTTAAAATCATATAACAAAAAGATAACTTGCAAGTGACCAGCAATGTCTCGTGTTGCCACCACTAGGGATAATAATTATGGTGATGGCTTAAAACACTGTGCTCAACCTTCCCTCCTCTCGGTTTTGGATCATACCACGTACTGGTATTCCTACGTTTATAGTTACCCTTGGCTTATTATAGTCACTTCGGGTTGAATAAACTAATGTGCAAAAACTGCAATGCTTACCTGATAAAAGTATGTATAATATGGTCGATTTGTAGATTGGTGAAAACTGGAACACAAAGCCAATAATACTTACTAACAACTGCATGCTTTTATTGATTTAATATTCACTTCATTAACGCATTTCTACCTACAGGAACACTTTTTTCTTTAGACCAATTGTTAGATTTTATTATCAAAAAGAATATAGATAATAATGATAATAAAAAAAAATGCTTTACAAGGAATTTTTGTCTTTACCACAATAACAAAGTCTTACGTATTCATGGTCTGAACTTTTACTAATAAACCCAAAATCTTACACAGAGCTCCAGACAGAGGGGGTGGTTTTGATTTCAAAATTGAAAACATTTTCATCAATATATTTGGGATTGATTGGTAGAGGGTTTCCCAGTATCCGTCGTTATTTTGTATCAGTCCAATCGCAATAGCTGCTTAATTAACGAGACCTTTAGAATGTTCGACTTTGCTATGTTGAAACCTTTCTGGGTGTATTCTTACGAGGAACTGCTTTTCAGTTGTACACTGTGTTCCTTCACCTTTTTATCAGACGACAATTTTTCTGAATTGTCCAAACTCAAAGTATTTGCAGACGACAAATTAATCTTGACTGTAATGATAAGATTTTTTTTTATCAAAAATGTAGAAAACGTTGTGGGAAAGGGAGAAAGTGTTGGTCACCATTATTTTCTCTTTTCCCTCCTATGTTTTCAAAAGCCTTATCTCACAGGATTTTAAAACACAGGAATGTTCGATAATAAGTTAAACATATCTTTTATTCACATTTAGAGAGTTGCTATTATGGTCTTTTTGGCTTTTATCGAAGTGTTTTCCTTTGCATCTTTTGGTTTAAACTTTTTTTTACTTATCTTCATGTTACTCTCTACCGATAATAAGATGTACCTCTTGCATTACATTTTTTTTTCTTTGTTATAGTTTTACGTAAATAACAGTTAACTCATATACATGTGCACACACTCGCCAGAACAATTACGCAGTTTTGACACATATTATATGGCTTGCAACACGCGAAAAGGGGCATTCGGACATTTGCGTAAAGTGTCGTCTCGGATCAGCCTGCGCAGTCCATGCAGGCTGTTCCGAGACGACGCTTTACGACTACATTAGAGTTTGTCCTTCGGAGGACTTGCGCAAAACAGAAAATTACATAAAAACGGAAAGTGTCGTTACGGATTAGCAAATGTCCGAATGCCCCTTTTCGCGTGTTGCAGGCCATAGTATCTGTGAGTCATGCTTTGTCAAATAGAAGGTTTAATCAGTGCATCTGCAAAAAGTATCGACTCGTGTCGGCCTACTCAGTCTGGCAAGCTCACCTTGTCGAAACCTTTTGCTTTTGTGAAAGTGTTTGCGTGTCAAATGAACATTCTTCAGGAAGAATCAGTTGGTTTTAAAAAAACATAAATCCATATAATTCGACGACCTGTTCAGTATTCTTAATTAAAAAGATGCACTTTTATTATGTGCATTATTTTGTTTTTATCCCTAGAATTTCTAGAAAAATTATGAGTTATTTTATACATGTAAGCATGTACAAATGGACTCTCTAATTTCTTGAAATATCTAATGAAATAAAAGTCTAACCATTACGTAAACATCGAAAATGCATTTATCACATAACCTCCCTTGTTAGTGTGATATACCCATTACGAATATTCTTATCTTATACACGTTTGATATCACAATTGTGTGACGTCATTTTTGGCGTCATTTTGTATGTATTTCATAGAAGTGAACGGTTTTTATGGATAATATGAAAAAGGCAAAGCCTCAATACGAGCGAGGTGAATGATTTGTGGAACAAATATCAATAAATGCGAATGACGAGCTAAATTCTAGATCTTGAAATCAAAGGGTTTTGAGTTCGAATTCCGGCTTTGCCAAAACTAATTTTGAGCGTTGTCAAATGTAGAAAGTATTTTTCTTTCGTAGATTTATACTTGTGAAATAGAGCGAACTGTCCCTGATTTCCTTAAAAAAATAAAGACAGTTCCTTGACAATTTTGTTAATTTATGTCTAGAAAAAAATTAACTTCGAATGATTATTGGTTCACATACTTTTAAAGACCATTTTACGGGAACATTTCCTCACTGAATGTAGATCTAGATATATATAACAGAGACTGATTTTTACGAGGAATCTGTAGGTTGAGAAGAATATTGAGCAGAGTACTGTTAACAGGAACTTCAGGATCGCATGGTAGGTGCACTTGCCGCCGCAATGAATATAGATCTACACACAAAAGGAAAAACAAACAAACAAACAAACAAACAAAAACAGAATCTTTTTTTGTTTTTCATTTCTTCGTTAGTGCACAGGTCTATCCATGTTTTACCAGTAGTTTCTTTAAAATCAGAGTGCGTTGATCGCTATGTACAATCAGATTATACGTAGCTTTCCTTTTTCATCCCATCTGCTTTCCTGCACGTCCATCACTGAAACAGTGATCAGTGTAGATAAAGGAATGAATTTGTCGCAATGACTAGATCTAGATCAAGCCTAGGAATGAAACTTGCTAAGTTATCGGATAGATATCCAACTTACGGCAAAAAAAAAAAACACGCCAAACTGTTCGATCTATCAACAAGCTTTCGTAGCAAATAAATATATTTGAGCCATGTTGCGGTAAAAGAGGGTTTAATGCATCTCCGTGATGCATGATACCAAGCAAGCTATCACATAATTATACATCCATATTGTATGATAACTGACTGAATCAAAAGCTATGCATACTGGTCTTTTGACATGCAGGTTGCGCGGACTGCACAGGCAGACCTGGTCGATAGTTTTTGCAGATACAATATGCCCCCTTTTTACAGATCATAAATCCGGCTTTCTCTGCAAATGGTATTTTGAAAGAGTCAAAAAACTAGTTTAGTCATGATTTCTACGACACAATATTTTCCGCGAAAAAACGGCTCGAGCATGACGTAAGAATAGTATGCTTAATGACGTCATTATTTGCTAGCATAGATCCGGCATTGCGTATGTTTATACACAAATAGACGCTTAATACGCTGAGAATAAGTTACAAATTAGATAATCTGTACTCATTAAAGTGATAATGATTGTTAAGTAATCATCACATCGGTAGATAATTATTGTCATTTTTGACCAATCAGGTACTTGTGCGAAAGATTGTCATACGTGTTACGCTGTGCGACTAACCGGAAGACACTCAATTTTTAGTCATCCCTATCTAGATTTAGACTAAAACCCATAACGAAGTCGGAATTTCATTTTCAAAAATCTAGAACGGTGTTACCGCAAAACGAGCTTTGCTCGTTAAGGGCTTCGCCCGTAACTCGCTGTCGCTTGTTATTACCGCGGATGCATCTGTAGATGTTTTTGCATATTCTGACCTATAATTTGTGAAATATCGTTATGTGATAAGAAGAATATGACAATCGTCGGCGTTTGAGATAAAAGAAATTTAAACTCGTCAAGAAAAAATGTTATTAAGCTCGCTAAAGGCTCGTTTAATAACATTTTCCCTCGACTCGTTTAATAAAATTTTATCTCAAACACCAACTCATGTCAGATCCTATATACTGCATTAGAAAATAAAAAAAACAACAACAGATCCAATAGTAAACTAGATCTACATGTACTATGACTATTTCAAGTACAACAACGATATGAATTAACCCTTATCTTGCTGAATCTTTTAAATGATACCCTCAAGTTGATAGTATGGAACCCAAGTGTTGCTATATCAAAGTTTTTTTTTTTGGGGGAGATTTTGGGGGAGAAATATCTCCTCATCGGACAGTGTAGATTCAAGATCAGACTGCACGTTCTGTGCAGTCTGATCTTGATCTTCAATGTCCGCAAAAGGTCCTTGAGTCGCGCTTAGCAGCTTAGGGGTTAATTCTTTTAGATTCTTATCCTGAGATCTTTTTCACCCTCTTTTGTTAAAAAACAAAAACTTTTAGTGTAGCAGCTTATGCAGTCACGCACTTTTTTCAATCACCGCTCTTTATAAGGTCTTAATTACAAATTCTCATACTACCTATTTGATTTCTAGAGTCAGAATTTCTCAGTCAATCAAATGGCTATCTTTGGAATTAAGATGCACAACAAAAACTAATCATCAGTGAATAGAACACCAGGTTCTTTAAGACAGCACAACAAGTTCTGAAATGATTTTACTTCTATAATATCATTTACCATTTAACCTTTAAAAGTTTTACCACCTTTCACCTTTCAAAAGACGTCTTTCCTTTTTTGATTATTGAAGCGATTTTTCTTACAAAACCTGTTAACCATTAGGCTGCTAAGCGCGACTAACTGACCTTTTGCGGACAATATAGATCAAGATCAGACTGCACAAAACGTGCAGTCTGATCTTGGATCTCCACTGTCCGGTAAAGAGATATTTTTCTCCAAAAATTAAGTTTGAAATAGCACTATATGTGTCTTTTCTATCGGCTTGAAGGTTTCTCAACTTTTCTAGCAGGACAATGATTAAAATTACTGCTTCAATGCATGATAGTAAACGCTTGTACTGATAACAATTAGCACAGTGATCTTGCTACGCATTTTACAGATTATGTTATCTATTTCTTTTTTTTTTCTTGATTTGAATGCTGTCTTTCAAAGTTTTAGTTCTACTATGTTTTTGCAATCAGTACCAAAATAAAGTTATTTCTCTAGTTAGAAATATCGTAAATGTATGTGTACTAAAGAGCAGACTGTGCAAATGGCTTCGTCAGTACCGGCAAACTTCTTTCTTATTTGTAAAGAAGTATTTTCAAAAAATCACAACTGTACACTTATTATTATAATCCTTCAGTTAGGTTGTTCTTAATACAAGCCATCTATTTCATAAGAAGCAATATAACATGCATGTGCACTATAGAGCAGGTAACGCCTTTGATTTTGCAAACAACAACACCACTCTCATTTAAGTTGCCTTACACAGAATGAACAAATGCAGCTTGCATACTGTCCACGCTATAAAAAAATGCTCACTGGTGTCTTTGTATTGCTTTGTTTGTTTTTTTTTTCTGTTTTGTTGTCCGTTCTTTATCCGTCCAGCTGTCAACTTCATGTTGGTATGATTCGACGTATCTTGCAAAATACAGCTGATAAAAACATCTCGGCAAGAAGAAAATTGGCTCCATCTACATTGTTTATGCTCTTTACCACGATTTTTTCATGAACACTACCTACTCCAGGATCGTAGCGGAATACATCAAATTGTTTTTGAGTGTTCCCCTTGCAGCAGACAATTTTTTTTTGAAAATATGATCTATAAAGGTGAAACTATGTAATGAGCGACGTCGCGATGTTTTCACATGTCTTTATGTATTAAACCTATGTTCATTTTGATTATCCGTACGTTGCACGGGAATTTATAAAGTTGTCTACCACAAATGTGTTTATCAATGAGTGAAATGTGTCTGATGTAAAATTAGCAGCCCAAACACGTGGGCCATAGTCTGGCAAAAGGGTGGTTACTTCATCTACTTGATACATGATACCGAGCAAGTCATCAAATAACTATAGATCCACAAATCCAATTTTGTATAATAGGTCCTTGGACATGCAGAAAATTTATAAAGAACAAAAGGGTTTCAATTTATGTCAGCCTGCGCTGTCCGCGCAGACTGACATGGGTCGGCACTTTTTTGCGTTTGCATTAAACCGCCTTTTCACAGAGCATAGCTCACATGTTCTGGACACAATACACTTTATCATTTGAATCTAAATATATAAATTTAAAAATAATAATAATAAAAAAAAAAAAAAAAAAAACTATCCAATAGTATTTTCCTTTTGTTTTGTTTTACGATGTTTAGTCCCGTTTGTCTTGTTCTATTTTCTGTGCTATGTTCAGTCCAGGGACCGTATTCACCAACTATTCCTAAGAGCATTACTAGCATTATTTCAATACAACATGTGATTGGCTAAACCAAATAGTTAAGTCAACCAGAAGTTTTGTTACTTTCAAGTTTAGAAAATCTTGGAGAATAAGACTAAGAATGTTCTTAAGAATGCTTGGTGAATGCGGACCCAGGTTTTGCGTAAATATACTATGTGCAGAGTTTGCTTTATTGTGCAAGCATGCTTTGCTGCGTAAATCGTAAATATGGTCAATACGGAAACTCAACGAGTGTTTGAGCACTTTGTGATGCATGCTGTACATCACACGATTTGCTTTGAATTTTGGGGGACAGTGATACAATTCAACTTTTTACCATTCGAAATTTGTTTGGAGTGACTGCGTGCTGCAAAGACCGCCAAAGTATAAGGTAGGTAGTTGTATTACTTCTTCGAGTAGTTCATGCTTTTTGAACATATCTTTGTACTAACCTTTTTTTTTTTTTTTGCTGATATTGGAAATAGAAGTTGAGATTATATTTTTAAACATACAAGTAAATACAAATGAACCTTTTAAACCCAACCTGGATATCGCGTTTCCATCGTTATCCTTCAGACTTATCTGGAGCATCCAAAAGGATAGCATGGACTATAAACAAATGAGAAACAGAACGTTAATGTCCATAGTATTATTGAAGTATCAAATTGGTGAGCTGTTTACCACAAAGCACAATTTTAGAACAATCAGTATTGAAACGATTTCCCAATGAAAAATCAAATGAGACTTCTGGATGGGAAATTCGTTTGAAAGGGTAGAATGAGGAATGCTGGTTACCATTTGGAAAATGGAAAAGAATGGCAGCTAAAGGCATTTTCTGCATACTCCACAATAGTTCTAAACGGGGCCATCCTCAGGGTGGTACTAGACTAGTCATGGATCGCGTAGGAAAGGTTTGAAACAAGAAAAATGTGTGCATGTGTGTGGGAAATCAATATGACACAAAGCGTGTTTTGGGGGAATCAATAGAAATGTATGACTAATAAAGAAATAACGAAACTCGTTGATACCAGCTAATTTTTCATTTACCGCGCAGTGTCTTAAGGTTCTTTATTTACAAATGAATAGCTGTACTGCTTGGCTTGCAACGTAACTGTGTAATGTGTATCGTACAAGGTGGACCTCTCGTATGCAGTTGAAAAGTAACTTGTTTCGTATTGTGTGTCTTTCATTCTATAGACAAGCTAAGACCTGTTTACCAGAAACCCTCCTTCATAGGATTAAAAATATTTAATTGCATGACAGGATCAAAATTATTTTGTGTTATTTAGGCCTGAGATCATGTTCACGAGCAAAAGAGTCATCAGGATATCTTTGAAAGTGGTAATAGCTTTTGCCTTCACCTCTGAATTCCAGATAAATGTATGGTCATTGATAGCCAGAAATTTCCGAATGCTTTGCAAAATATCGGCTTCATTACTAAGATAAATGCACTATTTAACTCACTTAACCTTTTTTAACACAATCGTGAGTTTTAACAACTCCAAGAAAATGAGCTCTTGATAGCACTGTAGAAGAAGGAGAAAATTATGGTAACCAGCACTTTCTCCGTTTCCAAAAATGCTTTCAGAGACCAATCCCATCATTTCCGTAACATTTACCTTTTCGTCTGCAAATAATTCAGTTTAGACAAGTGTAAAATTTTGTCGTTAAGTAAAGTGGAAAATTTGAGTCTCATTAAAAGCGGAAAACAGAAAACGCAGTGAACTCTATTGCAGTGCTACAAAGTGCTTTCAGGCTTTGCCTATATTCATTTAATATGTAAAAAAAAAAAAACCCATAGATTGCTAGAGTTAATTATCTAAAGGATCGCTGTGACTGTCGAAAAAACAGATTAACCATGTTATCGGTTGTGCTCGGTTTTGCTAACCCATAAAAAAAAACCTGAAGGACTTGCATTTTATCCCCCTCATTCTCCCAAAAAATATGAATAAATAAAATCTCAAGAATCAGTATATTTGTATATATCAAAAAGGTTATATATCTAAAGTGTCAAAACTCAAAGTACTAATATGATGGTATATAACCACATAAGGAACAAAATCTGGGACTAAGAGTCAAAAATAACAATCTTAAATGGATCATTATCCTTCATGTAGCCCCCCAAAAAAAACAAATATTCTAGCATTAGATTCATAATAAGCAATGCAGTGAACCCAAAAGAACAAATATCCTAAATGGATACTTAAGTAACCCAATTCTAGCATTGTGCCCAAACGAAGAAATATTAATCACATAAAGCTTGACACGCACCAGTAAGTTTCAGTTTAAATCTTATTGTTCATCATCAAGTTTGTACTTATTTGGTCTACATTTCAGTCCTACTAGTTTTATGTGTAGGCTTTTTCGTTAACTAATCAATGCATAACCTCGTTTTAACTGTTGGAGTTTTTAAACAATAACCTTGTTTTGTGCTTGGACACTGTAATTCAGGTTCTGTCCACACAAAGTGCCCAGTACCATTTTGAATCAACACTGCTTGAATTTTGATGAGACCAAAACAATCTTAAAAGCCAAAGTCATCTGTAGATGTCTTTGATGTATATTAATTTTATGTTGTGATGATACTCATTAGGATAAAATTATATGAACTAAGGTAATGGTAGTTTTGAAATGCAGTTGGTTGTTAAAGCTGGAGCTAGAGTTTGATCTATAGACATTCCCAGATTTAATTATCTTTTTGTTTTCTAGACCGTGTTTTAACCCCTATCCTGCTAAATAACTAACATGAAACTTTTTAGTCGATAGCAAAAACACAAATTTTGCTATTTCAAAGGTATTTTTGGGAGAAAGATATCTCCTTGTGCAGTTGTGTGCAGTCTGATCTTGATCTTCACTGTACGCAAAAAGTCAGTGAGTTGCGCTTAGCAGCCTAAGGGTTAACACTTTAGAATTATTAAACATCTAAAGTAGATGGAAAGCATTCTGATTGTGTATGACTTTGTTGGCAGAGCTCAAGCAGAAAACATAACTAGCACTAACACAAGATTGATGCAGATAACTTCGAGCCATTAAAGCAACATTACTAACCACATGTAACTTTGTACTTATTCCCAATACCTCATTTTTTTGTTTCATTCACCTGAGAAAATTGATCAAAGCAGTTGACCTGTTTACACTAAAACAAAAGAACATGATTCACAATGCTCTTTTCAGCTTGTGATCCAGGATTTCATGGAAATTTTTGCAATTTAACCTGTATTGGAGGGGAGGATTGCGGCAATGGAACTTGTGACCGTCACACGGGACACTGTTTCTCTTGTGTCCCGTTCAAATGGGGCAGTGTATGTAACCTGGACTGCCCTAACTGTGTTGATGGCCTCTGTTTTCAAGACAGTGGTGTGTGCCCACGTGGTTGTAACAATGGATATTTCTGGTCAACGTGTGACTTAGATTGTCCAAACAGATGTACAGTTTGTGATCAATTTTCTGGCGCTTGTACATTATGCGAGGTCGGAACTTTTGGACCATCCTGCGGATATAATTGTAGTTCGAATTGTAGACCAAACAATGACAGCCAGATTCTCTGTTTAAAAGACAACGGTTTTTGCTCAACTGGAGCATGCAAGCCCAAATTTTATGGAAGGTCTTGCGAGCAAGTATGCAACAACAACTGTGCAGCAAATAACTTGGGGTTTGTAGAATGTGATATTGATTCGGGCTATTGCTCCTATAACTGTAATATTGGTTACTATGGGCCCTTTTGCGATGGTAACTGTAGCATAAACTGTCTGAATCAGAACTGTTTTGGTGCTTATAACAACTGTGTTGAAGGATGTGTTGATCAATTTTATGGTCTAATCACATGCCATATACCCTGTAGTAACAGTTGTGTCGGAGGCGTATGTTTTGATGAGAATGGGGCATGTCAAAGGGGATGCAAAGATGGTTTTTATGGTACACAGTGTCAGTTTGAGTGTCAGGAGACGTGTCTGAATGGATCATGTGACAGGATAAATGGAAGCTGTTCAGAATGCGGAGAAAATAGCCCTGGTCCAGAGTGCAGAACTGCCGGTAAATTTTGGCCTTTGCTAGCTTTGCCTAATAAATCTATGTGTGAATGTTAACATTGAACAAGCCTTTACCTTTCTGACACTGCAGGTGGTACGAGGTGCTTTTTTGAAAGTGTTGATCTGAAATATATCCTAAAGCAATTGAAAATAATGATTTCATTGGTGTAGTAAGCTCAAAGGGAGACGATGCCGAACTGTTTACCCAGCGATTGAATTTGAGACTTTTTCACCTGAAAGTAAACTGTGGCTCGAGAAATCGGGTTCGAACTATAGGGTTTGAAAGGGAATAAAGCAATTGCTGGTTATCAGTATTTTCTCTTATTACCTCAAATTTTTCAAAAAACCTTCTTCTTTGAGACTATAAAAACACGGATTTTTTTAAGGGGTGGGGATAACATCTTAAAGGTGGATTGTTGGTGAATTATTATGTAGTTAAATGTGGTAGCCGCCTTTTGAGATTAATTTTTAGTTTCATTAAGACTTTGACGCACATTATCATCGTGGCTGTGAAAAGCTTTAAGGGAAAATGATGATAATACTAAAAAAAAAAACATTTAAGAGAATGTACTTTCTCTATTTCTATGTTTGGTGTTCAACACCATCATCGATGGTACTTCAGCTATAGTCTTGATGTGCAGTTACTAGTATTACCTGCAACACTTGTTTAAATCGTCGATAGACAGCCGTGGTCACATCTGACGTAGTTGACCGTGGGTGGGGGAGGGGGAGGAATGACCGTAGATGGCCGTAGTTGAACGTATTAAACGTAGTTGAACGTAGTTACTCGTAGATAACCGTAGTTAAACGTAGTAATGAATGTAGTTTGAACTTATGATTTGCCCGTAGTAAGCGCATAATTTTTGAGCATGTTAAAAAATTTGTAACGGTTAACTATGATGTCGTTACCCTACCGTAGTTTGAACGTAGTTGACCGTAGTGAACCGTAATTGACCCTACTCAACCGTGGTGTGTTTAAAACGTTCAACTACGGCCAACTAAGATAATTCCCCACTACGGTCAACTACGTAAGATGTGACAGCGGTTAAAGCCATGGTCACATTTACGGACATGCATGTGGATGTCCGTAGTTCATTTCAAACGTAGTCTGCCATAGTGTTACTACGGTCAGCTAGGTTGAAGTACGTTCAAAGTAGGTTCAAAATTGGCAATAAGAGGAAATATAGAAAGTCTAAGTAGATTGAACTACGCATAAGTACGTTTAAGTACATTCAACTGCGTGCAAAGTAGCTAGGGTTAACTAGGGTATTACTACGTCTAACTACGAGTAACTGTGTTACACTCCGTATAAACTACGTCCTAAGTACGCACAACTACGGTAAATTAAGGTCAACTGCGTGAATCCACTGTAAACCGATGTGGTTGTGCCTGTTCAGTACAGGTAAGTGACATACAAATTACAATACCTAGGTTCATTTTACAGACGTATCCATGGTACCATACGGGCTTTGTATTACAAGTAATATTGTATCATAGAATATTTTTTGTGACGAAAAATCTCGATTTAACTTTGAAGAGCTTCTATATTGAGCACAGAACTTTAGCTTGCTTTAATGTGTACTTTTTGTTGCTAAAAGAACCATGTGATTTCAAACCATAAAAAAATATTAGTGGCAAAGATGTGTATCTAAAGCAAGGAAGAAAAAATGAAACATGATTAAACAATTTCCAAAATATGTCAGCTGTAAACCTAATAAGAAAAGCTTTTTCTTACTTCCTGAAATAAAACTAGATTTCAGGTGATATTGATATAAGATTTATAAAATTTGGACTAATAAAATAAATTAAGTTTTAATTACACCTAACTGTATTTTCCTCTTTTATCGCAATGTTTTCAAATGTCTTCATCCTAAAAGAAAAGTCGTTGAAACACGAATCGTTTGGTAAAGGCTTAAAAAGTGAAATATTCTGACCAAAGGAGAAATTAAGCATTACAAGCAAGTTCTCCTGATCCTACAACATTTTCATAAACAGTTTGAGACAGGACAAAAACATTTTCGGTGACCAGTATAATAGTAGAAATTTAGTATAATATTTTTGCTATCTCCAAAAGTCCTTTATCAATAATCTTTTAGAAAATACTAATATTAAAAAAACATGAACAAGTCCATGATGTCAGTAATACTATCCTAAGAGACAGAGCAACGAATCCTCTTATCCATATTCAGTCTCAGAGATTCTCCTCTTATTGTGAACAACGTTAGCCCAAAGGCAGCGAAGATATCCTAAACTATCATAAAAAGCCATAAGCCGATGAATTGCATGACATTTTTTAGCAAAGTGAATCTAGGCATGAGCGAATTCGTTTCACCTAAGAGTGCATGTACTCGGTACGTCGTTTGAAATCTTTGTACAGAGCTGTGTTCAAGTTACGTGTAGGTGATTTGATCTGTCCAGAGTACTTGCCCTTTAAGCGTCATCAGAAGCAAACCTTAAAGCTACAAAGCCGGATGTTGCATTTGTTTTATTGCTGCAAATTGCTAAAGGTTTATAATGCTCAAATAGGCTTTATGGCTGTTTGTAACAATTTTGAAGTTGCATGTCTTTACCATACATATGCTTTCTTTCATGTGTGACCTGTTTACCAGACCAGTCCTAATCAAAAATACAATGTGCGGGTCATTACAATTTTTTTCAGCTGAGCAATTTCTGTATGTACTAGTACTATCATGATATCAATGGAAACTTGTCAATTTACAATTTATTTATTTTCCCTCTATTTTGCTGAACATCTTCCCTTTCGTATTTGAGAGTGTTATCTTCATACAGGGGTAGCATCCTTATTTAAGCCCCACTGTATCTAATTTCAGACTGGTTCAAATTGAAAGCAATAGTAGACAACAAATTGAAATTAGCTCAAGGGATGACTCCTGTTTCTGATGGTGTAGAAAACATTGTGGGGAAAGGAGAAAATGCTGGTGACCAGCATTTTCTCATTTTTTCCCACAACATTTCAAAGGCTTCTTCCTCTAGGTCGTTAGAACTAGGAATTGCGTTGTAAATAGTTCAAGGTGTTATCTAGCAAGAAGTTTTGTTTTGAACTACTTTTTCATTCCCCTTTATGCTGAGCAGTTTCTGTATTTGACTATATTCTCCTGATACAATGGGAATATCCAATTGTAATGCTATTCTGTCCTGTGGATCATCAATTTTTTATTTGACAGTTATATCGTGAAAAAGTCAAGTTTTTTTTTTAAACTAAAATCGTATCCCTTTTTATGCTTGATAATTTCTGTAATTGGAAATATTATTTTGATACATAGGTGTGGAAGGTGAATCCGAATTTAATAGTAGTACTCTAGAGGAGGAGGGGAGCTCTTTCAAATTATGTAAGGCCAAATGTGGCTTTGCATTTGTCCAGATACTCTGATATGGGTTGAGTGTCAAGTAACAAGTGTATGACCCAGTCTTTGCTTTAGAGCCTTATTCTTGTTTTCTTATATCCAACAAAAAATCGCTTTTTATGCCCTCAACAAGTTCATCATTATGTAACAGATTGCTCTGCTAAATTCTTCGTTTATTTTATTCTGCATTTTTTATATAACTAAAATTTTACTTTGTACTTCACTTTTGTGTATCTAAAAACCTTAGAGGTTTCGTGTTGATTCGTTTTAGGAATGAATGCCTTCACAATGTTTCTGTTTTTTTTTTTTTTTTTTTCCTTTGCATCTATCATGTTTGTTTAATTTGTTCTAGATTGCGAGATCGGATATTTTGGGGAATATTGTAACATAACATGTCCCGGAGGGAGCTTCTGCAAGGATAAAGTATGTGACAGGTACACAGGATACTGTACCGCTTGCATTGTCAATTACTATGGGTTATACTGTCAAGATCAATGCAGCACTTGTGTTGACGGACTCTGCAATCAAACCACGGGTGCGTGTGACGGAAGTTGCGTTGATGGTAATTACGGAATCAACTGTAACATTCCTTGTATGGATCGATGTGTTGTATGTGACCAATTAACCGGTTCCTGCGATGTTTGTGAAGCAGGGGCATACGGAGGAATCTGTGAAAACAATTGCAGTAAAAACTGTTTCCCTACAGAAAATAATGAAATAGTCTGCAGTAAAAGTGAAGGTCATTGCAGCGAAAACAAATGCACATCAGGATTTTATACAAGGAAATGTAATTCACAATGCAGTCCTAACTGTTTGGATTCAGACTGCGATTTCCTGACCGCTGAATGTATTCATGGGTGTAGTATCGGGTGGTTTGGACCATTTTGTTTAGATCAGTGTAATCCCAACTGTTTAAATAGAAACTGTATTAATGATAAAAGCAACTGTGTTGAGGGTTGTACGCTAGAGTACTATGGGTCAGACTGTAACACATCGTGTAGTATACATTGTCGAAATAGTTGGTGCAATGATGACGGCTTGTGCTGGAATGGCTGCAATGACGGGTGGTATGGAGATCTCTGTACGTTTGAATGTTTACAGACTTGTATAGACGGCAAGTGCAACAGAGACACAGGAAGATGTGCAGAATGTGATGAAACGGATCCCGAACCTCTCTGTCCAACTGCAGGTGAGTATTCTTTTTTATGCAGCAACATCTACGTTTTCCTTTGAGGTAACGCTCCAAGAAAATTTAACACATCTTTTATGATCAGCTGTTAAGGTAATTGAAAACAGCTTGTTCCGTTGCATGACATCCTTAAGAACTTAATTTGCAGTAATTACGTAGCAATCAAACTTAACAATAATGCCTTTTTGACCACGTCATTTGTTGATCATGATCTACTTTAAAAGAAGAGCACTAACCAGGCATGATTTGTCCGCTTTGATGCAACTAAATGTGTTTGAAACCTGCCATAACTGCGATAACTCATCTAATCATTCACTAATTTGATTTTCTGTCACATAACATGAATACCTAAGTAGCCACAAAGTACGAAAAATGCGTCGGCTTTTTCGACAATTCATATAGGTTTGCCTTTTTTTTTTCCACATATGAGCATGTTTCAGCAATGCCCTTAACTGTCTTCTTTTGTAACAAAAACGTAATATTTGCAATCAAAGAAATATTGTAGCTAGAGCTATTTGTCAGCTTAGAGACAGAAACGGGCGCTAAACTTGTTGTTTTAGGTTGTCTGATTTAGATTATCACTGTCTGTAGAAGTACCTGATTTTTTGCTTTTATATGTCTGATTGATTGAAATTGTGTTTATTTATCGTCGCCACTGGTTGCCCGTATGTACGACGCTCCCCCCCACCAAGGCTGTTAGTAGTGTTACGGGGGATAGTGCAGATACAGGGCGAAACCCATCCTAAGTTACGCCTCGTGAATAGCACCTTCATACAGGACCCCGATTTAACGTCTGATCCGGAAGACTATTAGTAATTTTTAAAAGGCCAGCCGTGGGAATCGAACCCACATCCTAAAGTAACCCGAAACATCACGTTCACGAGTCCTGCGCTCTACCAAATGAGCTATGCGAGCTTGTCATTATATGTCTGCTAGTTAAACCTGTACCCTTTAACTGTTTTTCAAACGTCAAAATGTTTGAATAAAAGAAATTGAAATGGTTTGGCAGACAACAAAATAATTGTAGCTTAATGATGAATTCTTTCTTTGAGAGGGTAGAAACATGTCATAAAAGGAAGTAATGATGCTTACCAGCATTGTTTCCTTTTCCCTTGATGTATTCAGAACTCTTCTTCTTTAGGGTCGTTAAAACTCGGGATTGCATGGTGTAGGGTTAAGCGCTATACATATTTAAACTAGACCTCTTTAAATGGTTAAAATACAATTCACTTAAACTCAGAAAAAACTTAAATGACTTGACTTAACAAGCGGGGAATATAGATCCAAGATCACACTGAATGTTCTTTGTAGTCTGTTCCTGATCATTGCCGTCCGCAGAGGCCCATGTTTTTGCACATGGCGCTAGATTTATAATCAGTCATGTTCTCTACAGTTTGATCTGTTCTAAAAATCTGTTCTAAAATGATTGGTACATATAGCACTACATGAGTGTTAGAGCAATTGATGGTTAATTAAACCATTATACCAAAATTGACTCCTAGTTTAATTATGTAACACATGATTACTTGTAAATACAGTCTTCTGAAATACAATTTTGCCATTTTACCCTCTATAGTTTTTAGAGCATTATGCTGTAGGATACTAAAAAGTTGTCCAAAGAAGATAAGATATTTCATGCTGTCTTTCAGAATGCGATCCAGGCAAAACCGGAAATAACTGCACAGGTGATTGTCCTAGTATTTATTGCCAAGGTAACATTTGTGAGCGTTACTCAGGAGACTGCATTGGTTGTCTAATTGGACGCTACGGACCAAGATGCGAGTTTTTGTGCGACACGTGTGAGCCTAGTAGCACATGTACACAGTTGGATGGCAAGTGTGATGCCGGATGTGTAGATGGTAACCATGGCGATTATTGCAATAACACCTGTCCAACTTGCATACGATGTGAAAAGTCATCTGGTACATGTCTCGAGTGTACGGATGGGAAATATGGAGGCACATGTCTCTTAACATGCAGTGCGTATTGTTCACCCATAAATGGTGTCATTTCCTGTGATATTATGACAGGAAATTGTAGATCAGGGCAATGCTCCCCGGGGCACTGGTATCCAGATTGCACACGGACATGCAGTCAAACTTGCGGCCTCGATGTCAATGGTTTTAAGTCCTGCGAAATCAACACTGGGAATTGTTCGGCTGCGTGTCAGGATAAGTATTATGGCACAAGATGTGAAAAGGACTGCGAGTCGTATTGCCATGACAACACTTGTCACAGGACCTTGGGTACATGTAGTGAGTGTGCAAAACCGGACCCGGGACCCAATTGTCCAAGTGCTGGTAAGATATGTTGTTTTATTGAGTTTAAGCATTTTGAGGATAGATATGGTCGTAACTCGAAGAGCACCGATTTCTATTAACATGTTTGTTCAGTTTAGAGACGAGATTTGGTTATCTCTCAAAATTTAAGGTTGCATTGGTCAAGGATTCCAAACAGACAGTAAATATCAAGTATCAGAATGCACGATTTGTTCAGTCTGATCTTGATCTACACTGGCTCCAAAGGCACTTGATATTGCACCAAGGCGTTTTAAACTGGAAAGAAACTACGTACTATTTAAAAACAAACATTTTTTTTTACTCATCCATAGCGAAAGTATTCGGAGCGGCCAAATGATCAAGTGAAGGGATTTGGCTTTAATACGGTGAAAAATATTATAAAACGAATCCTATAAATCTGATTTTTGATGAAAGGTCAATGTAAATTTAATAATAAATGTAAACGATGCTTAACTGAGATCAAAGTTTGTGTCCCAAGGCTAGTCATCTGATTATCTGACACAATGTCAGTGTGCCTAAACCTAAGAATTTAGAGTTAAAACACTACTGTATCTAGAACTCTTGATCAGTGCCAGTACTGCCTGGAATTAAGCCATAGATTGTTAAGATTTTACAACCATAAATGTTTATTGAGGGAGAGAATCCAATATCGTTTTTTTTTGAGGCGAGTTTAGCCAAAATGTCTAACAGTCACCAGGATATTGTAGATCTGATATGACCAGCAATATCTGTCTTTGTTAATATAATGTTGATGAGACAAGTAGTTGTTGCGACACCTTGTTACCACCAAACTGATAAAACTGTCTCTTTTGCAATGTATGATTGCTGAATCTCAGTGAAAAATTCCAGACCTATTGGTGTTCATCTACCATAGAAATAAGTAGTGAGTAATGATCCAGGTTCAGACTTCGTGTTTTTTAGCTACTCCATCTTAAAGAAACGCTTTTTGTTGTCAATTGTGATAAATGGGTCAGTAGTCATTGTATACTGTCTGCTTCCATTTACCCATTTCTTTTAAGTGTAGATGTTGTAGAATAGCACTAACATGCATGAAATTGATTCATTTCAACAATAAAAAGATATTTTAACACGTTTAGCTTAAATAGAAACCATACTTGACAGTTCAAATCATGATCAAGCTGCAGAATACATAGAAAGCGCAGTCTAATTTCGAAGCTTCAACACACCCTACGGGTGCTCCTTGGGTTCTAGGTTACCTAAATGTGTTAGATACATGTATGACTAGATAGAGTCAAAAACATTTAGTTGCACTCAGGCAAAAGGGGGTTTAATGCATCACTAAGACGCATTATAACAAGCAAGTCATCACATAATATGAGATCCATAAATCAATTTAGTCTAACAAGCAATTGAATGATGTGATACACTGGTCCTTGGACATGCATAAGGTTTATAAATGGCAGACAGTGTTGATTCATATCAGTCTTTGGGTCGATTCTTTTTACAGATTCACAAAACCCTTTTTTCACAGAATATGACCCATTTACATGTAGTGTGCTTGCTAACTTGTGGTCTTTTCCTTTTGCTATGGGGAAATAGAGGGTGAGCTAAGGGTTTCTTTCGCAACTCTTTAACTTGCAGAATGTCTTATTGGAAAGTATGGTCAGGAGTGTGAGCTGGACTGTTCTACTGGATGCGAGACTCAATGTGACCGTTATACAGGGACATGTTCTACGTGCAAGAATGGCTATTGGGGAGATGACTGCAGTAACAACTGTACAGGGAACAACTGTGTTGCATGCTCCAAGGATGAAGGAGTTTGCATCTACTGTCAAATGGGAAAGTATGGAGAGTTTTGTGATGAGGACTGTGGTCTATGCAAACCATTTTCAAATGGATCTATTGCTTGTGAAAAAGACACTGGGCATTGTATAACTGAAGAGTGTCAGCCGGGGTATCACACGAACACATGTGATAAATCGTGTAGTGCTAACTGTAAAGACAACAGCGATGGAATTAACGAATGTCTTAGAAACACTGGTATATGTAAAGATGGTTGTGATATTGGATACTATGGCTTTTATTGCAGTTCAAGCTGCAGCTCAAACTGTAGGTTTTCCAACTGTAAGAACGAAGCGACGAACTGTCAACAGGGTTGTGTATTCGGTTATTACGGACAAACATGCCAAACAGCATGTCATGTAAACTGTATCGGTGGAGGTTGTAATGACACTACCGGGCAATGTGATGGGGACTGTGAGGCTGGTTTCTATGAGCCGAGGTGTGATAAGTCATGCGAAACCAAATGTATTGATGATACTTGCGACAGGAGGTCTGGGACATGCCCCGAGTGCATTCCTGGGCTTGACACAGGCAGACCTACATATTACTGTATAGACAATGGTAATACATTCATCTTTTTTTATATATTTAAATGTAAACTCAAAACCAGAATTTGACCGACTGCCTCCAACGAAGTTAAAAAAGGAACGTTGACACGCATTTCGATGTCATTTATGAAAAGACTTGAAAGCATGACATCATAAGAAGAAAGTATTCATTAAAAGCAGTATTAATTCTTGTTGCACACTTTTTTGCAAAATCAGTCGCTTGTTCGAATCCCGAGCACAGCAGATTTCTTTTCGACGATTGACGATAGTCATTGCGACATGATTCATTCCTCTCTCACGGCTGATTATTGTTTTGATGATGATTATGTGGAAAAGCAGCCAGTGACTCAGAAAGAATGCGAAGTATTGGTAAAACGACCTCGAGGACATATCCCCTGGCTACCGTTATATAACTAAAATAGTATTGAGAAGGCGTTAAACACCATATAAACAATCAACCAAACAAACAAACAACAAACAACCCAAAAATGAAAACTGGTCTGCTGAAGGAGAAAAAAGGCTGTCTGCAACAGATAATAAGTTAAACTTCAAACTTATTTTTTCCCCTTCGAGTATTTCAAAGTTCATGAATAAATTCTCTTCCATAATAAGCACAATTTTTAACTGATATTGTGTCAAAAACGATCAAAAAACCTAAAAATAAAACACAGCCACAAAAGCAAACTGCCTTTTGTAAGAGACAGTTGCGTTATCATGTGTACACACTTGTAAGATAGTGTTGTTATAAATAACACGAACTTGTGTTACCCTTCTGTTTGTGAGTTCAGGGCATGTCGTGCAGGCACATATAACTTTTGGTGAAGAACTAACAGTTTTATACAAGGAATAATACTCTCATCAACCCTTATATCTAATCTAGACCTATATGGGATTGGCAACATTATCTTGACCCTATAATATCTATGTATGAACAGTTTATTTCAGAAGCACTTTATACACGTAACACGTTATTAACCATTTGTGAGGGAACACCATTTGTTTTGATTCAAGCAATATGAGTGTTTTCATTCTCTTGTAATTTGTGTTTCTTTTTGTACTACTTATTGTTGGGTTAACATTTATTTGATATAATCCTTTAAAGGCATACTAGCTGCCAAATTCAAAATATTTGGGGTCAAATTGCGAACAAAGTTGACTTATACTGTTTAAAGTGAGGATATCATTATGAGTCTCAGTGTGTTACAGTGCAATCTGTCAAAGTTCGAGTCGCTGGCAGGATGTATTGTGAAGCTAGAACAATAGTGGGCAAGTTCGCTAGTGTGCCTTTTGGAGAATAAAGAAAATTAAATAGACAGTTCCTGTTCTTGACACAGACCGAAACATCATGACTTACAAGACGATTTTGCCAGAATACCTAAAGACATATTGGATATAGCAGATCTTTTTTGTTCCGGCACAGCTTTTGCGGTTCAGTCTTTCAGAGAAAACTATCTATCTATCCTTATAACCTAACCCTTTTTTGCACGGATTGTTTTTAGAAGTTTTCAGTCTTTATTTCCATACTAAGTTTTATTTTGATTTATAAATGAGTAAGGGTCTGAGAAATCAAAACTTTAATGCATCTTCGTAATCTTACTGTACAAAATAAGTTGTGCCATAGTATAAATCCATTTTATCCAAAACCATTTAAATCATAAGGTAGCATTGTCCTTTGAAATGCTGGACATTTACATATAACATACTGTTTTGACCCAGGTCACTCTGCGCGGTTTGCACAGCTTGACACGGGTAGATATAATTTGCAGATACATTGCCCACCTTTTCACAGAGCGTGATTCATTTGTATGGATACGTAATAATATCTTAACAGTCAACACATTACTTTTTCGACTAGCTATCAGTAACAGAAAAAAAAAAAAACAGTTAACCTTATCTCGCTTCAATGTATTTGCAGACGAAATTCCGGGTGTTGTTTAAATTAAGTGATTTGTAAAAGATAAGGCAGAAAGCTTAGATAGAAAAGAAGCAAATTCTGAATACGAACAGTTTCTCTGTTTCTCTTAGTTTCAAAAGCTTCTTACTTCAGGGTCCACAAAAACACCTTTTCGTTCATATTATTAAATTAAAACAATATATGCATTTGGTTTCTATCACTGACTTCATGTAGCTGCTAACCGCGACTTTGTGGGCATTTGCGTACAGTGTAGATCAGACTGCACAGAACGTGCAGTCTGATCTTAGATCTACACTGTCCGATAAGGTGAGATCTCCTCGAACAGTAAAATTTTTAAACCGTAAACTATGGTTATTCACTGCTTGCTGGAAATCTTTAGTTTATTTCGTACATTAAGGGTCAATATATGCCATATGTGGGGATTATTTTTCAAAAAATGGTAAAGTGTAATATTTTAAATGATTGGATGAAAAAAAAAGCAATCCATGGAACCGAGAGTCATTATTTCCGTATACTTTTTGTCACTCTTTGTCCTGATGGAGCCCTCGTTGATTTCACATTCATTATTCGTTATTAGTGATGTTAATTTTCATATGATAATGTTGTCTAACAACATGAATGAATGAAGACTGCGCAGGCTGACCTGTGTCGATAGTCATTGTAGATGCATTAAGCCCCCTTTTCACAGAGCATGACTCGTGTAATTTATTTGGGAATTTTACTATTTACTTACCCATTAGGTGGAAGGCATTTGGAAATATTTTGGAGAAAAAGGAGAAAATTTTGCTAACCAGCATTTTCCCTTAAATGTTTTCAACCTTGTAAAAGACTAGTGTCATGATTTAAAACGATTTTAAATTTTTGTCTGCAAATTTATTCAATTGAACCGACAACAATGACGTCTTTATTCAATTGAACCGACAGCAATGACGTCTTGTAAAGATATAAGGCTTGCAACACACGAAAAGGGGCATTCGGACATTTGCGTAAAGTGTCGTCTCGGATCAGCCTGCGCAGTCCGCGCATGCTAATCCGAAACGACACTTTCCGTTTTTATGTAATTTTCTGTTTTGAACAAGTTTACTGTAGCACAAAATCTGAACTAGTCGCGGACTGCGCAGGCTGATCCGAGACGACACTTTACGCAAATGTCCGAATGCCCCTTTTCGCGTGTTACAAGCCATAAGGTCTACAACAATCGCTACTTTGACGCACCCTTTATATTCTCTTGTAGATTGTCCAGAGAAAACATTTGGCAATTTCTGCGACTATAACTGCTCTGAGAATTGTAAAGACAACTGCGGAAGATACACTGGTGAATGTTTGGAATGTGATGACGGTTTCCATGGTGATTTTTGTAACTACGACTGCGGAAACTGCACAGCAGGGTCTTGTAACATGATGACAGGATTGTGCGAGTCTGCTTGCAACCCTGGATGGTACGGAGGATTTTGTAATCAGACATGTATTCATGAGGGCTGTTACACGTGTAACCAAACCACGGGTGAATGCTTGGACTGCAAGACTGGCTTCTACGGAGATGATTGCAGCCTTTCTTGCAGCCAGTTTTGCACACCAGCAGCCGATGGATCCATTTCCTGTAACAAAATATCAGGAGCCTGCAATGAAGGAAGCTGTGTACCTCGGTACTGGGGCGGGCCTTGTTTCGAACAATGCAACGAAAACTGCCTTAAAGATAGCAATGACGTTTCAATTTGTGTATACTTGGGAGGAAACTGTTCACTTGGCTGCATGCCAAGCTACTATGGAGGACATTGTGATTTGAACTGCAGCCGTACATGTGTCAATTCCTTATGTGAACGTGAAGGAACATGCTCATTCGGATGCGTTGAAAATAGATTCGGTCAAATGTGCACGAGCACATGTATCGAAACATGCAACGACAACACGTGTGATGTTGCCAGTGGCAGATGCTCTGAATGCCTCAAACCAGAGGAGGAACAGAATGCTCTTTGTCGAACTGCAGGTATGTTTAGCATCATTGTTAGCATGTTTTTCCCTTTTCACAGAATCCTATAAACTGCTAAACAAATGAAACGAAAATTTCCACTCAAAGGTAAAAAGCCCAAATATTGCGATTTCGAAGTTGTCTTCACCGAGAAAAAACCCAAAGTCAGCAATCCAGATCGTGCAAAACCTAGGAAATATACGAAAAAGTGAGCTGTTCCTGTTACTTGACTAAAATACTAGAATAAATTAAATAGTAGAATACTGTTCAATCACGCAAACTTTGTTAAGTCTTGTTTACCTTAAAGTTTTAATCCTTTACCAGTCGATAAAATTTTAGACTCGCACATATTGTAAGCAATTGCGGGTAACAAATTAAACGGGCTCCAATGATGGGTTTGTCTTTGAAAAAGGAGAAAACAATGCTGGAAAATGCGAAAATAAAAGTTATTTATATTTTCTCCTTTTCCCACACTGTTTTGAAAAGGATTTCTCCTCAAGGTCATTCGATCACGGGATTGTTTGGAAAGGACAAATGCTACTTTCACAACTGCCAGGAAAGGAGAAGTAACATAAAGTTTAAAAGATGAGATCTAGGATCATGCAGCATTTTTAGGATATTTCAGAAACGATTTAGGGAAATAAAACCTTTATAAAAACCATGCCATCTCTGTCCACAGTGACAAGACGTCGGAAAAACATAGGTGATCTTTCTACCTTAATTTACGATTGAAGATTAGATAACTTAATTAAATGATCATTAAAACACCAAACGCTATGCGGAAAGAAAGAAAACATAATTTAAATGAAAACAGAAAAATATCAAATGTATCATTCGCAAATAACAAAAGTAATTACGCATAAATTAGTTCAAGATTGAATAAGATTTTACAATACAGACATACAGACTAGACTGAAAGAAACTTAGTTTATTATGAATAAGTGAACTGTTGCTGTGATGGGACTGCGAGAAATACCAGTGAAAGCAATATAAAGCGCATTCAGACAAGAACTAGAAAAGATTGTGCAAGATACTACGGTCTTTAAGTGTTGCAGTTGGTAAAGTATTTATGCTGTTGCCTTGCTTTCCAGTTCTCACAATTTGTTTCAAGCACTATAAAGCAGCACTGCTTCAGTGGTATCTCGTTGCACTTTGAAAGCTTTTTGTGTTGCTTCTTTGTACATAACTAGTGTACTTTGCTGGTTGATTTGATCTTATTCAAAATCTGACTATGTATCAGATCCTCAGATAATTGAGTCATGCTCTGTGAAAAGGGGATTCGATGCATTTTCAAAAAGTATCGACACACGTCAGCCAGCACAGTCCATGTAGGCTGACATGGGTCAAAATACTCTGCTATTTGTATTTTTCTTGTATGTCCAATGAATATTCTAACCCCTGATTTAGTTTATTTTTCGATAAAATCGGTTTTATGGATTCAATAAATGGGTTGCAACACGCGAAAAGGGACATTCGGACATTTGCGTAAAGTGTCGTCTCGGATCAGCCTGCGCAGTCCGCACAAGCTAATCCGAGACGGCACTTTACGACTACATTAGATCTTGTCCTACAGTAGACTTGCGCGAAACAGAATATTATAAAAGAACAGAAAGTGTAGTTTCGGATTAGCCTGCGCGGACTGCGCAGGCTGATCCGAGACGACACTTTACGCAAATGTCCGAATGCCCCTTTTCGCATGTTGTAGGCCAAATATGCTATGAGTTACCTAGTATAATCCATAGAGGAGATGCATTAAATATCCTTTTACCAGAGCCGCGCGTATATTTGAATAGTCCTCCTCTGAAATCATTTTTTTCCTTGCTACAACATCGGTTATGATGCTCTTTTGAATCGCCCCTTTGCCCCTTTTAGGATATGTTATATAACTATATTAATTTACAGAATATATCTAGGAAAAGCCCCCTTTGGCAATTCATATGTGGCCTTTGTTTTATGATTCGATTTTTTTCTCAAGAAAGTTACATTTCATTCATATAACCAGTCTCATCTTGGCTTTACTACATGGATATAGTCTCGTGTGTTCATCAAAATTCTTCTTGAAATTCATTGAATACATTTTTACATGTACCGGTACAAAACATGTTTTACATCGCTGCATACATTTCTTTTTCAGACTGAGGCTAGTAGAAATACTCAAATCATACATGTCCACCTTGTTCACTTAATCTTTGTTTCTATCCATTGTGCTGAGAATGTTTTCATTGTTTGCTTTAAATCAGTTTCACGAATTAAAGTAACAGCAGCAAAAACATAAAAAAATATGTAAAGCTCGAAAAGAAAAAGAAAATGTTATGTTAAAGTCCCCCACTTATGACAAGATTTTAGATGTAACTGTATTGAAAGCACATGTACAGACGACAATTTATGAATTGTTCAAACGCAAGTATTTGTGTTGTAAAGTGGTGAACACGTTGTTTAGAAGGAGAAAATGCTGGCTGTAACCAACATTTTCTCCTTATCCCACAAAGTTTTCAAAATTCCTCTTTTTTAAAGTCTTCTAAATTTGGGATTATTTCCTGTAAGACTTAATTACTTTATTACCGAAATGTCAAAACTACCACAAAAAAGACACAGACTGTCAGATCATAACTATTTTTTGTTACCTATTTCTGTTAACTACCAATTCTACAACAAGATGCCCGCATTTTACAGAGTGTCCTAGTGGAACTGCAGGATTAGATTGCAACGAAAATTGCCCAGAAAATTGCCACGATAAATGTGCTCGCTACACATCTGTATGCAGTGGATGCATTTCGGGAAAGCATGGTGCCTATTGCAATCTGACTTGTGGTCAGTGTTCAGATGTCGCTTGCGGACAAAATGATTCCATCTGTTTATCCGCCTGTTCAGATGGGTACTATACAGATTTCTGCAACGAAACATGCAATTATGATGGCTGCCAGACATGTAACCGATCAACTGGTAATTGTATAACGTGTAAACAGGGTTTGTGGGGAAGCAACTGTGACAATGCTTGCAGTTCTTCGTGTCAACCCTCAGGCGACGGATCAATTTACTGCAACAAAAGTACAGGAGACTGCCAGATAGGAGCTTGTTTACCGGGATATTTTGGTGCTGATTGTACCATAGAGTGTAATTCTAACTGCGGTCTTAATGAATCGGGGATCCTTGCATGCGGATTTGAAGATGGTCGCTGTCTTTTTGACTGCAAGGATGGCTTCCATGGAGATCAATGCAACTTGGCATGTAGCTCAAACTGCGCTGACCCGTTTAATTGTGAAAGAAATGGAGAATGTAATATTACAACAGGGTGTGTAGACAACTTTTACGGGTTTGATTGTACAACTAGTTGCACGACCACATGCAATGATGATACATGTGATCGTAACGATGGTATTTGTGAAGAATGCAGAAAGGTACCATCTCTTCGAAGTCCACGGTGTCGTGATGCAGGTGAGTTTTGTTTGAAAAATAAATAAAAAAGAAAATCTTTTGAAGTCAACCCTACTACAAAACTCTGTATGTAGATGGTCAACTCTACAACAAAACTTTACATTTAAATGATATCAAATCTGTCCCAGTTGCCACAGCAATTAGAGAGCAACCTTTACCAGTCAGTCCCAGGCTTTAACGACCCTCGGAAAGGAGGCATTTGAAAACATGATGACATCATGTGAAAAGGAGAATATAGTAGTAACCATGTCGTTGAGTAATCCTTGGAGGTTTGTTTAGTATAGGCTGGTCTGTGCTTGTTTTATACAGGCTGGTCTCTATATAATAGTAATAGCATTTTTTTTTTCTTATTCCTCAATGCTTCTACGTGTACACATGTTGTATGAAAAATGCACTTTATGTTGATTGAACATATCAGTTGAAGATAATTGAAATCTCTGATTTAAAAAGAAAAACATGCTCGTATTCCAAACGCTTTGAACACTTAAACTAAAAAGAAATCATAATTTCCAGTGCATGAGAAACTAAGGCACACTCTCGCAATAGGGGGGTTGATGCATCTACAAGGTGCATTATTCCAGGTAAGTCATCTCATAATTATGGATCCATATGGCCTGCAACACGCGAAAAGGGGTATTCGGACATTTGCGTAAAGTGTCGTCTCGGATCAGCCTGCGCAGTCCGCGCAGGCTAATCCGCGACGGCACTTTCCGTTTTTATGTAATTTTCTGTTTTGCGCAAGTCTACTGTAGCACAAAATCTAATGTAGTCGTGAAGTGCCGTCTCGGATTAGCCTGCGCGGACTGCGCAAGCTGATCCGAGACGACACTTTACGCAAATGTCCGAATGCCCCTTAACGCATGTTGCAAGCCATATTAACAATTTTGTCTCACAACCGATCATATGTTATGATTGTCTTTGGACATATATAGAATTTACAAATAAGAAAAAGTTTTGAGCCACTTCAGCTTTGCCGCGGACTACGCAGGTTGAAATGGGTCGATTCTGTTGCAGATGCATTTAACCCCCTTTTTACATAGTATGACTTAAACTTCTACCTTTACAATACAAGATTAAAGCCGGTGTTGGAAAATATCTAATACCACTTTAGGCATTGAGGTGCCAAGATAACACCGGATGCTGTGTGTAGTGCTATCTCGATTTACCCTGTATTCAACAAGAAATTGAAGTTTCTGTTCATTAATCCTAAAGTAATGCATTGGACCTTTTTAATCAGGAAAAATATACAAAACACTACCATTTCTTTTTTTGTCTTGGTAAGAATATGTCAACAAGTAGTAACCTGCACTTTATTCTTTTTTCCCCACAATGCATTCTACCCTAAGACAACTATATATCTTTGAGTCACTTTTCAGTATGTCATACAGCTCTTTCCTATTGATCAATGATAATACATGGACTGCTAATGGGTGTAACGACAAAGATTAGCCCTTAACCCTTATCCTGCCGTTCGCGACCATGGATGACTTTTACGGAGGATATAGAGCAAAATCAGCCTTCACATACGTGCTGTCTGATCTTGCTCTACACACTCCGCTGTTTTATCAGTAGTTTGGGTCATATAAGCCCAGCCCAACTGCCGTACATTTAGCAAAATGTTTTTGTGTAATCGTCATTAATTTATGTTCGGCAGGATACGGATTAATTTGAGCCATGCTCTGTGAAAAGGGGGCTTAATGCATCTGCGAAAAGTATCGACCCAGGTCAGCCTGCGCAGTCCGCGCAGGCTGACTTGGGCCGAAACTTTACGCTATTGGTCATTTTTCTGTATGTCCAAGGGCCATTCTTCCTCCAGATTCAGTCATGCATTAGACTAAGTGGATTTTATGGATCCCTAATTATGTGATGACTTGCTTGGTATCATGCATCACGGAGATGCATTAAGCCCCCTTTTGTCAGAGCATGGCTCATTTATTTTAGATGTCAATGCATAAACATCTCATACATGTGAACAAATTATCCAGTATCAACGCTTACAAGTAGTGCTAAAGTAGTGAAATGGACGATCAAAATGAATACAAAACATGCAGATTTTGCAAGTAAGGCTGATTTTAGTCGGAATGTCTGGCAAAAAGCAGACAGTTTAAGTGCAAGAAATGCATGTTCTAAACTGACTGCCACATGTATGTGCACTCTATTCTTGATGGAACAAACGATTAAATTCGAGTTCAGCGCAGTAAAGGTCGACCCTGGAGTGATGTTATTTATCATGGTGATAGAAAGATGTTTTGGAAGTTAGACTTGTATGTTCTAGAATTACTTCATAGTTTGGAATTACATGTGCATGAGTATAATGATACTGATAAATTGGGATTGTACAAACAAGTGAAACAGATATTCAGATACAGTAAATTAAGCTGTTTTTGCCAGTGCCAATACTTAACAAAGTGTTTGGCAGGGTAGTAGAATCAATATCAGCGTTCGTACTCATTTACCATTCTTAATTACATTCTAACTGTAATTCTTTATCTAGAAAGTAACGCAACTTCTGATTGGCTAAACCATTTGGTTTAATCAATCAGTAGTTGTGTTACTCTCAAATTAAAACGTTCTTGAGAATAAGACTAAGTGTCCTAAAAATGGCTGTGGAATACAGACCCAGATTTCACAGATTTTGTAGTTTAATCTTGGTCTTCATGTTCAAAAAAGCTCTCGAGGATTGTTATTGGTTGAGTAAGTTATCTATTCCATTCTTTAATCACATTTGGTTCCATTTTTTTGTCTTTGGTTTTCAGAATGCCATCCAAATAAAGTTAATGAGTTCTTTTTCGGCCTGTTTTGTAATCAAACATGTCCCGAGAATTGTGTGGACAGTTGTGATCGTTACTTGAAGAAATGCCGTGAGTGCATCAATGGCACATGGGACAATGAGTGCGACAGAAATTGCGGATTTTGTCAAACACAAGCCTGCCATCAGACCAACGGCACGTGTTTGTCAGACTGTCTTGATGGGTATTACCTCCATAATTGCACAATGCCATGTTTGCATGATGGTTGCCAAAGCTGTTTCCGCGATAACGGCGAATGTATTGACTGTAAACCAGGACTTTGGGGCGAAAACTGCGACAGTCAATGTAGTTCAGGTTGTGAAGAAGTTGACGGAAGCAATGCATGTCTTAAAAGTAATAGTAATTGTGTTTCTGGAGCATGTAAAGACGGATTCTATAACCACAACTGTACTGGAAATTGTAGCTCAACCTGTCTACCAAACCAAGATGGAATCCCAGTCTGTGAGTTAGAAACAGGAAATTGTTCGTTTGGATGTGAAAGCGGGTGGTTTGGTCCATTCTGCGGCGAGGAATGCAGTTCAAATTGCAATGGCAAGATTTGTAGACGAGATGGTCGCTGTGATGACACTCTGAACTGTGTAACAGGTTACTTTGGTTTCGACTGTACGTCTGTTTGTGATGAAACATGCAATGACAATACGTGCCATAGAGATTATGGTAACTGTTCAGAATGCAGCAAGCCTGTCAACGACCAAGGCCCTCTATGTCGGACAGCAGGTAGAAATCACAACAACAATTTTATATGCATCGTTTTGGTCTTGGCGCACTATTGATCAATATCTCTTTGAAATCAGTATCTTTCATCAGTACTGTTAACCATAGAGCTACGAATTAAAACCTTTACCAAGCCGTCGATCCTGACGAAATGCATTTTGATACAATTTGGGAAACGTAGAAATTTCCAGTAATTAATTGCCTATCCCTTTTTTACTACTGGTGAATTTTCTGCATTTAACACAACCATTCTATCTTATGACTCAACATGTTTTTAGACAAAATGGATCTATTTCATTCATCGACTCGCTTGGTATAACACATTACGATGATAAATTATACCCCCCCCACTTTTCCAAAAGTGCTGCTCATATATGTTTGAATGTTGGGATTCGATACAGTAACATTTGGTAATTTGGCTTCTCTTAACGCTAAAGGGTAGTGTCATTCCTTATTCCAGGCAACCTTTAAGTCTTTATCAGAAATAAACTAATAGATTTATTGAAACAGCAGAGATATATAAAAGCGCGCCTTAAATGTTTGATCTTCTACGGTAGAAAACATTCTGGAAAGAAGCAAGGAAAAAATGCAGATTACCAGCTTCTTGCCTTTTTTTCTTGCAAAATTAAAGAAAAAGATAAAGTCACTCTCCTCAGGGTCATTAAGGTATGGGATTGTTTGTTAACCGACTTTCTCTTATCTCCTTTATCATCATCCTTTACTATCATATAACACCCAAGAGCAATGTTATGTTAATTTTGTTAGTAAATTTATAATAGCAAGCACGTCTCCGTCAGGAGCTTAAAAATGTTTCTTTTTTGTTTTAAAGCTTCCTTTTCATCACTTTTTGCACAATGGCACGGACTTAGAATGGAAAATAAAAGGGAATTTTCAAATCATCCATATCTTACCGTAACTGTTGTTAATGGTGTTCATTTAAATAGTTGGTGTAATAATTCTTATCATCGGAAACAAACCTTGTCGATCTTGAAATTTAACCCTTTACCAGACGACAAAATTTCAGCCTCGTCCAGATTGAAAGCAAATGCAGACGAGAATTTCAGTGCGTCTCAAAAGGTGCCATTTTTCTTTGACAGGGTAGGAAACATTGCAGGAAAAGGAGAAAATGCTGGTTACCAGCATTTTCTCCTTTTCCCACAATGTTTTCAAAAGGCTTCTTTTCCAGGGTCGTTAAAAGTCGGCATTGTGCAGTAAAAGGTTAAACTAGTCGCAGCAGACAATTTTAGAAAAAATGCTTTTTAAATATGATGAATAAACCTTCACCACACAGTCCCGAGTTTTAAAGACACTGTGGACTGGAGTTTTTGAAGGCATCGTGGGAAAAGAAAAAAATGCTGGGTTCCAGCATTTTGTCCTTTTCCCACGTCGTTTTTCTATCCTTTCGGGGACAAATTTGATTTTTTTTGGAGCCGCATTTGATTTTTTGTCTGCAAATGCTTTCAATTTGGACGTGTCTGGAATGTTGTCGCTTGGAAAAGAGCTAAACAGAAGTCATACATATGATCGTACTGTGATTGAATTATTACGACAAGAAGTAAAAATTGCTTGGTATGAGAAATATCTCCTTTAGCCATAATGTTTGAAAAGAGTTGTCAGCTGCAACAGGCAAGGTTTGTCTGGAATAGATAAATTCACCTGGGGATTTGTCATTTTTCAATATTACATAATGTCCAAGGTTCTGCACACTACAGCCTCTATCAAATAAACTCGGGTTTTAATGACCGGAGGAGGAAGACTTTCGAGGGCATGGTTGGTAAAAGAGAAAATGCAGGTTATCATATCTCCTTTTTTGCTGAGTGTTTTCAACCATTTCAGTGGCAATTCCAGTCATTTAAACAATAATTGGCCTGCAACACACGAAAAGGGACAGTCGGACATTTGCGTAAAGTGTCATCTTGGATCAGCCTGCGCAGTCCGCGAAGGCTAATCCGAGATGGCACTTTACGACTCTATTAGATTTTGTCCAACAGTAGACTTGGGCAAAACAGAAAATTACATAAAAACGAAAAAAGTCGTTTCGGATTAGTCAGCGCGGAGTGCGCAGGCTGATCCGGAACGACACTTTACGCAAAATGTCCGAATGTCCTTTTCCGCGTATTGCAGGCAATATATGAATTGTCGCTTTAAAATACTTACAGTATGAGCAAGACTAAGTTTTGTCGTTCTGGTAAAAGGTTAAGCCTTCTCTCCCTAACTTGCAGATTGCTTACCTGGATTTCATGGTCTTTACTGCAATATGAGCTGTTCTACACATTGTGCTGGGTCTTGTAACAGATCAAATGGTGCCTGCATCGGTTGCGACACTGGTCGCCATGGCGATTATTGTACGGAGAGTTGCGGAAATTGTTCCACCTTGTCGTGTGCGCAGTTCTCAGCCATATGCGACAGTGATTGCAATGACGGCTATTTTGGTCTAGACTGTAAGTCACCTTGTGCTCAAGAAGCATGTAAGACCTGTAATAGGGTTACAGGACTGTGTGAGACCTGTAAATATGGGCGGCACGGAACAGACTGTGGATTAAACTGTAGCGCCAATTGTGGTCTCGCTGTTGATGGAAATATCTACTGTGATAGAGAGAATGGAGTCTGCTTGGAAGAAGCTTGTGTTCCCGGGTTTTACAATTTTACCTGTGATATCCCATGTCCCGAAAACTGTGCAGTAAGAGAGGTTGATGCAAAGGTACATTGTTACTTTGAGAATGGACACTGTGTGGACGGTTGCAAGGATGGTTGGTACGGACCAAAGTGTGAGAGTCCGTGTAGTCCTAATTGTGCTGGGCAGCTTAAACTGTGCAACCAGACAGGTTACTGCACTTTAGGCTGTATGGAGGGGTGGTATGGTGACAGGTGCGATACAAGCTGTAGTATCACATGTACAGACAACCAATGTGACAGGGAACTTGGATACTGTGTCAGCTGCCTTACCAGTAACAGTGCTCTCTGTAGAGACGAAGGTATTAGCCTGTCACTTGCAGCCAAACTAATGTTTTCTTTCCAGAATGATGCTTATTCTGTGTGTGTTTTGAAACAGTAGGTCTCTAGTTTGAGTCTCCAGATTTGCCAGTTTTTTACGAAGATTAATGATAGTTGTTGGTACCGGATTCATTCTTCTCTCACCGCTGATTATTGTTTCGACGATGGTTATGCAGGAAAGCAGCCAATTGCTTAGGAAAAACACTGTGCGAAATACTGCTGAAAGAAACTCCAAGAGAGAATGTATAGGTGCACTGGCCGCCAGTTGTGCGAAGTACTGGTAAAGGAAACTCCAGGAGAGCATTGTTAGGTGCACTGGCCGCTGCCGTTTAACTGAAATAATGTTGCATACGGCGTAAAACACTATGCAAACTTACATAATTTGTGTGCTTGGAAATGGACGAAGTTGAAAAGAATTCACATGGAATGATGTGTTTTGTGGATGTTAAACTCTTAACCAGATTCTTAAATAAAATATCGTTCCAAAATGACAGCACTATACAAAATAAATCGAATGGGCTACAAATGATTGGATTTATTTTTGAAAGAAAACAAATCTAAAAGAGATAAGGAGAAAATACTGGTTCTCGTTTTACCATAACGTTTCCAAAGTGTTTCTTCAGGATTCGATCAGAAAGAAATTCGAAGATTTCGTAAATGTTAATGAAAAATGAGGCCGTATCGAAAGCTTTTATGTTACTTTTTACACCTTACAATAACATTATGCATGTTCTTTTTACCAGTTTTGGACACTTTATTTTGATCACTGACTGAAGACCTTTCAACAAAAGAAAAGCTTGCCTAGGAGAAGAAAGGGAGAAAATAGAATAGTAGTCCGCAAAAGTACCTACTATTTAAGTGAAAACTTTATGAGTAGCGCTCCAGGGAAAAGGTGTTTTATGCATCTTTGAAATGCGCGGGCTGTTTAGTCTGACAAGGGTCAATACTTTTTTGCAAATGTATTAGACCAGCTTTTTACGGAGCATGACGCACATTTATTACGTGGTAATCAAAGGACAAACATTTAAAACAAAAAAGGGGCAAATATTTCAAATAAAAAATGAAAGTTATTGCGTGTCAGTAGTATATTATGCACTGTTAAAAGTAAGGAAAAGAAAATCAAGCAATTAATCAATTCCTACGATGCTTTCCAAATATAAAACAATGCGTCATGGACATAAAATATGTCCGTACAGTAATTTGTAAATGATTTGAAAAAGAAATTGTAGGCAGTAAATGCTACCTCTTCCTATCTTTCTTGCAACGACTGACTGTATGGTTTGGTTTCAGTAGGAAATGTAACATGTACATCTATTTGAGCTACATGTATGCTCGGTGAGAAGGGGGTTTAATACATCTGCAAAAAGTATAGACCCAGGTCAGCCAGCATAGTCAGCGCAGGCTGATTTGAATGGAAACTTTTTGCTATTTGACAATTTTCTGCATGTCAAAGGACCAATGTACCTCATGATTCAATGGGTTGTTATACAAAATGGATTTTATGGATTCATGATTATGTGATGACTTACTTGGTATCATGCTTCACGGAGATGCTTTAAACCCTCTTTTGCCAGAGCATGGCTCATTTGCCGGTATAGAATCATGGGTCTGCAGCATATTGCGGTAAAAAATATCGGATTTGAGGGCTTTGACGAGCAGTTTTTTTTTTTTTCTTATTTTTGAAAAGGTACAGGGAATAAACACATGGCCATCTGTAAACAGCTGCATTTCACATTGTATTGGTTTCAGTGGCATTTTTGTTATAAGCATTCACTTGCATTTATAACTGCCACTCTAAAAAGGCTGTTTTGAAATCATTTTCTGCCCTTTTAAAGTGGATGATGAGTTTCTTCACTAGTCAAATAATAAATTACTGAGAAAAATTCACTAACATGTTTTCAGTTGGTTTAGATGTTATACCGCAACCATTTGATAGGTTTCTATAGAAATTAAGTCGAAGATTTTTTTTTTTTTTCAAATAAGCATTTGCAACGTACACAAAATTAAATATTCTCATTAGTTCTTAAACGTAAGAACAGCATATGTATGAAGTTTGTGACTAGTGGGAAAGTAGCTAAAGATACGAAAGAAAAAAATATGTGTCTAAAACTTGTCACAAGCATTTAGAATTCCCTGCTTTCTCCACCATTGTTGTATGCATGCCTCCCTTAGTCCTGGGTGTAAAAATGCATATCTCTGAATAATTATAATGGATTAATCTATATAAAAATGATACCATCTTTTTTACTAATACGGTGTGGGAGATTTTGCATTTACTGATTTACTCATTTTACATAGAGTAGCATGGTGTTAGGAGTGCTAAACATAGTAATATAGTTTCTAGATAATAAGGATTTTGAAGTGCACTACACTCGTGTAAACTATGTGAAACATGCTCTGTGAAAAGGTGGTTAAAATGCATCTGTAATGAACATCGACCAATGACAACCTGCGCAGTCTGCCTAGGCTGACTTGAATCGAACCTGTTTCTTATTCGTAAGTCATCTATATGTCACAGGAACAGTCTACCTCATGATTCACTAGGTTTTAAGACGAAGTGAACCGTTACATTGTGACTATTAACTTGCTTATTATAAAGCATTACGTGCATGCATTAAACCGCCTTTTTCCAGAATTATTATTATTATTATTATTATTATTATTATGTCTTTGTTGAAAACAGTGTAAGATTAAGAAAAAAGAAAGGTAAAAATAAAAAGGATCTGCCTTCTTTTGTTCTCGATTCCCTTTCCTGTTATATGTGTGTTATTACTGCAAAAACATAGCGCATATAAATTACTGCAAGAAAAATGTTCCGAGACCTAAAAGCAAGTTATTTATTTCAGTATTGTGACAAATAATTTTGTGAGGAAACAAAGAGATTTGATATCGCGAAATTGTAGACAGACAACTAACAGAGCTGCCACGTTGTTTGTTTTAATAGCAGTTATGTCTAAAGAACAGAAACAGAAATGTTTTACTCGTCCTTATTGCAGATATTAAATGACCTGCAACACGCGAAAAAGGGCATTCGGACTTTTGCGTAAAGTGTCGCCGTCCGCGCAGACTAATCCGAAACGACACTTTCCGTTTTTATGCGATTTTCTATTTTGCGCAAGTCTACTGAAGAACAAAATCTAATGTAGACGTAAAGTGCCGTCTCGGATTGGCCTGTGCGGACTACGCAGGCTGATCCTAGACGACACTTTACGCAAATGTCCGAATGCCCCTTTTCGCGTGTTGCAAGCCAAATGAGGCTCAAGTGATTGGATTTGTCTGTGAAAGGAAATGAACCATTGGCAGAAAAGGAGGAATGCTGTTTGCCAGTATTTTTTCCTACTTACTGTTGTTTTCAAAAGTCTTCTTCCTTTTTTTGTGAGCATACTAGCCTTACTCGGTGAATAGGAGGTTTAGTGTATTTGCAGAAAGTATCGACCCGTGTACCGCGCAGGCTGAAATTGTATGCTCTTTGTAATTTCTATGCATATTTAAGGACCATGCTACCTCTAGATTAAGTTTTTTGCTTTTTTTTGTAAACTTTATTGGTCACGTATATTGGATAGGGGAGGTCGTGGCCATCTTCCCTCTGTCCTTACAATAATCGTTATTTTTATCCAATAACATTTGTGACCTTTGCGAACAGTGAAGACCAAGATTCGAGTGTAGATTGGTTTTGGAATTCACTGCTCGCAAAGGTGACAAATTGCAGGATAAGAGTTAATAAAAATACATGTACTATTCAGAGATCCAGATAAAGTTATGTGTTTAAACAAACTAGTTGAAATATGATCATAAGTTATTGATTTTATGGAAGAACACTGCGGGAAAATGTGAAGTTAATCTTTGTGAGCAATTTCACTCCTTTCAACAATGTTCTCAAAATTCTTTTTTCTTCATTGTGTTAAACAGAGCATGAGGGGAAAGTGTCAAACAAACGGCCTACTTAGTTCACCGAATCTGGATCAATGAATAGTTAGCAAAGACTAATAAAGTTTTACAAAGATATGGAAAAACAACAACAACAACAACAAAAAAAAAAAAAAAAAAAAAAAAAAAAAAACTAACAAAAAGATGAAAAAAAAGGAAAGAAAGGGGAAAACAGAAATGACTTATTAAAATAATAGCAAAAAATGGGAATATACATATCAATGCATTTTTTATTAAGAGTGCTTTTGAATAATATGTCGTACAATTGACCATCTTTCTAAAGCAGAGTCGGAAGATTTTTTTTCTTTATAAATTGTCCAAGCCAAGTATAAACTATTTTGAAGGCCATAAATTGTCGGGACTTCCGATTTAGATTTACAAGAAGCCACATATCTTTTGACATAAAGAAAGAGTGTGTATAATTTTTCGTCATTATTGAATGTATCGATTAGAACGTTGACACTATTTATAAGTCTTTGTGTTGATGGGTCTTTTTTCTTATTTTTGATTCTAAATATTGTACAAGGATTTTCACCTTTTCACATTGGTAAAATAATGTATATGGAGCAGACCTTCTTCAGTTATTTGCTAGACTAGATGGACTTCATAGATCTATAATTATGTGATGACTTCCTTGGTATATTGCAACACAAAGGTACATTAAATCCATTTTTGTCAGAGGGAGGCTCATTTGATTGTTTCGTGATGTGTTGAAGATTTATAGATTACTACTTTACATGTTCGTGTTGTTCTTTTCTATTGCAGAGTGCCAAGCTTATAGTGCCGGCCTTTTCTGTAACGATACCTGTCCAGTCAACTGCAAGGATGGTATCTGTGCAAGATATGGCGGTGCCTGCGACGCATGTATCGACGGCTATTGGGGCATCAACTGCACGGAACAATGTGGCGAATGTGTGGGAGTTGCATGTGACCAGAACGACGGACAATGTGACGTCTGTAACGATGGTTATTTTGGACCTGGCTGTATGTCACCGTGTAATCATAATGGCTGCCAGACATGTGGTCCTGACGGAGAGTGCACTTCCTGTAAGCCTGGACTCCGGGGATATGAGTGCAACTTTACGTGCAGCGAGTTCTGTGATTCGGATCCAAAGACGTGTGGGCGGTTTGATGCAGTCTGCGAATCACAAAGATGTATATCTGGCTACTACCTTGCAAGCTGCTCAGAAGTTTGTTATGAACATTGTGGCATTGCCTCTGACGGATCACGACCTTGTGACATATCAACCGGAACTTGCGACATGCCAGACTGTGATATGACCTGGTTTGGACCCCAGTGTCGGTCTCAATGTCCAAGTACATGTACGAACATGAACTGCAACAGAACGGGAGACTGTATGGACGGTTGTTTGAATGGCTATTTTGGGTCAAAGTGTCAAGCTGTATGTATAAGCACTTGTAATGATGATACTTGTAATCAAGAGAGCGGTACATGTGCCGAATGCGACAAGGCCGATCCATCACCTCTCTGCAGAACAGCAGGTACAGAATTCGAAGCTTTACGGAGTTCAAATTTATTTAGTTTCATTTTTGTATATATATGCCATTACCCATTCGACTATGGTCGAAACTTGTTGCAATTGGTCAATTATCTGCATACCCGATGACATTTCTACTTCATGATTAACTTATTTGTTTGATGAAATGCATTTGAAGGATCTATATTCATGTGATTACTTGCTTAATATAATGCATCACGGAGTTGTCTTGAACCCCCCTAAGCATTTTCATGGCTCATTTAATTTTATTTTAATTTTTACATGTTTACATTTTTACATACATACATTGGTATTCACAGTTTTGCGTAAAAGATATAGTGTTAAATATTCAGTCATATGTCTTGTATGTGATTCACTGGTTTTAATGTAATTTAAATTCGATTGCTAGCAGTTTCATGAATTATTAATGATACCAGCTTTTGACAGATGAATACGGTTCAATTTGATATGTAACCACAACGAATCAGTTCACGTTTCGTCATTCTAGTGTTTTGTGTTGATAAAAGCTGATCAGTAGCTACATGTATCTTCAAAAACAGTCCTACGCTTTAAAGAGGCGGATAGCAAAACATGTGTTGGTGTGATTTAGAATTGTCCATCTATTCATCGCAGGGGGGGTAGGTGCTCAAGTGTGATTAGTGGCGCAAAAGCACTAATTCTGTACTGCATTCACAACGAAAAATGCTTTTTGTGAAATTTAGCTTTTCTTACTATTGCCCTACAAGGTTGGTTTTGAACTGAACTTGCACTTCGATTTCTTTTTTGGTCTGAAATGATTGTGAGTGTATTTATAATACTTTGTTGGTCCTATGTTGATTTGATTTTTGTTTTGTGTTAAGTTATTACGCAAAGCTAAAGCTTTTAAGCTTACGAGATAAACATTGTTGCAAGCAACAGCGTAAATGAACGCACATACTGTACTTATTTTCCCACTTTTATCACATATTCATACTATACCAGGCGTGACCTGCTCCACACAGAAATATGTTTTATTTGGAAGTTTGGTAGGATGATGATAAACCTTAGCCTGTTTAGCGCGACTTAAAGACCTTTATGCGGACAGTGTAGATCAAGATCAGACTGCACAGAACGTGCAGTCTGATCTTGGAGCTACACTGTCCGATAAGGAGATATTTTTCCACCAAACACTTTTTTTTTTCTATATCAACATTTTGGTGTTTACTATAGGATTTAAAGTTTCATTAAACTTGTTTAGGAAGTTAAAGGTTAACTATCCCTTAAAAAAAACAGACAACCAGTTAGGGACCAAAAGTACTATTCTGGAAAGGCCACTTTAACAAAAACAACTTCTTGGGATCAAATATAGGGCTGCGCATCTTTGCAGTCTACTCTAGATTTATGATGTCCACAATAGACAATCAGTTTATCTTGGAAAAGCATAGTTAAATTTTTTTATTATATTCCTATCAGTGAATTACTGGGATTTCTCAGTGTATTATTTTTCTTTCAGTTTTTCACAGTGAATAACATCACTAGTGACGATATGGTATCATCACTAGTGATGATATATTTTTAGAAGGTTTGCCGGAACTACAATTTTCCTATATTTCTCACAGCCTAATGTTTCTGTCTCTGCTTCAAACATCTTTAGTAAAACAATAGCACAGTGAAAAGATTTTCGGCCTACAGTCTTTCCAAACAACCCTGACTTACCGACCTTGTGGGAGAGTTCTTTTGAAAACATTTCGAGAATAGAAGATAGCTTTTGTGGGAGAGAGCTCTTGGAAAATATTGTGTACCAATCAGCATTTTCTCCTTTTTCCATAATGTTTTCTATCCTATCAGAAAACCTAAGATCTTTTGTACCAATTTAGTATTTGTCATTTGGAGATGTTTTTAATTCGGGAAAGTCTTAAACTTGTCATTTGGGAAAGGGTTAACTGTTTCTTCTTCTAATTTCATATGGCTGGTTTTAAATCGTAAAGATGCAAAACAATGCATGCCTTCAAATGGAGAGATAGATGACGTAACATACTCTCGAGCGTTACGTCATCTGTTGCGTCAGCTGCTTCTGCCAAAAGTGAATCATGTGTTTGTAAAGAAAAGTCCTATACATGTATAAATACCTACCGTTCTTGATAATTATTAGCAAACAAAGGGAGAATTAGAAATATACTAACTAGAATAATCAACTGGTGGTGTGATATATTAAAACTCTGTCACTCGAATGGGGTTTGATACGGTTAAAAAACTCGTCCTTCGGACTCGTTTTTCAACCGCATCACACCCCATTCTAGTGACAGATTTTTAATATCACACACCACCAGTTGATTATCCTCTATATCACACAATTGCCCTTATTTTAGTATAATACAGACCTCTCGGGTTTCCTTATCTTACACTCGTTTGAGATATGCACCATGTGATTATGTGCCCTATTTTATATTAGTACTAAATGAGAAGTAAGTCGTTTTTACTTATGAAAATTCCCACATATGTGTGTATGGTTAGGCATATCTTGACCTATATAATTAGTGCGATATGGGTAATGTGATAAAAGAATCTGGCATATAATAGTACTAAATGAGAAGTAAGTCGTTTTTACTTATGAAAATTCCCACATATGCGTGTATGGTTAGGCATATCTTGACCTATATAATTAGTGCGATATGGGTAATGTGATAAAAGAATCTGGCATTCAATGCCTATTGATATGAAAAATCTCGGTCATGAAAATAATATGTGGCTCGTCAGAGGCTCGCTTTGAAACACTTGTAGACTCGTTTAAAGGCACAATAGCTGCCAAAAAATCAAAGCAGTTGTGAAAATGCACTTATATTTATATCATACCGTTTAAAAGTATGGAAAAATATATCGAAGATGACAATCTATTATTGTGTGGCTGGCCCAAGTGTTAGACGCTGGCAGAAAAATGAATTTTAAAAATCAGGTAAAATATAAAGAAAAGATAGAGTGACTTGGCATGTTTTAACCTTTTTTTGAAATTAACCCTTAAGCTGCTAGATAAATGAAACCAGAATTTCACTCAGTAGTATAAACCCAAATGTTGCAATTTTAAAGTTAATTTCACTGGAAAGAAAAAATGTATCGGACAGTGTACACTGAAGATCAGGCTGCACGTTTTTTGCAGTCTGAGCTTAGATTTACACTGTTTGCAAAAGGGCCCCGTGTCGCGCTTAGCAGCGTAAGGGTTAATTTCTTTGCCAGCGACAAACAGTGGGACCGACCTTACAATAACAGATTATCACCTTCACAATAGTTTCCATTCTTTTAAATGGTATGATTTGAATTGTCAAAATGCATTTTAGAAATTCGCTTTGTTTACTGCTGGCATCTATTGTTTCTATAACAAAAGTTTATATAAAAAATGCCAACTTACATCAGAATCGTTATGATATCAGTAGTAAAAACTGCACTCAAAAGCAACAAGGGACAGCAGTAAAACTCTTTTTTTTTCCGGGGGGTGGTTTACAGTTTCTTAAAGTTGCTATTTTTCCCACCTAACATGTAAGAGTTTCCGGAATATTTATTTATTATTTATTTATTTATTTATTTATTTATTCATTTACAGTGAATGTTTATTTTAGGAAAACCTGATAACATTTTTTGTTTTCAGTTCAGATTTACTTTTTCTTTCGCTTAGAAATTTCCCAAAACATTTGTTTAATTCCGATAAAAGTGCTTAAAAAACACTCTCTAACCTTTAGTTCTGTGGTTAGACAAGCATCATTTGCCTAGAAAAACTGGGATTTATTTATGTAAAAAAATACATTTTTCTGTAGAATGTAGGAGGGAGAGTGAGTAGTCGTAAACTATAATTTGTCGTTGTTGTTCAATAATTCAAACACAGTCCACGCATAACATTTTCAGATTGTCCTCATACCTTTTGGGGGTTATACTGCAATCAGAGTTGTCCAGAACAGTGTCTAGGAGGTGGCTGTGATAGAGATAGTGGCGAGTGTGCCGAGTGTAATGACGGGTTTTACAATGCTACATGCAATCGTGCATGTCCAAATTGCCAGCAAAACAAATGTTTTCAAACGGATGGTGATTGTATCTTCGGCTGTGCTGATGGATGGTACACAGACATGTGTATGATGCCATGTCTACACGATGGCTGCAAGGAGTGCAACAGGAACAATGGCGAGTGTATCACCTGTAAAACTGGCAAGTTTGGCCAAAACTGTTCTTCCGAATGTTCCCGATTCTGTAGCGAAGACGATGACGAAGTCATCACATGTAACAAGGTTTCAGGAGCATGTGATACAGGCACATGTATCGCTGGTTACTGGGGAACAGACTGCAATAACCAATGTAGCCAGTACTGCGAGGATGACTCATGTGACATCAACAACGGGATATGTACACCGTGTGTGATAGGCTGGTATGGACAGACTTGCGCAGAACAATGCAGTGACAGGTGTAAAGACAGGAACTGTGTGACGGCACCAACTCAGTGTCGTGATGGTTGTGCTGATGGTTATTGGGGAGGATCCTGTGAGAACAACTGTAGTGTGAACTGTAACTTGAAAGCCTGTGATAAAGACAGTGCAAGATGTTTGTATGGTTGTAAAGATAACCAGTACTGGGGTGACCTCTGTTCCGAGAGTTGTAGCTCTAACTGCGTAGGCGGGGTTTGTAACAGAACAGGATACTGCCTGAGTGGGTGTAATGTAGGTTACTATGGTGACCAGTGCCAGTTTAGTTGCGTCGACTCCTCGAAATGCATTGATGGAACTTGTGCTAGGATGGATGGGTCTTGCCCAGATTGCTTTACGGCAGCTCCAGGATCAAATTGTCCAACTGCTGGTAAGCTTCAAATAGAATAACTCCCCATCTCTTATTCTTTGCTTTATCAAAATTGAAATCATTTATGTTAAACCCACTTAATTTTCTGAGGGAATGAATTATACACAAACTGAAAATGTTAACTCCGTTTTTAATAATATTTCGGCTTTCGCCTTTATCATGAAATTCATGTTAAATTTCTTGATAAAGGCGTAAGCAGAAATATTGAAAACAGAGATAATATTTTCAAATTGTGAAATCATTTAGATACCGAGTTCTGCATAACTAAAATAAATGAGCCAGACGTTGTTTATAGTCTTTTATGCATATGCAAAAAAAGTATTGACCCATGTCGGTCTGCTCATGGATCGAAACGTTTTGCTATTTGTCTGTTTTCGGTATTGCAAAGGACCATTCTATCTCCAGATCTAGTCAATTGCTAGACAAGATGGATCTATAGTTATGTGATGACCTGTTTGGCGTAATTAATCACGGAGGTGCACTAAGCCCGCTTTTTGTTAGAGCATGGCTCAAAACAGAAATCAGGGAAAACATAGCATTCGTCATTTCACGATTGTTAGGCAAAAATGTCAAAATAATGTGAGCCATACTCTGGCAAAAGGTGGCTTTGTGCGTCTCCGTGATGTGTGATATAAAGTAAGTCATCACATAACTATGGATCCATCATAGCCACTTTTCTTTAACAACCGACTTGATCCTGAGGTAGACTGGTCCTTAGACATACAGAAAACTGACCAATAGCGATAAATTTCGGCCCACGCTGACCTGGGTCGATACTTTTCGCAGATGCATTAAGCCCCCTTTTCACAGAGCATGGCTCATGTAATTTGTTGCCATAATAGAGATGAGCATGTCTCATATTTTCCTCGATGTGAGATGAGCATTTGACACTGGTAACGTAATTTTATATTAGTGTCAGAGATATCCGTTGCTCGTTATTAGTGGAAATTCCTATGAGCATGTTACGTTTTGTGCGTTATAAATACATAGGTATGGTCGGCTTGTTGAAGATTCTGATATTGTTGTGCGATAAAACGAATGTTGTTGGCTGTTCCGTTACATTTTATTAAACTTGTTTTAAAGGAAATGTAATAAATACAGAGGCTCGCTAAATAGCATTTTTTTTTAAATGGTTACTTGAAGGTATGTCTAAAATGCCAATTATATCAGATCCATCGCATCTCAGGTCCTGTTTTAGACCCTAAAAAGGATATCCCGTTATTACAAATCTGGCAAATATTTTAAAAGTTTGAAAGAGTAACTTCGTAAGATTATCTATATAAATAGCAATAGACGTGGGCATGCTCAGAGTCAGAGTATTAATATGTCAACTTGTCTAACCGTCAATTGAAAATGTACGGAACCCCTAAAGTGACATGCTCGACTTTTTTTTAATATGCAAATTTCTCAAGTTATTTCGTTTTTACGAAATAATATTTCGTATTTACGAAATACTATTTCGTAAAAACGAAATAATATTTCGTAAAAACGAAATATTATTTCGTATATACGAAATACTATTTCGTAAAAACGAAATAATATTTCGTAAAAACGAAATATTATTTCGTATATACGAAATACTATTTCGTAAAAACGAAATAATATTTCGTAAAAACGAAATATTATTTCGTATATACGAAATATTATTTCGTAAAAACGAAATAATTATTTCGTAAATGCGAAATAATCTGATAATTTGAAATACAGGCATCCTCGGTTCGACTCGGGGTCGAGGCACTTCGACTGCCTTGCGATAGGGCTGCATTGTAGGATTGATTGACAGCCTCTCACATCATAGGCTATAGATTTGAATTCCGAGTTGAGCTGTCTTATTCCTGAATTGCCTACACCATGTTCGAATTTGGGTTCTGTTTCAAGGGAGCTATCATCTAGAGTCATTGACCTAAGTTGTGCTTTTCCAGAATAGATGTCAAATAAATAAGCTTAATGTCGGTACATTAGACAAAAGGGGACAAGCATAAGTAATATGACTGGTAAACTCAAGTCTATTCATTCAGTGGGTCAGTCAGAAAGTCAGTCATTCAGTCCCTCGTCTATCCGTCCGTCTGTTATTTCTTCTGTTTATGAATTGTGTACGCACAATTGTCATTGATAATTAAAAGTAAGTTACAATATTCAGTTTGTTTAGAGCACGGTTGAGGATCCGATTCCCAGTGGAGTCATTTTTCAGATATAATATTTAGAATTTATGGCTCTCTTTCTTATCACTGGGGTGCAGGAATCACAACAGGCTCTTAATTGTGAAGGTGGGGGACTTGTAGATTACGGAAGTGGTTGATTGATTGATACCAGGCTAAATAATTATCAATCATAATGACGAATAGCACTAATTTATGTATTCTTAGGTTTCACTAGTAGCCGGATGCGGCTCTGATGTGCCTTGCCGAAGAACTGACGCTCAAACAGCCCCGCCAGTGGGATTCTAACCCAGAACCTCTTTGTTATAAATATGGTGCCTTAACCTCTATATATAAGAGGACTCGTAATGTTCAGGCATCCACAAATGCGTCTTAAAGATGGACAAATCAGCGTCGATGTATTTTCGAGTAGATATGCAGCTTGTTGGCTTTCATTCCTTTTGTAAAGAATATAGTGCACACCAAAGCATTGCTATTTCGAGAGCTTTTACCGCTTCTTTAGCCGGGTGGTTAGGCTGTCCTACTTGAGAATGGGAGGTAGCGGGGTCGATCCCCTGCAAATCCATTTCTAAGACTAATGAAATGGTACTAATAACGCGTTCCTTATTCCTTTCCTTCTTTGCTCTTGGAAAGACGGGATAATATTTCGACTGTCGCTTAAGTATCAGGGTAAGAGATTTGTAGAGTGATGATTAAGAGAGTGAGAGAGAGAGAGAAACAGACAAACAGACAGAGAGCTAAGGTAATATCACGGTGGTTAGTGATGCAACCATGTGTTTCCTGGCTTTCTCACACCAGTGCTGACAGAACTTTCTTTTCAAAGCTAAGAGACGGAGACCAGATTCTTAAGAGACCGCCTCGGAGGTGGAGAACAGCGAGGGGTAACGTTAGTGTTTTCGTGCTCATACAAACAAATTCTAATATGGTAGTAATGGAATTCCTTCCTTGGTACTCAGGGTCTCTAGGACAGCACAACGACTGCCTCACCAGTGTTAGGATTATGGGACTTTTCAAGTGTTAGCTGGTGATGATAGCCCAGGAAAAATGTTTTGTGAACTATTGTCCTGAAAATACTGAAATAAAAGATTGATGTGACGTTAAACGCGAAGCAATCAGACTTGATTGAGCCGTGCTCTATGAAAAGGTGGCTTAATGCATCTTCGTGATCCATGGTACCAAGGAAGACATCACCTGATTATTCATCGGCGGATCAGTAGGGGGTCAGGGGGGTCCGGGACCCCCACCTCCTCTACAATTTTCAAAGTAACCGCTGTCTGCCTGAAATTTTGACCAAGTATGAAAGTGTCATACAATTTCTAGATCTATGCGAAGACATAAGTCAAATCCACAAAGAACTTCTTCTAACTAGCTGAATTGCGTCAAGGAATAATGTTTAAAGTTGTACGCAGTAGCAAATTTGAAATTGAGCCATGCTCTGACAAAAGGAGGCTAATTGAATCTCCGTGGTCCATGGCAGCAAGCAAGCCATCACATACTGATGGATCCATAGTAGATGTATCCATTTTTTGTAACAGCCGACGGAATCATATGGTATTTCTAGTCCTTTGACATACAGAAAATTTACTGATAGCGAACAGTTTCGGCCCAGGTCATCCTGCGCAATCCGTGCAGGCTGGCTTGGGTTGATACTGTTCGCAAATGCATTAAGCCCCTTTTTCACAGAGCATGTCTCATACATAATGATCTATTCTGGACCCCCCCCCCCCTCGGGAAATATCCTGGATCCGCCCTTGTTATGGATCCATAAAATCCATTTGTCTTATGAGCGACCGAATTATTAGTTCGAATATCCCTTTGACATGCAGAAAGTTGGAAGATCATATTGAAAAAGTATCGGCCCATGTCAGCCTGCACAGACTGCGCCGGCTGGTATGTGTCGATTTTTTTCTCAAATGCAAAAAGCACCCTTTTCAATGAGCACGGTTCATTATGTATGCTTTTGCCTAGATATAGATGGAAAATTATGACAGCGGCGTAAACACCAGATAATAATGGAATTCAAGGCTCCGTGGCCTAATTGAATATACAGACTGGTAAAATTATTTCGTAATTACGAAATAATTATTTCGTTTTTACGAAATATTATCTCGTATTTACGAAATAATTATTTCGTTTTAACGAAATATTATTTCGTAATTACGAAATAATTATTTCGTAATTACGAAATAATATTTTGTTAAAACGAAATAATTATTTCGTAATTACGAAATAATTTTACCAGTCTGTATATTCAATAAGGCCACGTAGCCTTGAATTCCATTATTGACTGGTATTAACGCCGCTATCATCATTATTCTATCTATATCTAGGCGAAATCATAATGAACCGTACCCTGTGAAAAGGGTGCTTAATGCATTGGAGAAAAGAATTGACCAATGTCGGCCAACGCAGTCCGCGCAGGCTGACATGGGCCGAAACTTTTCGAAATCTTCAAATTTTATGCATGTCAAAGGGCTATTCGAACTCATCATTCGATCGCTCATAAGACAAAATGGATATGGATCCATAACAAGGGCGGTTCAGGATTTTTTTCGAGAGGGGGTCCAGAATAGATCATTATGTATGAGACATGCTCTGTGAAAAAGGGGCTTGATGCATGTGCATTTAATGCAATCCGCGTAGGCTGATCTGGGCCAAACTTTTCGCTATCAGTAAATTTTCAGTATGTCAAAGGACTAGAACTACCATATGATTCCGTCGACCGTTAGATAAAGTGGATAGATCTACTATGGATCCATCAGTATGTGATGGCTTGCTTGGTGTCATGGATCACGGAGATTCATTTAGCCTCCTTTTGTCAGAGCATGGCTCAATTTCAAATTTACTACTGCGTACAACTTTAAACATTATTCTTTAACGCATTTCAGCTAGTAAGAAGAAATTCTTTGTGGATATCACTTATATTTGGCATAGATTTAGAATTTGTATGACACTTTCATACTTGGTCAAAATTTCCGGCAGACAGCGATTACTTTGAAAATTCTAGAGGAGGTGGGAGTCCCGGACCCTCCGCTGATCCGCCGATGCATAATCAGGTGATGTCTTCCTTGGTACCATGGATCACGCAGATGCATTAAGCCACCTTTTCATAGAGCACGGCTCAATCATGTCTGATTGCTTCGCGTTTAACGTCGCATCAATCTTTTATTTCAGTGTTTTCACGACAATAGTTCACAAAACATTTTTCCTGGGCTATCATCACCAGCTAGCACTTAAAAAGTTCCATAATCCTAACACTGGTGAGGCAGTCGTTGTGCTGTCCTAGAGACCCTGAGTACCAAGGAAGGAATTCCATTACTACCATATTAGAATTTGTTTGTATGAGCACGAAAACACTAACGTTACCCCTCGCTGTTCTCCACCTCCGAGGCGGTCTCTTAAGAATCTGGTCTCCGTCTCTTAGCTTTGAAAAGAAAGTTCTGTCAGCACTGGTGTGAGAAAGCCAGGAAACACATGGTTGCATCACTAACCACCGTGATATTACCTTAGCTCTCTGTCCGTCTGTCTGTCTGTCTGTCTGTCTGTCTGTCTGTCTCTCTCTCTCTCTCTCTCTCTCTCTCTCTCTCTCTCTTAATCATCACTCTACAAATCTCTTACCCTGATACTTAAGCTACAGTCGAAATATTATCCCGTCTTTTCAAGAGCAAAGAAGGAAAGGAATAAGGAACGCGCTATTATGACCATTATATCAGTCTTAGAAATGGATTTGCAGGGGATCGACCCCGCTACCTCCCATTCTCAAGTGGGACAGCCCAACCACTCGGTTCAAGAAGCGGTTAAAGCTCTCGATAAAGCAATGCTTTTATGTGCACTATATTAAAGATCTGTATTTTTATACAAAAGGAATGAAAGTCAACAGGCTGCTTATCTACTCGAAAATACATCGACGCTGATTTGTCCATCTTTTAAGACGCATTTGTGGATGCCTGAACATTACGAGTCCTTTTATATATAGAGCTTAACCCTTTACTAAACAATCCCTGATTTTTACGACCCAGAGGAAGACGCCTTCTGAAAACATTGTAGGAAAAGGAGAAAATGCTGGTAACCAGCATATCATCCTTTTCCCACAATGTTTTCTACTCTTCTAAAGTCAGGTTTCAATTTTTCAATCACGTTTACTAGTATTTTGTCGTCTGTATTTGCTTTCAATTTGGACAAGTCTAAAATTTTGTTGTCTTTGGTAAAGAGTTAAGGCACCGTATTTATAAGAAAGAGGTTCTGGGTTAGAATCCCACTGGCGGGGCTGTTACAGTCTCAATTCTATGGCAAGGCACATCAGAGCCGCATCCGGCTACTGGTGAAACCTAAGAATACATGAATTAGTGCTATTCGTCATTATGATTGAAAATTATTTAGCCCGGCATCAATCAATCAGTCAACCACTTCCGTACTCTGCATGTACCCTACCATCACAATTATGATCCTGTAGTGATTCCTGCACCCGAGTGATAAGAAAGAGAGCCATAAATTCGAATTCTTAAATCTGATGAATGAATCAAAGCGGGGGATCCATAGAAGATCTATCCACTTTTTGTAACAGTCGACTGAATCATATGGTAGTTCTAGTCCTTTGACATACTGAAAATTTACTGATAGCGAAAAGTTTGACCAATCTGCGCAGGCTGGCCTGGGTCGACACTTTTCACAAATGCATTAAGCCCTTTTTTCACAGAGCATATCTCATATATAATGATCTATTCTGGTCCCCCTCTCGAAAAAAATCCTGGGTCCGCCCTTGTAATGGATCCATAAAATCCATTTTGTCTTATGTGCGATCGAATGATGAGCTCGATAGCTTTTTGACATGCAGAAAATTTGAAGAACTCGAAAGGTTTCGGCCCATGTCAGCCTGCGCGGACTGCGCCAGCTGACACGGGTCGATTCTTTTCTCAAATGCTTTAAGCACCCTTTTCACAGAGCACAGTCATTATGTTTTGGCCTAGATATAGATAGAATAATGATGACATCGGCGTTAACACCGGTCAATAATGGAATTCAAGGCTACGTGGCCTTTTTGAATATACAAACTGGTAAAATTATTTCGTAAAAACGAAATAATTATTTCGTAATTACGAAATAATTATTTCGTAAATACGAAATAATTATTTCGTTTTTACGAAATACTATTTCGTAAAAACGAAATAGTATTTCATAAATACGAAATAATATTTCGTTTTTACGAAATACTATTTCGTAAAAACGAAATATTATTTCGTTAAAACGAAATATTATTTCGTAAAAACGAAATAATTTGAGAAATTTGCATATTAAAAAAAAATCGAGCATGTCACTTTAGGGGTTCCGTAAAAATGTCCTTTTGACAATAATTATAAATATTCCTTGGCACTTTTTTATGTGGTGTGGATTATGGAGTGTTATAGATATGATCAGGCATTTTCCTACACCTATATAAATCGTGCTCTATGAAAAAGGGGTTAATACTTCCGAAAAAAAAAAAAAGATAGCTTTACAGTCCGCGCAGGCTGACTTTGGTTGAAACTTTTTGCTATTTGTTAATTTCTTGAGTGTCAAAAGACCAGCCTACCATAATTTAATTGGGTGTTTGATGAAAAATGGGTTTCATAAGCCCATAATTATGTGACGACTAGCTTGGTACAGTGCGTCACGGAGATGCACCTTGTGCCAAAAGGCCGCTACTGTGATTTTGTCATTCTATATTGTCTGCAACATGCGAAAAGGGGCTTTCGGACATTTGCGTAAAGTGCCGTTTCGGATCAGCCTGCGCAGTCTGCACAGGCTGATCCGAAACGGTACTTTATGTCAACATTAGATACTGTTCTACAGTAGACTTGCGTGAAATAGAAAATCTAATACGATCGGAAAGTGTCGTCTCGGATAAGCGTGCGCGGACTGCGCAGGCTGATCCGGAACGACACTATACGCAAATGTCCGAATGCCCCTTTTCGCATGTTGCAGGCCATATTTGATAACGAACATTACTACATCTTACATTTCTGATACTGTCTGTTCATTCGTATGTATTTAATAGGTTCCTGTCGACCAAGGCCTATTATGGTCAGCACTAAGAAATCAGCTGTTGTCGAATATTGTCCAAGGGAATGAACTCAAACTTGTTAACTACATGTATTTGTGTTTAGACTTTTTCATACATGTTGCTGTCAAAAATGCGCTGTTATGTGTGCGTTGCAGTTAAATACAAATGTTATACATGCTACTAGTAACTCGAAACTCACTGCATTTGGCACCTTACAGTTAGCTTTGAACTAACAGAGTGTAGCTTTCAACTCTTTGTGTGATTGCCTAACCTGTTTTCTAATGCTGCATCTTCCGATTTGATCCTTAACTCAGTACCAAATGACAGAATTTTAAACTTGAACAATTTGAAAGTATTTGCAGACGACAAATTAAATGTAGCTGAAATCATGATTTCTGTCTTTGATGGGATTGAAAACGTTGTTGGAGAAGAAGAAAATGCTGATTACTAGCATTTTTCTTCTTTTCCCACAATGTTTTCAAAAGCCGTCTTTGTCAGAGTTGTTAAAGCTTGGGATTGTGTGTTAACGGGTCAAGACATAATCTGTCTGCTTGGTAAATCTTACCATTTATTTTGAAGCAAAAACAGCTTTAATACTGATACAAATCACAGTGCAGGACCGGAAATATGCGTTTGGTGTCAAAAATTGTGTTCACACGTTAAGTTCAAGCAGGTGCTTTTTCAATTGTTTTGATAGTTATTATAAAATATTTATATCCAGTTACTTGTTTGTTATGTATAGACCATTATCAGGGACACGTATGTGTGCTGCAAACCTTCCTTAGAGCAATGGGGATTACGTGACCAGTTGACCTTGCTAAAAATACAGACGCTTTTGTCCAAAAACGATGCCGTTTTTATTCGATTACCCCGTGTTAAAAACCTGTTTTCTCAGCTGAAATTGTATAAACAGTTTCTTTATTCATAGTTCTGCAAAACATGTTAAGGTTTGGTAACCAAGACGACTACAACCTTCTTTGTCCTTCTTTTTTAAAATGGCACGTTGAGAAATTTACGGTTGTACAGTCGCCGAGGACCTATTAACCGCTCATAAGTGTTTGTAAAAATTCTTTTCTCAACGTGCCATTTATAAGGAAGGATAAGGAAGATCGTAATCGACTCTATTACCAAAACCTTGCCATATTTTCAGAATAATATGAACAAAGAATCTTTATACATTTTCCGTTGAGAAAATAGGTTTTTAACGCTGAGTAATCGAGTAAAAAAGGCATTGTTTTGAGAAGAGATCATCTGTATTTTTAGCAAGATCAACTGATCAAGGCATCCCCATTGCTATTAGGAAGGGTCGTAGCGCACATACGTATCTATTTGTCTGTATATAACAAACAAATAACTGGATATTATTTTTTTTAATAACTATCAAAACAAATGAAAAATGCACAAGCTTGACTTACCGTGTGAATAGAATTTTTAACACCCAAGTGACAGTCACTGTACAGAATACCAAGTCACATTCAATGTATGCTTCCGGTCCTACACTGTGCAAATGCGTTTAGGATATTAACTGAATGTGCTGGCTTCATTGAAAATGTATGTAGTGGTCATATGTCCATATATATATTGTACAATTGTTTTCATAATTGAGTAATGCTGTGATAAGAGGGGGGAGGGGTGGATTTAATGCATCTGCAAAAAGTAACGACTAAGGTCGATATGGCCTGCAACACGCGAAAAGGGGCATTCGGACATTTGCGTAAAGTGTCGTCTCGGATCAGCCTGCGCAGTCCGCGCAGGCTAATGCGAGACGGCACTTTCCGTTTTTATGTAATTTTCTGTTTTGCGCAAGTCTACTGTAGCACAAAATCTAATGTAGTCGTAAAGTGCCGTCTCGGATTAGCCTGCGCGGACTGCGCAGGCTGATCCGAGACGACACTTTACGCAAATGTCCGAATGCCCCTTTTCGCGTGTTGCAAGCCATATGGCTATTGAGGCAAGTGTCACTGTACTTTGTTAATTTAAAACTATTGGTAAAATGCAGTTAGTGAGAACGTTCTCGGTGTACGCAGTGTGCACAGGCTGATCCGGGCCGAAACTTTTTACTATTGGACGATTTTCTGCATGTGAAAGGACCAGTGTACCTCATGATTCACGCGGTTGTTAAACAAATTGGGTTTAATGGATCCATGGCTATGTAATGACTTGCTTGGTATCATACATCACGGAGATACATAAAGACTCATTTTGCCAGAGAATGGCTCATATATATTCACCACGTTTTCGTTACGGTTTACAGAGTGCCCCAGTGGAAAAAGAGGAGAAGATTGTAACATGAACTGTACGAGTACAAACTGCTTGTACAACCAGTGCAACAGATATGACGATACTTGCAAGTCGTGCCCTTTGACCTTTTATGGGAGTCTTTGTACCCAGTCATGCCCGAATTGCAGAGAAGGTAACGTATTACTTTAATTGTCTAAATCACCTTAGCTCCTGATCAAACAAAACCGCGTTTCAATGACCCTGCGATAGAATGTTATTTAAACAGAGGATCTTACATGAGTGTTTATGTATTATCATTTTTGTCAAACGAGTTGACTAAAATTCTATAACGCGCTCCTTGGCGAGCGTCAGATACATTTTAGTCAACGAGTTTGATAAAAATGATAATAGATAAACACGAATGTGAGATTCTATTTATCACATAAAACAAATGACAGACAAAAAATATCCTGCCTGATTACCTTTTGCCTATATACCGTGCACGGTTCCATTTTTATAATTGTAGTTCGGTTTCAATGTGAACATTCACAAGTAGATAGCTCCATGACATATACACCGAAAGTAGAATAAAACGGTCTCTAGAGGGGGTTAGTGCGACTAATTCAGTAATTTTGTTGTTTTCAAAAAGCTTTCATTTATTTCCTGTAGCTTGCGTTGCATTTCTTGCTTTTTATTAAGCATGAAAATCAAAGACTGTCCACACACATACTTCGTCATTTGACGTCATTTTTCCGTGAAACGGCATAGTAGTATAATTTCCGACATTTCCTGTGGTTTCTCAAGCTTCACGCGCTTATGAGTAAAGATTTATCAGAACCGGGACAAAAAAAAAAAACAATAAGACACTTGTGTATTATCAAAAATAAGTCATGGGTTTGAAAAACTGCCGGGGATGTTTTATGTGATAAAGTAAAATGGTTAAAGGACAAAATACTATAAATGAAGATAAATGAATTCTTTTCAAATGAAGTACATTATTTGAAAAGTCCATTCTGTAGAATGTAGGCGAAACATTGATAGTTCTAAGTCAACTAAATGCTCATAAATAGTTGCTCCTGGTTTTTCCTCATCTATATGAGCCATGATCTAGCAAAAGGGGTTTAAATGCATTTTGTTGATGCATTGTACAAAGAATGTCATCAGATAATTAAGAATTTTTAAAATCCAATTTTTCTCTGACAACAAACTGAATCCTGAGGTAGAATTGTCCCTGAACTTAATGAAAATTTACAAGTAGCAAACACATTCGATCAATGTCAACCTGCACGGACTGCGCCGGCTGTCATGTTTCGACACTTTTTACAGCTGAGTTAAGTCCGTTTCTCACAGATAATGGAGCATATTTAATGTAGATAAGGTGTTTCTTTTTTTTTTCGGTTGTCGTAAACTTGTCTGTCTTATGAATCGAAAGGTAGACAGCCTTGTGATTTGTTGAATAAACATTACAGGAACTACTTGTGACCAGACGTCTGGGGCGTGTACTGTTGGCTGCAAAGATGGATGGTATGGTACCTTATGTGACACACAGTGCCGAAACGTTTGTACATCGTGTGAACGTAACACGGGTCAGTGCATCACTTGTGTAGCAGAGAGATACGGTGAAAACTGCGAAAGTGTTTGCAGCTCAAACTGTTTGCCAACTATCGAGAACGGCATTTCCCGCATATATTGCGAGAAGAACACGGGACATTGCAGAGAAACTGCTTGTCAACCAGGTTATTGGCACCAACGATGTATAAATACCTGCGGAGAAAACTGCGAGGTGGACCAGAATGGAATAAGGTCATGTGCAATCCTGGACGGAGAATGTGCAAATGGTTGCCAAGACACATATTTCGGCGTAACCTGTATCGGGATCTGTAGCGATCGCTGCAGAGACAAGCTTTGTCAGGACGATGAGGACATATGTACAGACGGGTGTGCGAATGGTTACTATGGAGCCAGATGTACACAGACTTGTAGTGCACAATGTGCAGGGGCTGGAGGATGTGATAGCGTTAGTGGTACATGTGACGATGGTTGTGAAGATGAGTATTATGGTGACAGATGTCTTGATAAATGTATCAATACGTGTTTTGATAACACGTGTGATAACACAGGAATTTGTCCGGATTGCAAATTAGATGTGGTTGGACCTCAGTGTAGAGTACAGAGTAAGTATAAGCCTTTTTGTTGGAGATCAAAGTTGGTTTGAATGATTCAAATTTTACAAGGCATTATATATCCAACTTTCACTAACTGACATAAACGTTACATTTTTACAAGTTGGGACACGAGGGCCATAAGACAATGCCAAAAAGGCAAAATAAAGATATTGTTTAACTACATGTTTTGTTTCAATTACAAGTTGTAAAATTGGCAGTTTTTCCTTTCTGTTTGCGAATATCTTCAATATTGACCAGTTTATATGAGCCATGCTCTTTAAAAAGCGGACCAAATTCTTTACCAAATGACAAAATGTTGGCCCCTACCAAATTGAAAGCATTTGCAGACAACAATAAAAATATGACTCAAAAGTTGAAGTTTGTTTATGGAAGAGTAGAAAACATGGTGGGAAAAGGAGAAAATGCTGATTACCAGCATTTTCTCCTTTTCGCAAAATTTTTTCACAAGTCTTCTTCACTTAGGGTCGTTAAAACTTGGGATCGTGTGGTAAAGAGTTAATGCTATTCCATGACGCATTATGATGCATTGTACCAAGTAAGTCATTACATAGTTATGGTTTCATAAAAATCATTTTGTCTGACAACCGACTGATTCATGAGGTAAAATGGTCCTTTGACATGCATAAATTGACTCATAGCGAAAAAAGTATCAACCCACGTCGGCCTGCGCGGACTGCGCAGGCTAGCATGGGTTCATACTTTTTTCAGATACATTAAGCCCCTTAACTCTTTACCGAACGACAAAATTTAGACTTGTCCAAATTGAGAGCATTTGCAGACGACGAAATAAACGTGACTCAAAAAAATGAAACTTGATTTCAAAGAGTAGAAAACATTGTGGGAAAAGGAGAATTGCTGGTTACAGTATTTTCTCCTTTACCCAGATTTTTTTGTCAAAAGGCTTCTTCCTCATGGTCGTGAAAATCAGGGATTGTTTGGTTTGGGGTTAAATAAAAGAATTTATGCTATCTGATACACTTAACATAGCCATCAGCGCAAAGCTTTACAAAGTGCATCACGAGGTAGGACCTCTTGTGTATGATGTTCTGTAATGATAATCAAACATTCGGTGTACGTAAAAGACGGACTAGCAGTAATATACATTATTTTATTTCATGCTTTCCGGTAGGTTATCGAAAAATATCGGTGAAATATTTTTCGATATTTCATGGTTACGACCAGTGAAAATACCGATTTTTATATTCTAGTTACCTAGGTAAAATGCGCGTGACTCACAACCAGATGGAAATATGACGTCATTTACCTTACGTTTCTCGCGCTTGACGTAATATTGTAATGCGTTGCTATGCGGAGGGGGTACGCCACGGGGAATAACTGAAAAGAACTGTACTGGATTTTGATAAAGTTCCTCCCAGAAAGGGTTAAAAGCATGAAAGAAATAGAATATTTGTTTTTTTCGGTTAAAGATCGAAAAATATTTCATCTCGTGAACACCATCGGTAATATTTTCACGAGTGACTGCGCCACTCGTGGAAATATTATCGATGATGTTCACGAGATGAAATAAAATTCGATCTTTAACCGAAAAAAAAAACCAAATATCCTCTATTTCATTTCAAGTGCCCAATGTGTCTGCCAGTGTATGTTTCTTACAGTTACCAATTTTTCCTTGGTCTGTAAGTTCGGCTTCTACCTTCCGACCGTTATGTTCTGTTGGCTTCAGCTTTGTGTTCATGTATTTAATGCAAAAGGCTGTTATTTTACAAATCTCATTTCTTTTTTCCCTCTTTGCCTTCATAAAGTCTGCTATTTTCTCCTGTTTTCATAGCCTCTTTCACTTACTAACACGAAGAACAGTAAAATTATTAAGGTATATATTGACAGCGATTGCATTGACAATGAGGTGATTCAATTTATAAGACAGAGTTTTAGATACAATGGAAAACTTAACGCAAAACCCCCGCAAGAAAACTTTTCTTTTTCATATCTTGCATGGGACCACATATAAACTGGTTATAGTAAGATATAGTATAAACCACTCATAATAGCAATTTCAGTCTTTGACTCCAAGTTTTATGAAATTTATCCTATGCAATACACCTTAAATCGATCTTTATCATCCGTTTTTACAAAACTGGTTATGTGCAATCTTTACATTCCCACATGAAAATATCAACCAAGCGCTGTTAAAAAACGGTTTCACGTATTTACAAAAAAAAAAAATATCGAACCAGGTTAGCCTCGCAGTCCGCGCAGGCTGACCTGACTCGAAACCATTTGCTATCGGCCATTTTTAGCTCACCTGAGCACAAAGTGCTCAAGGTGAGCTTTTGTGATCGTGCTGTGTCCGGCGTCCGTCTTGCGTCGTCCTTCGTCCGTCGTCTGTCTTTCGTCGTCAACTTTTACCTTGTGTACACTCTAGAGGCCACATTTTTAGTCTGATACTCATGAAACTTTGTCAGGATATCTGTCTTGATAATATCTCGAACGAAAACTAGGCCACTAGGTCAAATCTTAGAAAACATTGTGTACATTCTAAGAGGCCACATTTTCAGTCAGATACTCATGAAACTTGGTCAGGATGTTTGTCTTGTTTATATCTTGGACAAGTTCGAAAATAGGTCATGTCAGCTCCAAAACTAGATTAATAGGTCAAATCCTAGAAAAACCTTGTGTATAAGCTGGTGGCCACATTTTTAGTCCAATACCCTTGAAAGCTAGTCAGAGTATTTGTCTTGATGATATCTCGGATGAGTTTGAAAATGGGTCATATCTGGTAAAAAACTAGGTCACTTGGTCAAATCTTACAAGAAGCTTGTGTACAGTTTAGAGGCAACTTTTTTAGTCAGATACTAATGAAACTTATTTAGGATATTTGTCTTGATTATATCTTGGACAAGATAAAAATGGGTTATGTCGGGTCAAAAACTATGCCACTAATTCAAATGTTTGATAAACATTGTGTGCACTGTAGAGGGCACATTTTCCGTCCGATAGTAATGAAACTTGGTCAGAATGTTTGTCTTGATGTTTTCTAGGACAAGTATGAAAATGGGTCACATCGGGTCAAGAACAAGGTCACTTGTTCAAACCTTACAAAAAACTTATAAACCCTCTAGAGGCCACATTTTCAGTCCAGTACTCTTGAAAATTGGTCAGGTTATTTGTCTTAATGATAGCTTTGACGAGTTCGAAAATGGGTCACATTGAGTCAAAACTAGGTCAGTAGGTCAAATCTTTGAGAAATCTTGAGTACACTATAGACGCTGCATTTTCAGCTCCATTATTTTGAAACTTGATCAGAGTATTTGTCTTTATTAAATCTTGGATGAGTTTGAAAATGAGTCATGTCGGGTCAAAAACAAAGTCACTAAGTAAGATCTTAGACAAACCTTATGTACACTCTAGAGGCCATATTTTAAGTCCAATACTAATGAAAGTTTGTCAGAATGTTTGTCATTTTATCCTGGAAGAAAATTAGAAATGGATCATGTATGGTCAAAAGGCTTAGGTGAGCGACTTTGGGGCCATCATGGTCCTTTCGTTTTATGTAAAAGGACTAGTCTACCTCATAATTCAGGTGGTTGTAAGACATATGCAATATTTCCACAATAATATGACGGCTTGCTTGGTTTATGCATCGCTGAGGTGCGTAAAAGCCTCTTTTGCTTGAGTGTGGTTAATATCTATTCATTCATTAAAAAGTAATGTTTGTTGATTATGCACTTTTTACATAGATATTTTTAGGTTATCTGTAACAAGAGCTAGTGTTAAAGCACAACTGTCACATTTTGCAACTATTGATATAACATATTTTTTCATTAGTTTGTAAAATAGATGTTTTTCTAACCCCGAAGATTTTTTTTAAAAAAATGCAGTTGTAATAAAAAGCGATATTTTCATATTTCCTGCAATGTTCTTTGCTTTTTCAGCTTGTGATCCCGGAAAGTATGGACCATTATGTGAAAACAATTGCCCAGGATCGTACTGTGTAGACAACCAGTGTCACAGGAAAACAGGCGTCTGCTCAGAAGGATGTCTGGAAAATTATCACGGTAACTGCATTGTAACTGCATTTTACTATTTCAAGGTTTTTCTCTCTACCCACGGAAATACACAATTTAGACTCATACTGCGGGGTATCACATCCATGCTAAACCGTTGAGTTGACCTACATTCTGTCTGCGGTGAACATATTTGTAACCTTTAGACTGTTAAGCGCGACTCACTGACCTTTTGCGGACAGTGTAGAACAAATCCAGACTGCACATAACATGCAGTCTGATCAGGGATCTGCACTGTCCGATAAGGAAATATGTTTCCCCTAGAATAACGTTGAAATAGCAAAAATTGGGTTTTTACCATCGGATTTTAAATTTCAGTTCACTTATCAAGGCGTCCACTGTATTTGTAATTGGTCTGTACAGGGTTAGGCATCTTTCATATGATCTTCAGCCCGTCCACAAGTTACCCCAGACGTACATGATCATGTAAAAGTGTGGACCCGTATTCATCAGCCATCTTTAGTTTCGTTTTTTTCAAGATCTTATTCTAGAGTAAGAGAGTAACACAACTTATGATTTAGTGAACAATTAGAAGTTGTTCTACTTCCAAATTTAGAAAATTCGTGAGGAGAAGAATTAACATCTTCATAAGAAAGGTTGGTTGATATGTGCCCAGAACGATTATAGGCACAAACAATATTACGTTGTTTGCTATTGACATCAATTGGTGCCTTGTTTAACAGTCATGCTGAGCTTTTCTAAATGAATTTACATGTTTTTCCGATGCACAGTATGCAATATGGTATGCAGTATGCCATGCATTGATTTAATGGGCCCCGTTTTAATAAGGTAGTTGCGAACAAAATTTGCGTAAGTTTTACGCAATTTTAGTATGGTGGCATATTTCTGCCACGATATATAGGTAAACGATTTTTATCATGAATAATTTAGAAAACTATTGCGATAAATCAAATTTTTCTGGAAATTTCATGTTATGAAATGGCCAGGAAACTTTGATTTATCGTAATAGTTTTCTAAAATAAACATCTCGTGGCAGAAATATGCCGCCGTTCTAAAGTTACGTAAAACTTACGCAAATGTTGTTTGTATCTACCTTAGTAAAACGGGGCCTTTGCTTCCTCTGACTACTCTGTTGTTTTACTATGCCGCAAAACATCACAGAAATGTAATTTTTTCCTGAAACATTGTCGATCCAGAAATAAAGCCTCTTTCATCCTGTGTGATTTATTGAGTGCTTTTATGTGTATCCTTGTTAACTTGTATCCTTGTATATTACAATGATGCTGAATATTGGCTAACTTGGGTTGTTTTTTAGAACGCGTTATTTAAATTGTTTTCCGGTATAATCATTCTCCTGTCTTAATAAGTTTTATTTATAAGTTGTAATGTATTTGTTTTCCTTTCTTTCCTAAATACTTCTCAGTTTTAGGCCTAATCCATAAAGCCAATGCTGTCTCTGGCGATGAACTGTATCTTGATCTTTTATTATACTGCAAAGAAATTTCTGGCGACCTGGTGGATAACATGCCCAGAACATATATTCCTTTACACTTAAAAAATCTATGAAAAGCAGTTTCCCTTTCGGGAGCCCCGTATACATAACTACACTTTCAACATAAGATCCAAAATGGCAGCGTCGATCGATACGAGCCGCCCACAAGACAAATATTCTGAGAACCCGGCACGATTTTATCACTACCTTCCCTTAATGGTTGTCATTAACGCGGAAAGACTGGAATATCTTTGAAAATGAATAAATAAATATATATATAGTATAAATATATATGCAAAAGTAATATCGTTTTGTGCTATCTAAATCAAATACTCTGGTTTAAAACGAGTCATCCCTTCGTCACGTAAGCAAATGGTGAAGTGTCGAAACTCATACATACGTAAATAGGATAACCTAATGGCAACTAATGGTCGTTTGATTTTACCAAAAATCATTTTATGCATAGATCTACTTATTCATCCATATTAATCCATATAAAAAAAGGTCGACTGTCTATCGCGGTGACATCATCAAGTTTTTACACACCAAACTGCGCGTTTTACCAAGGTGTCAGTGACGTCAGTTGTCAATGACGTCATTTTTCGTCGAATTTGGACACTCAGAAGGGAAATTCGATTTCATCAACGTACTTAATCCGTGAGGCTATAAATCAGGGAGATTTTGCTGAATACAGGTTTGAATGGTAAAACTTTGAGGTATAATAAATTCGTTGCTCGGTCAGGTGGCAGGGGACTTGAAAACTTGTTAATGGCTGTACATAGCGAATCATATCGCCACTTCGCCTTCGGTTCCTTTACAAATCAGTCATCAATGAAACATTTGTAGAAGAATGGTGCTTTTGGTGCCTGCAAAAGTAATTCACATCACTTCCTCGTGTAGGTAAGATGCAAAAATCTGCATTAAAATTTATCAAATACAGCACCTTTGCTCTTGTGCGAAATGGTTTATAGAGCATGACTCATATATTTGCTTTCAGGAGTATACTGTACAGAACAGTGTAACTGCAGTAATACAGGCACGATCAGGTGTGAGCAGTCGACAGGAGATTGTGTGTGTATATCAACACGCTATGGAGAGTCCTGCTCTTTACCATGCAGCGATGGATGCCAGGAGTAAGTGTCTTCCTTTATACCAACCAGGGTTAGCCTGAGTAGTCTGCTGAACTGGTTCGAATTTTTTTTGTGTGTTTGTACATTTTTTGCATGTCCGAAGGACCATCCTACCTTAAGATTGAGTCGATTGTTAGACTAAAGTGATTTTATGGATCCATAGTTACGTGATGCTTTGCTTGGTATAATGCATCACGGAGATTCATTAAACCCCCTTTTCAAAGACCACTTACACTTTAACTCTTAAAGTGCAATAGGCGAACTGAATATGGGCATTTAAGGAGAGTATAGATCGAGATCAGAATGTAGAGAACGCGCAGTCTGACATGGTCTAATTGTCGACACAAGCCTATAAGATGTATAGGATCTTAAATGAGTTGGCAATGGGGATGACATTTTATTTAATTAGTCTTTGAGAAGTGTTAATGACCGGGAATTTTATCACCTGGATATAAGTCAAGAGTTATAGATCACGATGAATAATGTCTTACGAACGAAGTCCGTAACAAAGAAACAAATGAATAAATGCATGGATGAAACAAGAATCGCATCTGGCGGGACTCGAATCCACGGCGGACAAATATTCTCGTTTTTCGAGGTTTAAAAGACCAATACCTTAACCACTGAGTTAAAAGAGATAGCTCCCTAACGCAGTTGTTAGGTATTGTATTTAAATCGGGACGAAGCCATGCATGAAGGAGTATACTGTTAAAGCCATCATTTATCGATGACTCAAAGCCTTATTAGGCAGTAAGTCTATTATTTAGACAACAGATGTCCTTTTTTGGACAACAAATGGGATTAATGGCTCAATGGCCAATCTCGGACGAGCCCCCATCTTACGAACGAAGTCCGTAACAAAGAAACAAATGAATAAATGCATGGCTGACATACCATCGCATCTGGCGGGACTCGAACCCACGGCGGACATATATTCTCGTTTTTCGAGGTTTAAATGACCAACACCTTAACCACTGAGCTAAAGAGCTATCTACCTAACGCAGTTGTTAGGTATTGTATTTAAATCGGGACGAAGCCATGCATGAAGGAGTGGTCTCCCGTAACAACATTATCTCCTGCTAGATGGCGTTCTACAAATACGCATCTATCTAATATGGGCGTTCTGGGTACAGAACCGGACTACTTTTCAAAACAACAACCGTTACTTTGAATTTCAAAATGAAATAAACGTTTACTGAATCAAACGCTACCTGGTGCGATTCATTCAGCTATGATCGGCGAGCATGTAACCTATCCATCGGCCATTTATTAAAATAGCCCCTACATGCTTGGGTAATAGGCTAATAGCCTCGGTATAAGCCCTACTTTTCCCAGGTATACGGGGTTGGGTGATGCGTCATAGCAGACAGGTCGAATCTTCGAAGAATATGACATGCGCAGACAACGTCTGTAACAAATGAAATAATTGTACTAAGGCTACACGAAGCTAAATTCGCTTCTATTACAGGTGTGTACACGGACGAAAATACTTCCAAAGAAACTTGCATATAATGATTTTGTGTTGAATCTAAAGGCAATAAAATTCGAAGCATTGTCACAATCATCAAATTTGACATTTAATTTCTCAGAGAAATCTGGTAGGCCTACAGCAATGAGTTTTTTTTTTTAGAAATAAAGGGTATGATTACAGAGCTTTGACTGAATACGGTACTGACGTGTTAGACTCTGTTTTGTTATAAATCCGAAACTTTTGAGAATCCGTAATGGCGGTAATACATTGAAAATAAGGGTTGTTATGTGATAAAAAAAAAAAAAATCTTTTTAATTTTTATGGATCGTTTTTCTTTTTCTTTTGTTAGCCATATTTGGCAATGAAAGAGTTATAGTTTATTTTTTGACGATGGACATTATCATACTTCATTCAAGGAATGAAGAGTAATTTTTGTTTCCATTGAGGTATGAAAAAAAAAACCTAATCACACTGTATGAAGCCGCGAAGCGTCGTGTGAATTCTGGCAAAGGGTTTAAAGATATATATCAGCGGAAAAAACTAAATCTGTGAAAAGAGGATTTAATACATCGGTTAAAAAGAATCGATCCAGATCAACCTGTGCAGTTCGCACAGGCTGACCTGAGTGGAAACTTTTTTTCTTTTGTTAAATTTTCTGCATGGCGAAGTACAATTTTACCTTTATGTTCGATCAGGTGTTAGATCAAATGGAGTTTTTAGGCTCGGTGATAATATTATGATCTGGTTTGTATAATGGATGCATTAAGCCTCCTTCCGCCCGAGCGTGGCTCAAATGTAATATGCAGGACTTGAATTACACCGCCGAGTCCCAATAGCTCAGTCGGTAGCGTACAGGACTTGAGAACAGCGGTCGTAGGTTCGATCCCCGGCTCGGCAAATTTTTCCGAGGATTGATGATAGTCATTGCGACAGGATTTATTCCTCTCACACCGCTGACCGTTGTTTCGACGATGGTCATGTGGTAAAGCAGCCAGTGGCTTAGAAGGAATATTGTGCGGAGTACTGGTAAAAGAATTTCCAGGAAAGCATGGATAAGTGCATTTGCCACCGCGATACAACTGAAATAATGTTGAAAACGGCGTTAAACAAAATACAATCAATCAATCAATCAATCACTGAATCACACCGAAGTAAAGTAGTCACATTTAGGTTTGACATATATAATTGTGTCCCTTTTGTCTTTCTACAGCTTTGCCTGTTTGAAAGATGGACAATGTGCGAACGGTTGCAACAAGGGTCGATACGGAAGCATGTGCGCCAGTACTTGCAGCAACTGCATTGATCTGGAATGTTCCCCGACAACTGGCATCTGTAGCCTCGGCTGTAATGACGGCTGGTATGGAGAACAGTGCAACATGCAGTGCCCCGCTAACTGTCAAACTTGTGATCGGAACACTGGTACGTGCCAGACGTGCAGGGATAATTATTTTGGGTTCCAGAGTGACTGCGGACAGACATGTAGCAGCAATTGTGCCTTGACAGGTTCAGTGCGTCAGTGTGATCAATCTTCGGGAGATTGTCTTGCCGGTTGTCGTAATGGATACTATGGCAGTGTGTGTGCCGATCGATGTGGTAATTGTGCGGACAATACGTGCGACTCTGCTGATGGTAGATGTAGTGCCATGGGCTGTATGGCAGGTTGGTACGGTACACAGTGTCTACAAGCATGTAGTCCGACATGCGGGAGAGGCGGAAGCGATAACCAGATACGCTGTGATCCAAATTCCGGTGCTTGTAGTTACGGCTGCGCCGATGGGTATTATGGTGATCAGTGTACCTCGGCTTGTAACTCAAACTGTTTGAATGGAAGATGTTCAAGCGCCGATCAGTGCACAGATGGTTGTGTTAGCTATTATTATGGAAGTGGGTGTACCAGTCAGTGTACTAATTGTGCTGAGGGTCGATGTAACACTAACGGTGATTGTCAAAGCGGCTGTAATGATGGTTTCTATGATACAAAATGTTCCAGGGTATGTAATATAGGATCTGACATGAGTTTGCCTTTGAGGTAAAAATTTATTAAGTGAGTCTAATAAAATGTTATGATGCAAGCCTTTTGGTGAGCTTAACTGTATTTTCTAGACAAGTTTAATGATATTTTTTATCTCAAGAGCCGACGATACTCAGATTCTTTTTATCACATAAATGTGTCTCATGAATTACAATGAAAGAGCTTTATGAAAAACCTAAATGTTGATAAATGAGACCATATCACTGTTTTGACTTGTGTGAACGTACTGGGTAAAACAGAAAGTTCTACAGTAGCTGACACACATGTAGACTTATATCCGTGATAAACTGCTCTTCTAAGTAAGACATACATCTACATGTACATCATTTCCGAAATTCATGATACCTTTATTGCGTTGTCATTTTGATTTTGTGTATTTAAAAGGATACAATAATGATGTTTAAATGTATGGACTGATATCTATACTACATTTGGGCAATGCCCTGTGAAATGCGGGTTAAATGCATCTACAAAAAATATCGACCCAGATTAGCCTTGGCAGTCAGCGCAAGCTTAGCTGGGTTGATAGTTTTTATGGTTGGTAATATTTCTTCATGTCAAAGAAGCAGTCTACCTCATGATTCTGGCGGTTGTTCGGATTTTATGTATCTATAGTTATGCGATAACTGGCTTAGTATAATGCATCACGGATATGCATTAAAACCCGTTTTTGCCGGAGCACGGCTCATTTCTATTGTAATCTCTGTCAAAGGTCTGCTGGGAAACCTGCTTGGACAATACATGTGACGTCACAGAGGGAAGCTGTAACGCTTGCAGGACTTCACCGAAAGGAACTTTATGTCGTGATCAAGGTATGTAGATCTAGTGTTGTGTATTATTACAACCGATTTTCACTTGTGTGGTCGATCATAGTTATTACAGACAAGAACTATCCGTAAAAAAGAAAGATGGTGAAAAAGGTTTTGTAAAATTGATATTTCAAATCCTTAGTGGTTCAACATTAAGAGCGGAAAAAAAAGCAACGCACGCCAGCGGTTGGCCGAAAATAGACCTGCCCGGGGTCCGCCAAATAAACATGTCCACATGTTTTACAAAACGTATACTACTATTCGAATACATGTATTTATTTCATGCTTTCCGGTAGGTTATCGAAAAATATCGGTGAAATATTTTTCGATATTTCATGGTTACGCCAGTGAAAATACCGATTTTATATTCTAAAGCCGTGGTCATATTTACGGTCATGCACGTAGTTGTCCGTAGTTCATTTCAAACGTAGTCTGCCGTAGTGTTACTACGGTCAACTAGGGTGAAGTACGTTCAAAGTAGGTTCAAACTTGGCAATATGAGAAAATATAAAACGTCTAAGTAGGTTGAACTACGTGTAAGTACGGTTAACTACATTCAACTGCGTGCGAAGTGGCTTGGGTTAACTAAGGTATTACTACGTCTAACTACGATTAACTACGTTAAACTACGTATGAACTACGTCCTTAGTACGCACAACTACGGTAAATTATGGCCAACTGCGTTTAGCTACGGTAAAACTTTGTAGTTGTGCCTGCTCAATACGGGGAAGCTGCAGTCATTGTACTTTTAACTACTGTCACATCCAGACCTGGGTCCAATTACAATTACAATTTAATTAATTGCAATTAATTATAGTTTTTCTGTTATTTGAAAGTAATTGGTAATTGATGTAAAATTAATCACTTCAATTGAAATTAATCAATTAAAAGAATATAATAAGTAAATAATTAACAATTTAATTCAATTACTTTTCAATTACATGTAGCAAACAATGCAACAAATAAACCCTTGACAAGAGACAGGTTTTTATGCAGTAATTATTTTTACCAAGTCAAAGTCAAAATCTCTTTAATCACCCAGTAATGTAAAACATTATACATGGGGATATGACAGAGTAATGTAAAGTTTGGTGAAGACAATATTTTGCAGTGAACATACATACACACAAACACTCACTCATACACACTTTTAATAAATTCATGAGGGGGAAATCATGTCGAAAAAGCACCCTTTATATTGGTGAATCATGAGGTATTGCTTATACTACAAAAAAAAAAACATTTTAGAAGTTGTAACCCTAAGAATTACATATTCAACTGGTATCCAGCAAAATTTCAAATTATTACACATTAATGCAAGTTTGAAATGTTTCATTCTATAAACATGCTGCTATTTGTATGGGATTGTTGGCACGTTGGCAAGAAGTGGAAACCAAGATCAGACTGTAAGTAGGTACAGGCTGATCTTCGTCTACAATCTGCATACAATGCCTAGGATAACATGAAGCAGAGTATGGGAGTATAAAATTCACCCTTGGTTATCACCTAAAAAGGTGTTGCCAGACCATTCGTGAATATTAAACTTTGAAATGGATAAACCCTTCACCCTGACCAGCCCGCATAGCTCAATAGGTCGAGTGTAGGACTCGTGAACGTGATGTTTCGAGTCACTTGAGGGTGTGGGTTCGATCCCCACGGCTGGCCATCTAAAATTACTAATAGTCTTTCGGATGAGACGTTAAACCGAGTTCCCGTGTGACGGTACTATACACCGAGCACGTAAAAGAACTAGGCGTAACTTAAGATGGGTTTCGTCCTGTATCTTGCACTATCCCCCGTAACAATACTAACAGCCTTCAGGGGGCCTCGCCCATATTGGCAACCAGTGGCAACGATAAATAAACGCAAATTCAATCAACCAATCAAACCCGTCACCAAAACTGTCCAAACTGTAAGACCAGTCAGAGGACAAATTAATGTAGCTTAAATGCTAGAACTTGTCTGAAAAGGGGTAGAGAACATTTTGGGAAAAAGAGAAAAAGCCAATATTTTCTCCTTTTCCCACAATGTTTTCAAAAACTGTGTGTTTCAGGGTTGTTGAAAGTCAGGATTGTATGGAAAAGCGAAGCGGTTTCATACAAAAGTGTGATTAGGTTTTTTTTTTCATACCTCCATGAAAACAAAAAAAATTATCTTCATTCCTTATAATTCAATATCACAGACAACAAATATGCACTTAATTTTACTCTAACTGCTTTTTTTTTTTCTTTTTGTAAATCCAAGATTGCGTATTTAATTTATTAATAATTCATAGCCGGGTAAATGTGCTTGTTTATGACGTAATAATGATGTAAATTTATGAGGTCATTATAGTATTGAATATTGGCAGATTTAGTAGATTTATTATTAGAAGTTCAATACGCTAGAATTAGTTGAAAATAAGTTTGTTAGCACCCAGCATAGTGACAATAAGTTTAAGCTCTCTCTTTGAATTTACTGTTAGATATTTTTTTCAATGTTCAGAGAAAATATGTTTAGCTAGCAATTTGAAATTCGGACTGGATATAAAATCAGACAGAAAAACATTATGGATTCTCGTATACATGTTTGTTTACATTAGTTTGACTGCAAAAGTAGTTCCGACACTGCTTATTGTTTTTTCATGGAGCTATGAAATTTTTTTTTTCAGCCAATCAGAACTCGCCAATGTTCATGAAAAAAACTAATATTGAATTATATATCAATAACTAGATCCAATTTGTTCTTTAATGCTTTACCAAACTAACAAAATTTGGAATCTACCAAACTGAAAGTATTTGCAGATGATAGAGATCTAATGTAGCTCGAATGAAAATTTCTGTCTTTGATAAAGTAGAAAAAATGCAGGAAAAGGAGAAAATGCTGGTAACCAGCATTTTCTCCTTACCTTGCAATGTTCTCTGAGGCTTTTTCTTTCAGAATCATTAAAACTTGGGATTATGTGGTAACAGGTTAAAGTTTCATTACTACGTTGAACTACGGTTAACTACGTGTAACTGCGTTCAACTACGTTTGATACGTTTAACTACGGCCACCTACGGTCATTCCCCACTACGGTCAACTACGTAAGGTGTGACCACGGCCTAACTCTTCAATTGAAGGCGGAAACAGTTGTTTCCGCGCACTAGTTACCTAGGTAAAATGTGCGTGCCTCTCAACCAGATGGAAATATGACGTAATTTACCTTACATTTCTAGCGCTTGACGTAATATTGTAATGCATTGCTATGCGGAGGGGGTACGCCACGGGGAATAACCGAAGAGAACTGTACTGGATTTTGATTAAGTTTCCCTCCCCCCCCCCCCCCCTCCCCCGAAAGGGTTAAAGGCATGAAATAAATAGAATGGTTTTTTTTTTTCGGTGAAAGATCGAAATTTATTTCATCTCGTGAACATCATCGGTAATATGCGCCAGTCGTGAAAATATTACCGATGATGTTCACTCGATAAAATAAAAATCTTTCACCGTAAAAAGAAAAACAAATATCCTCTGTATGATTACTAAGAAGTAGTTCAAAATCAAGCGCATTCAGCAATGCCGAATGAAAGTTATTGCTCACTCTTTTTCTTCATATTAAAATGATATATTTTTTGTAAATAGGACAATGGTTTAACCCTTTACCACACAGTTCCAAGGCAGGAAGGCTTTTGAAAACATTTTGGGAAAAGGAGAAATGATGGTAACCAGCATTTTCTCCTTTTCTCAAAATGTTTTATTACCCTATCATAGAAATTAAGTTCATTTATACTGATTTGGAATTTGCCGTCTGTAGATACTTTGAAAGTGACAGGATCTTTAATGTGTCGTCCTGGATTGGGTTAAAAGAAATTCCGATAAGGTGTTTAGATTAAAATTTGATTACCAAATTGATTATTGATCATTGATTTAAAACCAAAGTGCTCTTCGTTATTTTCCTCTTTTAACCTATCTATTACTGGCAAAAAATTGGGCCATAGTCTGTGAAAAGAGGGTTAAGTTCATCTGCAAAAGCTTTCGACCCAGGACAGCCCCCGCAACCTGCACAGGCTGATTCGGGTCGAAATTATTTGCCTTTGGTCAATTTTCTGCATGTCAAAGGACCATTCACCTAATGATTTACTAGTAGTCGGTTGCTCGACAAATTCGATTTTATTCACCCATTATTATGTAATGACTTGCTGGGTAGAACGCAACACGGAGATGCATTAAACGCCCTTTTGCCAGAGCATGGCTCGATACGTTTCTTTCTGAAACCTGATCAGTGCTGATACCTCACTGTGAGTGTTTCGTTTTGAAGCCATGGTATGACAGAGTTGATTCCCATGACTTTAATCTTGTAAAAGAGTTCTGCATTATACATCAATGAACTAATAATTGCGTCTTGAAACCTAACAAGTACCCATGCCGAAATATGACTCCTTCCAAAAGAGTTTTTTCGTGGGTGGGTATTCAGCAACCGTTTCAATCACATTCTTTTTCCCCAAGACTTTCTAAATAACACAAATCCTGATTGGCTATACCAAATGTATTAGCCGATCGTGAGTTTAGTTACTTTCATATTTCGAAAATTCTGGAGAATAAGACCACAAATGTTCATAAGAATGGTTGGTAAATACTAACAACTTTTTTTTTTATAATATTCAACAGGTTTGTATATTCAAAATATTTGTTTCACTATAAGATAACACTCTCCGCTTCTTACAAACAAATGCAAATGATTTCATATTTATTTATATTACGATTGCATTGCCTTTGGATTTGGTAAATATAAATGACATAATTGGCTTGCAACACGCGAAAAGGGACATTCGGACATGTGCGTAAAGTGTCGTCTCGGATCAGACTACGCAGGCTAATCCGAAACGACACCTTCCGTTTTTATGTAATTTTCTGTTTTGCGCAAGTCTGCTTAGCACAAAATCTAATGTAGCCGTAAAGGGCTGTCTCGGATTAGCCTGCGCGGACTGCGCAGGCTGATCCGAGGTGGCATTTTACGCAATGTCCGAATGCCCCTTTTCGCGTGTTGCAAGCCATATATGGGTTATCTTTTTGCCAGATAACCGTATGTTGTAACGGCCTTGATGAAGAAGGCTCTCGAAAACATCGAGGAAAAATGTCTCACGATGTTTTTGATACCTTTTTGAAAGACAAAAATCAACTATCTAAGCTACATAGAATTTAACGTCTTGAAATGTTTTCAGTTTGCAAGAATCTAAGATATTGTCGCCTTGTAGAAAGTTAGCCCATAACAACACTGATTATTTACACCTGCATGTAAAGAGATGTCTGTCATCCTCTCCTTTTGTATGTATATTAAGAGTTGCATGAAAACAACCCGTTCACATACAATTAGCCTTAAACGCACAGTTTATTTCGTTCGATTCGTCCAGATGTATCATTGTGTTCGCTTGTATACTGTAATCTCCCTCAAAATAATCAGAGTGAGTTAAAACTTTATGAGAGAGAAAGAGAGACTGGAGAGAGAGGGAAGGGACAGAGAGAGACAGAGAGAGACAGAGACAGACAGAGAGATGGTAAACAGAATCGGGGTCTAAACCATTTTCTGTAACTGCAATAAACAAGAAAATATTACAAGGAACATAAAAGAAAAAAGTGTTCAGCGGTGAGAGAGGAACGAATCCTGTCCCAATGATTATCATCAACCCTCTGAAAGAAATGGGCCGAGCCGGGGATCGAACCAGCGACCCTCTGTTTTTGAGTCCTGTACGCTACCGACTGCGCTACCGGGGCTCGGCTGAAGAGTTAAGAGTGTAAAATTACCAATCGGAAGATATGAGTTTTATATCATTTCAGACCCAGTGACAGCAGCACCCGCTGAACAAGAAGCAGAATTGTCTACTGGCGAAATTATAGGTATTTCCGCCGGATGTGTCGGGATTGTGATCATTTTCGTCATCGTCTTCGTCTGCTGTATAACCTACTGGAGGTATGAGTTAAAGTTCTCTAGCAGATTTGATTCTATGCTCCGGCAAAAGTGGGTTTCATTGCATAATAATAGATGTGTTAAATCCATTTTGTCTAACAAACCGACTGAATCATGAGGTAAATTGCTCCTTCAGACTACAGAAAATTGACTAATGACAAACAGGTTTCGACCGAAGACAGTCTGGGCAGACTGTGCAGGCTGCCATGGGTCGATACCTTTTGCAGACGTATTAAACCAATGATTCACAGAACATCGCTCATTTCTACGGCATATAAGTTTATTGTGATCATTAACCCTTATCCTGCTAAATAAATCGAATGAAACATTCAAGCCAATTGTAAAAACCCGAAAAATGCTACTTCAAACCTATTTTTTAGGACAAAAATATCTACTGATCGGACAGTATAGGTCAAGATCAGACTGCACGTTCTCTGCAGTCTGATCTTGATCTACTCTGTCCGAAAAATGTCAGTGAGACGAGCCTAGTAGTATAAGGGTTAAGTCCAGATCTAAAATACTCTGGATACACACTGTGATTTTGCATTTTTTGTACAGATTTTACAAATGCTTCCAAACCTTAGTATTACAGCTACCCTATATACACACATATATACGCTCTTTCGTTTGATACGCCAGGTAAGCTACAGTCGAACCGAAGAATCTGAAAAAAAACAAGAGGGCCATGATGGCCCTGGATCGCTCACCTGAGTCAAAAGGCGAAATTCACTCCACGTGCATAATTCAATTTCTGACCAATTGTCAGGTCAATTGAGCTTAAAATGTGGCCTCTAGAGTGCCCACAAGGAATTTCCATAAGTTGACCTAGTGACCTTATTTATCACCCCACGTGACCTAATTTAGAACTCATTAAAAAATTTATCAAGACAAACATTCTGAACAGTTTTCAAATTAATTGAGCAATAAATGTGGCCTCTAGGGTGCCCACAAGGTATTTCTTTAATTTGACCAAGTGATCTAGTTTATGACCCCAGGTGAGCCAATTTCAAACTGATCCAATATTTCATCAAGACAAACATTCTGACAAATTTTCAAGTAAATTGAGCAAGAAATGTGGCCTCTAGAGTGCCCTAAAGGTATATCTTTAATTTGACCTTGTGACCTAGATTATGACCCCAGGTCACCCAATTTTGAAATTTTCCTAGATTTAATCAAGACAAACATTTTAACCAATTTTCAAATCAATTGAACAATAAATGTGGCCTCTAGAGTGCCAACAAGGTATTTCTTTAATTTGACCTAGTGACCTAGTTCATGACTCCACATGACCCAATTTAGAACTTATCTGAAAATTTATCAAAACAAACATTCTGAACAATTTTTAAGAAATTTGAGCATTAAATGTGGCCTCTAGAGTGCCCACAAGGTATTTCTTTAATTTGACCAAGTGACCTAGTTTATGATCCCAGGTGACCCAAATTCAGATTCATCCGAGATTTTATCAAGACAAACATTCTGACCAATTTTCAAGTCAGTTGACCAATAAATGTGGCCTCTAGAGTGCCCATAAGGTATTTCTTTAATTTGACCTAGTGACCTAGTTTATGACCCCAGGTGACCCAATTTAGAACTTATCTGTGAGTTTATCAAGACAAACATTCTGAATATTTCTCAAGTCATTTGAGCAATAAATGTGGCCGAGTGCCCTAAAGGTATATCTTTAATTTGACCTAGTGACCTTGATTATGACCCCAGGTGACCCAATTATTAACTCATCCTAGATTTCATCAAGACAAACATTTTAACCAATTTTCAAACCAATTGAACAATAAATGTGGCCTCTAGAGTGCCCGCAATGTATTTCTTTAATTTGACCTAGTGAATTAATTAAAGACCCCACATGACGCAAATTCAGACTCATGTGAGATTTTATCAAGACAAACATTCTGGCCAATTTTCAAGTCAATTGAGCAATAAATGTGGCCTCTAGAGTGCCCGCAAGGTATTTCTTTAATTTGACCAAGTAACCTAGTTTATGACCCCAGGTGACCCAAATTAAAACTCATCCGAGAATTCATCAAGACAAACATTCTGACAAATTTTCAAGTAAATTGAGCAAGAAATGTGGCCTCTAGAGTGCCCTAAAGGTATATCTTTAATTTGACCTTGTGACCTAGATTATGACCCCAGGTCACCCAATTTTGAAATTTTCCTAGATTTCATCAAGACAAACATTTTAACCAATTTTCAAATCAATTGAACAATAAATGTGGCCTCTAGAGTGCCAACAAGGTATTTCTTTAATTTGACCTAGTGACCTAGTTTATGACTCCACATGACCCAATTTAGAACTTATCTGAAAATTTATCAAAACAAACATTCTGAACAATTTTTAAGAAATTTGAGCATTAAATGTGGCCTCTAGAGTGCCCACAAGGTATTTCTTTAATTTGACCAAGTGACCTAGTTTATGATCCCAGGTGACCCAAATTCAGATTCATCCGAGATTTTATCAAGACAAACATTCTGACCAATTTTCAAGTCAATTGACCAATAAATGTGGCCTCTAGAGTGCCCATAAGGTATTTCTTTAATTTGACCTAGTGACCTAGTTTATGACCCCAGGTGACCCAATTTAGAACTTATCTGTGAGTTTATCAAGACAAACATTCTGAATATTTCTCAAGTCATTTGAGCAATAAATGTGGCCGAGTGCCCTAAAGGTATATCTTTAATTTGACCTAGTGACCTTGATTATGACCCCAGGTGACCCAATTATTAACTCATCCTAGATTTCATCAAGACAAACATTTTAATCAATTTTCAAACCAATTGAACAATAAATGTGGCCTCTAGAGTGCCCGCAATGTATTTCTTTAATTTGACCTAGTGAATTAATTAAAGACCCCACATGACGCAAATTCAGACTCATGTGAGATTTTATCAAGACAAACATTCTGGCCAATTTTCAAGTCAATTGAGCAATAAATGTGGCCTCTAGAGTGCCCGCAAGGTATTTCTTTAATTTGACCAAGTAACCTAGTTTATGACCCCAGGTGACCCAAATTAAAACTCATCCGAGAATTCATCAAGACAAACATTCTGACCAATTTTCAAGTCAATTGAGCAAGACATATGGCCTCTAGAGTTCCCTAAAAGAATTTCTTTAATTTGACCTTGTGACCTAGATTATGACCCCAGGTCACCCAATCTTAAACTCAACCTAGATTTCATGAAGACAAACATTTTAACCAATTTTCAAATCAGTTGAACAATAAATGTGGCCTCTAGAGTGCCCACAAAGTATTTCTTTAATTTGACCTAGTGACCTAGTTTATGACTCCACATGACCCAATTTAGAACTTATCTGAAAATTTATCAAAACAAACATTCTGAACAATTTTTAAGAAATTTGAGCATTAAATGTGGCCTCTAGAGTGCCCACAAGGTATTTCTTTAATTTGACCAAGTGACCTAGTTTATGATCCCAGGTGACCCAAATTCAAACTCATCCGAGATTTTATTAAGACAAACATTCTGACCAAATTTCAGGTCATTTGAGCAATAAATGTGGCCTCTAGAGTGCCCACAAGGTATTTCTTTAATTTGACCTAGTGACCTAGTTTATGATCCCAGGTGAACCAATTTCAAACTCATCCAATATTTCATCAAGATAAACATTCTGACCGATTTTGAAGTCAATTGAGCACGAAAAATAACCTCTAGAGTGTCCTAAAGGTATTTCTTTAATTTGACCTAGTGACCTAGATTATGACCCCAGGTGACCCAATTTTGAATTCATCCTATATTTCATCAAGACATACATTTTAACCAATTTTCAAATCAATTGACCAATAAATGTGGCCTCTAGAGTGCCCACAAGGTATTTCTTTAATTTGACCTAGTGACCTAGTTTATGACCCCACATGACCCAAATTTAGACTCATGTGAGATTTTATCAAGCCAAACATTACCAATTTTCAATTCAATTGAGCAAAAAATGTGGCCTCTAGAGTGCCCACAAGGTATTACTTTAATTTGACCTAGTGACCTAGTTTATAACCCCAGGTGACCCAGTTTTGAACTGACTGAACAGGTTGTGCTCCGGTGGGCTAACAAACTTAGAATAGGTTCACTACATACCAAACAACAAAGCTATATGCCTTCCAGTTTTAGAAAAGAAGAATTTTAAAATTTTCCTTCTTTGTTTCTATGTTCGAACTTGTGACCCCCAGTGCGGGGCCAGTTTTGATCCCAGCGGCATCATTTGAACAAACGTGGTAGAGGTCCACTAGGAGATGCTACATACCAAATATCAAAGCTCTACACCTTCCACTTTAAGAGAAAAAGAATTATAAAGTTTTCCTTCTTTGTTCCTATGTAAGAACTTGTGACCCCAGGGGCGAGGCCAGTTTTGACCCCAGGTCGTGCTCAGGTGAGCTAAAAATCAAGGAAAAAAAGTAACAGAGAAAAAAAAGATATATAGATCTATATAAAACATTATGGGTGGCAATAGAAGAAGTATACGTTAGATAAGTTGCAGATCTATTTCCTAATTTTGATAGGAAAATCTAAAATCGAGAGAGGATGCGCAAGAATAATGATAAAGTAATACACTGTAGTTTACCTGAAATTATTTAAGATACTATTTCTAAGATTCAGTGCTTCCTTTAAAAATTTACAAAGATTGATAAGCTTGATTATATCTCCTAAACATAAACGAGTCTTAAGTGATAGCTAGATTTGATACACTTTTTAGTCATTGCAACAAAACAACTCTCATTATTCAAGCCATGTTTGTCATCAACAAAAGCTTTCAAAATGGATGAAGCTATAATTTTGCTGTGTGGTAAACGGTTAACATATTCTTGTACAATGATTATATATGATCAATGTAGTAAAAGGTTCGATAACGGCCAAAAAACAATGCCGGTGTTACAATGAATTTAGATTTAAGTCATACCATTTTAAAGTATGGAAAATATTGTGAAGATGACAATTTGTTACTGAGTTGTTGGACGAAGTGTTAATCCGTGGCAGGAAATGAATATTAAAATCAAGCAAAAATTAAACAAAAGGCTGAGTTACCTGATAGTTTTTAACCTAATTTTGAGATTTATTTCTCTGCTAGCGACTAACACTTGGACCAACCGTACAAAAACAGATTGTCAGCTTCATATTAATTTCTATGTTTTTAAATGCTATTACATGTATTTAAATTCAAATGTATAGTAACACCCGATTTGTTTACTTTTGGCAGCGATTGTTACTTTAAGGTTAATACATGGGTAAATCTTTAGGTGAAAAGGAGAAATCATTCATTTTCATCAGTTTATCTTTTTTTGCGCTATATTTGATAATTTGTCTGCTTCAAGAACATAATAGGTTCTGAGCAGCTTCTACTTTGCCACATAATTTACACAAGTGGTCCGTTGTCTGTGATAACGACTGCATACTCCTTACAATAATCTGGTTTTTTTTTTCAAATTTTCCTATGCTCTCAGATGGAAAAGAAAGGGAGAGAACCCGTTGCCTTCAATCACAAATCTCAACTCTTTCACATTAACACCTACTGTTGTTTTGTACTTGGTGTTCTTCGGTATCAGATAAAAAAAAATGCCCGTTATATGCAGAAAAAATGCATAACACAAGATGGTGTAGAAATCTAACTTTTACAGGTGCATATAATTCAGATAATAGTTTTAACCAAAAACATTCAGTATCCTTTGGTTTCTGCGTAACCTTGCTAAATTCAAACGAGCCGAGCTCTGGCAAAAGGGGGCTTAATGAATCTCCTTGATTCATTATTATAATAAGCAAGTCATCTCATGATTCGATCCAAACCGACTGAATCGTAAGGAAAACTTGTTCTTTTACATGCATAAATTGACCTATAGCAAAGGTTCGATACAGGTCAACCTGTGTGGACTGTGCAGGCTAACCTAAATCGAAACTCTTTGCAGATGCATCAGAATCCGTTTTCGTTGTGTATGGCTCAAATTGTTATGTACAGCATTCTCTTTAACCCTTTCATAAACAAAAGAAAGAAGAAATTAATAGTAACCGGAAGACTTCAAAAACCTCATATACGTAACAGTAAGGATGGTCGACATAGATTAAGGGGGCGATTTAGTTTTTATGCCGGAAATTAAAATTTACTTTAAAACACCGATGAATACAATGGGATATATTTTTCTTTACACTAGCTAGTAAACTCTGTACGGTTGCATTCAGCGAAAACGTCCAATTCTGTACGTTTAAAGAAGGGCACGGTCGCTCTGCAATTGGTAACTCCGTCTCTTTCTATTACATCAGATATGACGTCATAACTTCCTTTAAGATAAGATACATGCATGCATATGGAAAAATGACAGAGTGCAAGTCACAGACAGTTTTCAGATTTTCAGAGTTTCCAAAAACATTTTCCGATGCAGGTAAAAAGGGAACATTTAGCTTACATGGGCCATGAGTTAAATCTATAAAAGACAAACATGTATATGACTTGCACTCTTGGGTCATAGCATGGTTTACTACATTTAAATGATGCATTACACCAAGCAAAGCTTCACAGAAATGTAAGAGCATAAAATCTATTTAAGAAATAATCTTCTTTCTATCGTGGTTTATCGTTCAATAAACCACAGTTGTGAGTTATGAGGCACAATAAATAATCCAGAGGGCGAAAGCCCGAGTGGTTTATTCATTGCGCCTCATAACTCAAAACGTGGTTTATTGAACGATAAACCACGATAGAAAGAAGATTATTTCGATTCTAACATGACCAACTCTTAATCAAAGGAAAACAAGTTCATACTCAGACTAAAAACGCGGATGCAGATTTCTTCCATTGAATAACTTACTTTATACAGAATGATGTCACTCTACATAGAATAACGTAGATTTTACCACGCTTTCGTTGCACTGTGTTTATAGAGCCGAATTCACGTGTCATGTTAGAAATTGTCTTACAACCGACTGAATCATAACGATATAATCGTGGACATGAAGAAAATTTTCAAATAGCAAAAAGGTTCGACCGTTGTCAGTCTGTGCAGACTGCGCAGGCTGACATGATTGGATCTTTTTTTGAATTGGCAGTAAACCCCATTTCACAGAGCAGGACTCATTTCTTAAGACTTAAGACAGACAAAATCCAACTCGAAAGATTGAGTTTGTCTTCGAAAATCTAGAAAATATTTGGTAATAATAGAAAATGCTGTGTTTCGAGCATTGCCTTCTTCTCCAACAAATTTCTCAAAGGCATTTTCTATTAAAAGCATGTGTTTGCTTAGTGAGGGATAAAAAGAGGAAAGTTTTGGCCAAGAACATGCTGCACACTGTGTATCAATGTTCTATGAAGGCATATTCAGACAGGGGAAATTTTTCCCAGAAACGGGAGATGATAACTCAGATTAATTGTAAAGGGCAAAGGTGCCAATTCCGTGCATTATGATCAGACTTCGTTTTTCTAAATCAATCTAGCAATATCCGGTAATCTTCCCAATGGCATAACACTTTGATGTGCAGGCTTTTTTAGGTCAACGCTCACGTCACAATGCTTCCACTCATTCATGGTTGTGCAGGACAGGATAAGGATTCACCTTTTTTTTCTTTATTCACATTTATTTTCTTTATTATACAAATACATCCTCAATTGATTCAATTGACTTTGATTCCAGTGTTTTGATAATGTTGTACCATTCAAAAATATAAAGCAAGCTGCTTAATCAATTTCATTTCCTTTCACGATTTCTCCATACTTCACAGCAATTCGAGCACTTGATTGTACTTTGGTATTATGTTTTCAACGTTGTCTAGTTTCTGAACAGATTTTCTCGCTTTTTATGATGAAGATCAAGTAGGTTGTTGCAACATCTCAAGTCTTCTCTTAAACATTTTCCCTATATTTTGAAGCAGATCAATCTTGAAAGCCTTGTGCTAAAAGAGCAAAATGCGTATCAGGTGCAAAATCTTCTTTTGCCATGATGCTTTCATCACACCCAATCTAGTTTTTAAACCATAGTGCTCATTTTATGTTAATGTTTCCCAGTTTAAACTGTAAATTTGTTGCTAGGGGAAATTACGTTATATTTTCTGCGTGTCTATTTTAAAATAAAGAATAATAACAAAGCAATAATTCACACGTTAATGTTAGGCATATTATCAAAGCTTCAAATACTGATGCTTCTCAACCATTCTATCCTATTGCCAATGATCTTCAGGACAATGTCGTATGAGTTTGACAATGGCAATTAAAAAAGAGGGCTAACTTGAAATAAACAATTATTTTTGAGGGGAGGGAGGAGGTTTGTTCGTATCAGGCATGCACTCTGTGTAGGTTGTCCGTATAACGAACGTACTCTGCGTAGGTTTGTTCGTATCACGAATGTACTTTGTTTAATTTTCCTTATCACGTATGTACTCTGGTAGAACATCATCGTAGTAATGGACAATTGTCATGTTTTCAAGTTCGGCTGTTTCCGTCAAATCCCGAAATTGTGCGGCTTACTGATTTTTTAAATCTAGTTCATTTTGTGAATAGTTTTTTGTTGTTTGTGCTGTTGTCTTTTTTACAGTTATAAAGGGAAGGTATATGTAATAAATGAAATACTGCAACAGTCTGCACTCCTGTGTGGTCGGATAAGGCCTCGTTGCGTATTTAAGTGACTGGTATCGAATTCGACCTTTGGTGGCAACCAGTACGCACCTCTTTATACACGCAACTCGACCTGATCCGACCCCGCAGAAATGCAGACTGTTGTAACATTCCATTTCTATCATATATCTAAAAATGTTCTAACTAAAGTGCCGACTTTATCTAAAACGTACATCTGTTTATCGGAAAAGAACATTATTGTGACTTTCTCATGTGTTCATTACCGCTTGAGAACATAACAAATTTTGAAAACTTCCGTTATGATATGGAAAACCAACGTGATTAAATTATTGATATGTATGAAGGCATTGCTAAAGGAAAAGGGAGATGTATCACTACAATGTGTTCAAATATTCTCTTCTAGAAGATGATAGCAGTCTTTGATTTTTAATCTATTTATTTATATATTTACTCTTTTTTTGTAAATCTGTATGCATACTTAATTACAGAATAATTTGTACTTACATTTTGAGATTCTCTTGATTCATGTTCAGTTTTTTTTTTCTGTTTGCTTTTTTACAGACAAGCCAAAGATGCTAAGAATGAGATACATCTACCGTCAGACCTTGTTGACCGACTTTCAACTCACCGATCATTACACAGTTCGGTCTCGGCAAACTATCCTGTTGCTCGAGTGGTCGGAGACGATGAGAAAGACTTTGTTATGTTTTAGTTTACTCTTCCAGACATAAATTCTAACTTATCATTATTGGTTGATGAAGAAGTTTTTTTTTTTGTACAAAATAATTAGTATTCCAGTTATTTTCAAATCTTTTCTGCGTTGGTTGAAGACTTGGTTTTTGTGTATAAGTATTAAAACAATTGTTTGTCTTCTGAACCTTTATAAAGACAGGGGGGTGGGCCTAATATCCTCAGCAATGTTTCTGCATACTGCCATGCTTAGGTATCGAGAATACACATTAGCCATGCTCTGTGAGAATGGGGCGTAATGCATTTGCAAAAATATCGAACAAGGAAGGCCTTTGACTGACCTGGATCGAAAGGTTTTGCTTTTTGTAATTTTTCTGCACCTCAAAAGACCAGTGTATTACATGATTCGGTCAGTTGTAGGACAGAATGGATTCTATAAATCCATAATTGTGTGATGACTTGCTTGGTAAATTGCATCACCATTTTGCCAGAGCGTGGCTCACATGTGTCTTCAAATTACATTGCAATTAATTGATCTTAACAAAAGATATATGAGGGAATATGAATTTCTTACACAGAATCTCTCAACGAAAGCTTGCCAACATGTGCCATAGCTATCCTAAATGTTCGTGACTGTGATTCATTATCAATTTTAGTAGCATCATCAAGATAAATATTTTTCTTTAAAATACCAGTTTTCTCTGCAAGAAAATGAATATTTTTCTATCAATACGCATGTACCTGACGATTGTGGATCGCATTGACTTTTTTTTAATGTGATCAACAAAATCCTTTTCCCATATACATGTAGTGTAGGCTGTGAAGCCATCGGATAATTCATTTCCTAACGGCTAATGGAGTATGGTAAAAGATATATCCTACATGTTTTCAAATGTATATAAAAAATTTTTCAACGCGTGGTTAAAAAAGAGTAGGTGAGGAAAAGAGCGTTTCAAAGGTAAGAATTAGCTTATACATGAAGGTAAAAAAGATATAATCTTAGTGCATGTCTATTATTTCTTAGAATACTAAAAGGAAAGTACAATGATGGTGAAAAGTCAGGTTTTGGAGTGATAATGGATGAAGTTTATAAAATGCCATATTCAATTGTTAAACCGCTAGAGCGCTTAATGATTCCATGTTGACCACAACCCAAAAAATTTTGATTTTTAATACCGGCTTGCTTGAGTTTCATGAAAGTATCTTTACAATTTAGATTTGAGATCAGACTTCACGCTTTTGAAAACTTATGGTGAACTAGGTTGTTAGCAAGTACTAAATTAAAATGTGCCAAGCGCTCTTACGACACAACTATAGGGGAGGGGATGGATATTGCCTATTTTTAAAAGTGTCATTTCTTGTGAGTGTATTAAAAGAATTTCACTTTGTGTGTGTGAAAAAAATTATTATTTCATCATTGCAAATACATTAATGTCATTTTTGTTCCATTCAATTTCATGTTTTTCTTTTTTCTTATTTATTGTCATTGGTACTATGGTCTGAAAATGGAAGATCGGAAATTTATCATACTTTTCTGAAGATTAAACAGAAATTGTGTGATCATCAAAGCAACAGTTTCCGAAAGGAGTAAAACAGACATAGACATAGTAAAACAGAGACCTACGCTTAAAAGGATCAATTATAGTTTCGTATTCATTTTCACGTATTTCCACCGTGGGACTCTAAGGGAAATTAAATGAGGTTCATATGTTTAAAAAAATCTGTGCGTTAAAAGGGAAGAAAAGAATATATTAATCAACAATGGAACATGTAGATACAAGATCGGATATAATGGCAGCATATTTTGATTCCTTTTGAGTGGTGCTGTTTCGAACTGTTTTACTATCTTTGTACAATTTTTATTTTTTATGAAGATATTTTTTTCTTTTTTTTTTTTTTTAATTAAAAAGGAAAAAGTATCATTTCACTTATTTCTAGACTGGTCCTACTTGTAAGCATATGCAGAAGACACATTAAATCTGGTCTATATAATAATTCTTGTATTCAGATGTTTAGAGAAGATTGTGGACAGAGGAGAAAATGCTTGCCCTGAAATACTGGCATTGCTTAATAAAAGGCTAAACATTGTATGATGCTTATGTGGAAATAATGGAAAAACTGCTGTACAATAGAAGTTTCAGTGTGAAAATGGTACATTTGCCATGAAATGATGCCATTGTTATTATCAGAAGTTCCTAAAAGCGACTGACTGGGGCTTAAACTGGTTGCTTTCTCCTTTCATATGCAATCTTCAGAAATAGTATTATGAGTTTTCCTCACCGCGTGTTGTGAAAATGTGTGTAATCATGCTTTTTTTTAAAAGTTTTTATATATTCAAACAAAAACTGTTGAACTTTTATACATGGTTTGTATGGTTTCGGGTAATATACTGTTGAAAAAACCGTAGTGATAATTTGTAGTGGCACAATTTGCCAGATAATGTGTCACGTGACCAGTGACCTTCACACTGACAATCATATCTTAAACAATATCAGTCAAATCCATTTCCAGTGTTTTTTGTTATTTTGCAATAAATACAGACACCGTAGTATATCTTGTAGAGTACAAAACATTTGACATATTGTGGCAGACAGAAAGTGTGCTCGTAGGCGGCAACTTATCACAACGGTTCATCTAGCCTTCATTTATAAAACAAGATTTGTATTGATTTTTTTTTTATTTCTACCATAACCAAGGTTTAACGTCAATAAAGAATACTAGTATAGGTAGCTTTAAGTTCATAGGGATCCGTATCAATTTTTAAAAATTGATTTTTGAAAAATCCCGTATCATTTTTTATGAAACTTTTCAAAGTCTTTTAAAATGACCTTACCAACTCTCACAGCGAAAAATAGAATAGAATTTTTCTTCCGCAAGGAAGAGCTTTTTGCCCATTCCAGTAGTGTTATTTTTTTTTTGCCCTGAAGCTTAACTTTCTTCGACGGTTTCGCACAGTGACCAGAACAGCAAACATAACTGGACAAGTGCATGACCTCAGTACCTCACTTCAGTTAAATATTAGGCCCTGAAATTGTTTTTTGTGCAAATAATATAGTTCTATGCTTTACCATAGATATCGCTTTCGTCACTGTCATTCAAATCTTCGAAGTTTGAAATGATCTGTCAAATGTTCACTTATATGGGGTCTATTCTCCAGTATTTGGTCGCAATTTTATTTTTGGCATGGTTTCACGTTCTATACTACTTCTGTTTAGATATGTGTTCGAAACCACATGGCACTAAGACAGTTATCAGACTCCTACCAACATACGAGTGTTTACGCCTTGCAGTTTGCCATTTTTGAAAACAGTATGGCAAAATGAGAATGCATTTGTAACGAGCATAAGTTATTGATTTACTTTTCATGTATTATTCAGTTGCATCAGTTATTAGCACATTACCTGGCGACCAAGTTTCAGACTTGTCCAATCTAAAAGTATTTACAGACGTGTGGATCAAATGAGAGGATTTTTTTTCTGCAGACGAGAAACAATATGTGGTTTCATTGAGGGAAAATTATTTTTAAAGGACAGAAAACATCCTTGGAAAAGCCGAATAGTGCTAGATATCAGCATCTGCTCCATTTCCAACTATTTATTTTTTTTTGTTTTTGTTTTAACAACATTCTTTCTCGAGGTCGTTAAAACAAGACATTGTTTTGTAAAGGAACATATCTTTATTCATGGTGTCGATAATGAGTATTTCACAAGATCATTTCAGTATCGTCCACCGCAAATCTTTTTAAATGGCAGTGAGTTTAGAAGATAGTAACTTCATGTATATCAACAAGAAAGCCAACGTGAAATTAGCCATGCTTTGGCAAAAGGTGGTTTAGTGCATACCCGTAATGCATTATACCCAGCAAGTTCTCATATGGCCTGCAACACGAGAAAGGCTAATCCGAGACGGCACTTTACGACTACATTAGATTTTGTGATACAGTAGACTTGCGCGAAACAGAAAATTACATAAAAACGGAAAGTGTCGTCTCGGATCAGCCTGCGCGGACTGCGCAGGCTGATCCGAGACGACACTTTACGCAGATGTTTGAATGCCCCTTTTCGCTTGTTGCAAGCCATTATATAATTGTGAATCCATAAATTCGATAGTGTGTAACAACTGACTTAGTCAAGAGGGAGGATGGTCCTTTTACATGAAGAAAATTGACTAATTAATAGCAAAACCATTCGACCCAGATCAGCCTGCGCATTTCACAGAGCATGGCTCAAATATTGGTTATTATTATATGGATCTTTGTATATCTTGTGTTTAGAAACATATGTGTCATATGGCCGAAGAATATAATATATTTTTTTTACATCGAAAACATTTGAAGATTTTTGTTATCTGTCTTTTTTGTGTAATCATCCTTATCCTAGTATATCTATTTATATCATAACAACCAATTATGTTCAGTTTATTGAATGGTCCTTTGAACATTATTTCAGCTTCATTACGGCGATAGCTCACTTATTTATGTACGTCGTGCGTCCACCAGGACTAGGCTAGGGTTCTAAAGTGTCTTGCCAAGGACACTCCCACGAAAAATCCAGTGCCTCCAGTGAGGCTCAAACCCGGGCCTTCCGAATTACGAGTCCTACACTTTCTATCTGAGCCAGGCAGGACCCCATGATGTTCAGAGTACGACAGCCATTACGACTTTTCTTATCTTACACACGTTTGAAATAAGCAAATAGTGCAGTATTTTGTGAATGTTCTGTAATCATACACTTCATTTCTAGAACATTGCTATCCAAGATTTCTCTGTAAAATTAGATATCAAACTTGATCACCATGAAAATGTCATCTAAATTTTCAAAACAATATCATTAAATGGTAGTTCTAGAACTGCTTTTCATGTTCTACACACGTCAAAGAAGCGAAAAGGCTTCATTTAAATTTCAAAACACATTTCCATGTAGGCCTATAGTTGAACTCTATTTCTTAGATACATTTATGTGATAAAATAACCCGACATTCTTTCGCATTTGAGGTAAAATTTTATTAAACTAGTCGACAGGAAAATTGTCAATGAGTTCACCAAAGGCTTGTCAAATAAAATTTTTTCTGGACTAGTTTTATAAAGTCTTAGCTCAAATACCTTCATGTTAGATATATCTTAATCGTAGAATTGTAAACTTGTGTTCGGCTTTTTACGACCAGCATTTCGCGACAAAACGCCGGCGAGACAAACAAATACGACGAAAGCACTCAGCTGGCTTACACAATGCAGGAAAACAGATTTGGGCATCAGATACTTAACTCTTTCAGCACCAAATTTCTAAAATCGACACCTTTGGACGGCTGAAAATGTAATCCAACGAAGCTCTGAAAGATTGTTATTTCACAGGCATGACCAAACAAACGGAGGTTATACATCAAAGATCACACTGCACTTCTGTGTGGTCTGATTTTGATCTATGCCATTCACAATAACCCCTGTTTTTGCCTATGGGACTGTAAGGGACGTTCGAAATCCTTCAGCATCAACTCGTATGTCTTCATAAATTTTTACACATACACGTTGACAAAGTTAAAGTCATTTGAATTCACTTAAAGAAGCTTCAAAAATCACTGGTAGTTCGGTGACTGAGACGTTAAAGTGCTAGCCGGAAATCTCAGGTTTAAACCATGCAGACGGCCCTAACATAGGCCTACCACTGTAGAGTTCTAGATTGGTATGGTGACACTCTGGAACGACTTGAATAAATGAACTGCTGGCATGATTCACTGAATTGCAATTTGCAGGCTATTCACAACAAAAGTCTACAAGCACTTCTTTCAATCCACTGAATTTATGTCGACCTTTTATTTTGCAAAACAGAATGTGGATTTTGGAAACAGTATTCTGCGCAATGCAGGTAAAGTAAGATTAGCAATCCATTGATAGGTACACTGGCTACCGTGGTGTAACTTGGAGGTTTTTGGAAGCGGAAAAATGAGGTTTTTAAAGCTATCTGTTGCAAAAGGTTTTTTTTTTTCTGTTCATTATGAATCAAGAAGGTTAAGATACTACATTTGAGTCGTGCTCTGTCAAAAGGTTGTTAAGTACTACGGTAAAAAGTATAAACCTATGTCAGCCAGTGACACTGCTGATACCCCGGTACAAAATACCCCAGTATAAAACTGCAAAACTATCAAGCTGTCGACAAATGGAATAGATGCTAATTACTGGCACCATCTTCAATCCTCGCAACGTTTTCAGATTGGTCTGGTGTAAAATATTTAGCTAGGGATAAGAGTACATAGTAGATTAACACAGATTTTATCCTTTGTGGTTTATCCTAACTACTTTAGTTCTTAAGTACGTACAATCTAGAATGCCTTTTATTGTCTCGGTTTAAGGCCATGCATTTCAAAATATGTGTTCTAAATTCTATCTATTAGCCCAGCTTTATTCTTACTTTTTCTTTTTTACTGACTGAGTTATTTCGATTTGATAAAACGCTTATGTGGGAACAAAACAAAAAAATATATAACATATGAAAGGAGTCATCGCTTTATTTTCAATTACACAGAATTAATGTCGAATTGAAACGGTAAATTTCGGAATAATGGAAGGTAAATTGAAATGGTAAATTTCGGAATAATGGAAGGTAAGACTACGCGCATTCGGATTAAAACACGTGGCTGGTTTATTTCCAGTTGTCTGTTCTGGTCCCTGCTATAGGGTTTTTTTTACTGGCTTTGTTGATAAAAACTCCTATTTTACATCTTCCCGCGATTTACAGCGATTTATACGTTCATTAATTGCTAATAGCAGCCAGATGTAAACAAAATTCTAGATAAATTTCATTCATACTAGTTAAATGTATGACAATCTTTGTAAGTCTGACGATCTGTTGAAGTGCTATTCGTCGAAGTTTCAGTCTTAGGCAGAACAGTGAATATTTGAATTAGAAATATATATATTTGACAAATTGCAATGACGCCACTTAACCAGACAACATTCTTTCCAAGCTACTGGCTTCTCTTGGCCAAACAACACCAGTCTGTAAAGGAAAATGAATCCTGTCTCAACAACTTTCATCAATCCTGTAAAAAAAAAGTTGGAGTTGCCGGGACTCGAATGAAGTGACCTGATTACGGTAATGCCTTGTAATCACTGAACTACCTCTAACTGGTCGAGAACGAAATAATTCACCCATGATCTGTGACAAGGGGCTTTCATGCATCTGCAAAATGTATCGACCCAGGTCGGCCTGCGCAGTTCGCGCAGGCTGATCTGGGTCCAAAAATTTTGCTTTTGACCAATTGTCTGCATGTCAAGAACCAGTCTATCTCATGATTCAGTTGTTGTTTTAGAGAAAATGGACTCTATGTAATGACTTGCGTGGTGCAATGCACTCACAGAGATGCTTTAAGCCCCCTTTTTTCTGAGCATGGCTCAATCGTATTGAAATAAACTGAGAGCAATGAATCGGTGCAGCTATGCACCCTTTTAACTCTTTACCAGGCGGCAAAAGTTTAACTAGTACCACATGAGAACATTCACGGACAAAAAACTAAATGTTACTTAACAAATGTGATTTGTGTTTAAAAGCCTTAAAACCTATATGTAAAAAAGGGGAAAAATGCTGATTACTTTTATTTTCTCCTTTTTTCATCAATGTTTTCAAAAGGACTCTTTCATTCGATCGTCAAAACACGGGATTGTTCGGCAGAGTTAAACCTGGCAAATTGGTGTTTGTAAATGTAAGAAAGGAAATGGCATTGAAACCAAATAATTACATTTCGTAGCCACTTTATAATTATATACAGTATAGGGGATAAAATGGATTTAGAATTGGAAAGTAAACAAAAGCGGATAATACCCTAATAAAAATGTTCATAAAAAAAGGTGAGATTTCAATAGCAACCCCTTCTTTTATTGTCGTTCAATAAGATATTTTACGCAGCGGTGAAAAATGTTAATTCGATCCTTTCTTTGAACAATTCAATAACACAAGAAGAGAAAAGAAACGAAAATTCCTAAAACACAGACTTCGGGAGAGCTTAAAGAGATTCAGAAACTAAAAGAAATTGCATGTTTTGAGTAATTTCTGCACTTTGTCGAAATGTCTTTTACAACAGGTGTGTTAAAATGCTACCCGGAAAGAGTTTTATCCTTTACGCTGTTAAGCGCGACTCACTGACTTTTTGGGAATAGTGTAGATCAAAATCAGACTGCACAGAAGGTGCAGTCTGATCTTGGATGTACACTGTCCGATAAGGAGTTTTTATTCCCCAAAACATAACTTTGAACTAGCAGTATTTGGGTTTTTACTATCGAATTGAAAATTTCATTTTAGTTATTTAGCAGGATAAAGGTTTAATGACGGTAGAAATTGGACTATTCGTTGTTTTGTTTCTTTATCGATTTAAGGCATATGCGTTAACGCAGATTCTATGAAAGTAAATGAAATGAAGTGAGCCGTTGTTACTTTTCAATAAACATTCCCTTGTATTAACGTTCCTGTGGAAGAAAACATTTGAGAACTATGCGGGAAGAGGAAAAATGGAAAATTATTGTATAGATTTTAAAAAAAATGTTCACATCGCAAATAGAATACAAAATAGAGTGGTGGGTAAATAAAACAAATAGTGGTACTAAGTCTTATCACTTTTCCATGAATCGCATCGCTTAATCCCGAAACAATCTACAATACCCCCGGTGTGATGAACAAGGTAGAGTCTATAAAAGCACAGTATGAAGTTATTGGTTTTATAGATCAGCTTATGACCATAAAATATTTAACTGTGGGAAAAAAAGGAAACCGTTCAAAGTGGTTTCAAATGAAACGAAACTCAAAAGATTTTGTTTTGACCAGTCAGTTCAGATGAAAGGCTATGCGATTTTTTTTTTTATTTTAACAGCACTTTATAATGTAAATTACGGCTTTAACAACTATTATGGAAGGTGTAGGTCAAGATCAGGCTATATAAAAATATTTAGTATGATCTTTGATTTACATCATTCGGTATTTTGTCTGTGTAACCTCAACAAAATATCCTTCACTATATTTTAGTCCTTCTTCCAGATTTTGTAATAACCGTTTCATTATTTGAGACGCTAAAAAGACTATTTTGCGTCTATTTACTTAACCTCTAAATCGCTGAATCAAGAATCAATTGCTTATGCTGACCGTGTAGGTGAAGATCAGACTGCGCAGAAAATGCAGTCTGATCTTAGATCTACACTGTCTGCTTTTTGACAGATTTTCTTGAAAAAAAAAAAGCTTAGAAGTTAAAATTACTACATCTTTCATACAGACTAGAACAAGCCTTTTCTCCCTTTCCCACTATGTTTCCTCAACTTCCAAAGTTGAATTTAATCCTTTGAGGTACATAAAATTTAGCCGTCTGCAAATGCTTTTAATTTGGACGACTCTAAGATTTGTTCATCTGGTAAGACGTAAAAACTAGAGGTAAACAAATCAACAGAATCAACAAATCAACAGTTTGTAGTAGTGTACGGGTTGAGTATATTTTTGACGTGTGAACATAAACAAGTGCACGCGGTTTTTACAGCTCTCAGTCTTTGGATATTTCAAAAATCGGTTTGTACGATAAATCTACGACCTTTTTTTCTATCTCTCATTTGTGTCTCCCTTTTCGTCTGTCTGTCTGTCTGCATGTCTACACACCTATATACATACTCTATCAATGTCATTTTTTTAAAAATATATTCGGAATCTTGTTTCAAGAACATTTAATTATTTCAGATGGTTCAGAGATGACCTTGCAATCACAGTGCTTGACAAGTTTTTCTCTAACCTGAAGGCTGCTAGACACGGCACAATGCTCTATCACGGCGATCATCGAGATCAGACTGCACAGAATTTGCAGACAGATCTAATCTCTGTCTGCAGCACTTTGCAGTCGAAATATTTCTGGTTTTACTAGTGGCTCCTTATTTTCATTCAAAGCATTTAAATTAAAGTACGGGAACTGACAGATACAAAAGCTGTAAAACTGAATGCAGTGTTAGTTTTTGGTCCACTCATCATTTCTTTTAGACAAATTAATGATCAAAATGTACTTAAATACATGCTGTGCCTTTTAAGTTATTTATCTTTGTCAAGGTGTACGTGTTTCCTTCCTTCCTACCTTCCTTGCTTCCTTCCTTCCTTCCTTCCTTCCTTGTTTCCTTGCTTCCTTGCTTTCTTGCTTCCTATCTTCTTTCTTACTTTCCTTCCTTCCTTTTTTTTTACAGTCCATTCGTCAATCCTTAAATGAATGAATGAATGAACGAACGAACGAACGAACGAACGAACGAAGGAACGAACGAACGGACGAACGAACGAACGAACGAACGAATGAATGAACGAATGAATGAATGAATCATTCATGAGAACAAATGAGAAACACTTTCTCATTGTAATAAACACGGGTTTGATAACAAAGTTAACAAAAACAACCATTGCATTGTGATATATTAGTCATTTCCATTTACCACACAATCACATGACGTTCCTTAGTAAGCAGGCTTCTGAAATCATTGTGGAAAAAGTAGAAAATGCCAGTAAACAGCGTTTTCCTTTTGTCCAACAATGCTATCTATCCTTTCTAAAGTAAATCATATTTTTCGCGCAATATTTAATTTCTCGTCTGCAAATAGCTTGAATTTGGATACGTCCAATATCTTGTCGTCTGGTAAAGGATTTAGACATTGTTTCGGTAATAAATGGACCCGTCGCGTGAGTAACGAGCATACCCTGCCCCACCTGTCAAATTAACCGTTTCACTCATTGTCGATGCATTTTGTTGCAAGTTTGAGGTATGGTAGTCACTTCAAAAAACATTGCGAAAAATGGACAAATTCCTCATTCAAACCATTTCTTATTTTTTGTAGTGCTTTTCTTACCATGGTCTTATTTTGTATTTCTCGTTTCTATTTGTTTTTTCCCCTGTATTTACTGTGTGGGATAATTCAAATACATGTGTATTTCTTTGCGACCTGGATCGGAATGACTTTCAAAGAAACAAGAAAAACTATTTCAAACGTACAGAAAGATAAAATGGCGCACAACAAAACCCAATTGTTTTGTCATGATTTTTACGCCACTTGTCTTTTCATCTCATCTCATTAGTTACTTATTTCTTTTTAATGCATTATTTTTTCTTTGTAAAAAACGGGAATACGAAATGCCCCTCTCACCCTTTCAGCGAAATATGGGCTTTTGCAAAATCGGTGCTTTAGCGGACATAATATATCAAGATCAGACTGCATAAAACGTAAGGTCTGATCTTGATTCTGTAACGTCATAGCTGTTATGATTTACACAACTCTGCCTGATTTTAGTGGATTATATTTTCAGCCATCGAAAGAGGTAGAGATAGAGTTCAGAATTTTATTGGCCTGCAATACGCGAAAAAGGGCATTCGGACATTTGCCCAGTCCCATGGCGGATGATCCTTCTAAGTAGGCATAATATCACTGGTTAACTTATTACGAATCAACAAATTTCAGACCCTTCCAAATTGAAAAGCTACTGCAGCTGACTGAATTGAAAGTGAAACAAATGAATCGAAGTTTTTGGCAGGATAGAAAACATAGTGGGAAAAAGGAGAAAATGCTGGTTACCAGCATTTTCTCCTTTTCCCACTATGTTTTCAAAACCCCTTAGCCTAGTTCAGGGTCGTTAACACTCGGCATTGTGTTATTGTGTTGTAAAGGGTTAAATACTTAAACGAAATAACACGAAAAACAATGATAGATGAACTTTCGGTTTGACATTCGAACCATACGTAAAAAACTAAGGGTATATGACGCACAAAGAAACGTGTTGGAAACTTGAATCTCATCCACGATGCGTGAAAAAGGCAGACATGGATTTATCGATATTGAATAGGATATTCAAATTGGGCATTATGTGACAAAATTTCATCTATATTATAATTATGTGAATAGATTGCCCCCTGCACACGTCATTTTTTTTTTTTTTTCTTTCGTCGAGCCGCAGACCAATTCTGAAACATTGTGGCAAAAGAAGAAATTGCTCCGTACGAACAATATTTTCTCTTTGCCAGAGTGTTTTACACATTCCATTCACATTTTTTCAAACAACCTCGCTAAATCCTGAGGTAGAGTTGTCCTTGGACAAGGAGAAAATTTACCAAAACCAAAATGTCTCGACCTGTGCTACAGGGTCGCGGGGTAATTTCGAATCCCCAGGTCAGCCAATTTCTCTCCGAGGATTGATGACAGTCATTGTGACAGGATTCATTCCTCTCTCGCCGCTTAAAATCGTTTCGACAATGGCTGTATGGGAAAGCAGCAATTGACTTGGGAAGGATATTGTGCGAAGTACTGGTAAAAGAAACACCAGGAAAGCATGGATTGATGCACTGGTCTCCGCAGTAATTGAGATAATGCTGAAAACGGCGTTAAACACCATCCATATAAATAAACAAATCTTGGAGGAATAAAAGTATGCCCAGTAATTATAACCGCTTTGAAGGTATGACATAAAACACGAACTTCAAAGCGACACAAGCTTTCAGAATAAAATGGGTATAAATTTTGAATAAAACGAACTATGAATTCTTGTAATTACCTTTTATGTTAAGCAAATATATAGTTATACCCTGTACTCTAAATACCAGAACACCAAAATTTTAACTCTTAAGCTGCTAAGCGCGACTCACTGACCTTTTGCGGCCAGTGTAGATCAAGATCAGACTGCACAGAATGTGCAGTCTGATCTTTGATCTACACTGCTGCCCGATAAGGACATATTTTCCACAAAGAAATTGCCTTTGAAATAGCAAAAATTGGGTTTTAAATATCGGCGTATAAGTTTCATTTCAGTTATTTAGCATGATACGGGTTAAATCGTCCAAACTCAAAGTACTTGCAGATGTTTTGTCTTTTGGTTTGAGGCATGCTCTGTGAAAAGGGGGTTTAATACATCTTCAAAAAGTATCGACCAATGTCAGTCTGCGCAGTCAGCTCAGGCTAACCTTGTATGAAACTTTTTGCTACCTGTCAACTGTCCGCAGCTCAAAGGACCGGTTTACTCATGATTCAGTCGGTTGTTAGATAAAATATATTTCATGGATCCATGATTATGTGATGATTTGCTTGCGTATAATGCATCACGGAGATGCATTTAGCCCCCTTTTGCTAGAGCATGGCTCATTTACCTAGAGCTTTTACCCTTGGAATGCTTTACTAATTAGATTGAAATTTCTTGCCGATAGGTAAAGCGCAGATAAAGTGTGTTTTTTAAGCACAATGCCGCTGGAAAAACTCATCATAAGGGACAATGTAAATCCAAGATGAGACTGAACTTTCTTTGCAGTGGAAACTTGATCTACAGTAACCGAACAGGTGCAATGACACGCACCTAGCAGCCTCAAGATAAAGGCTTTAATATTCCTTTTAGTAATATTGTTGATTGTGTTAATTTGGCTTGATTTTGTAAGAATCATATTTACGTGTTGTTTTTGTCATAGTTGTTGTTGTATCGATGTTGTTTTTCCGTGAAAGAGGAATTTGATAAGGTTTCAATTGGGGGCAAGGGATGGTAGAATTTTACTCTTTTGTGCATACACTGAAATTGGATGAGAAA